>JBBPCZ010000012.1:4736671-4756520 GCA_037974445.1 Brycinus macrolepidotus
GAATCATTCAAGCAGAACAAAGACCATCTAACTTAAGTCCTGAACCAGTGAAGAAACAGGAGCAGATGATTCCAGATCCCCCATTTCTTTCATTAAATTTATTAAATATGCCTAAGATAAGACAGTTTGACAGGAATAAAATAGTACTTTTGCACCAACAAGGTGATTCAAAGCAAAATATTTAGAAAAGAGTGGTAGTTCAAGCCTTTTTTTACAGTACTGTATGTAATGAAAAATGTAAAATATAAATTAATGCATGATACAGGCCCTTTAAGGGCTAATATTGCTTTGTAGTTTTGTCATGTTTTTAAATAGCAAGATTTGTTTGAGACCTCAATGTTCCCCCACTTTTTTGTGACACCCTTTGATTGACTGAACAGATGACTGTGGTTCTACCTCTCTATAATGGAATCAAGATGTTCCTGTCCCACTAAGCAGTGCCCCCCTCAGTGGCTCTCAATAAACATGGTTATGGCTTTCTTAAATATGTGACAAAAATGAATAAAAGGAACTTTATGGGACAACATCTGGCTTGTGCACATAAAGACCAAAGGGAGCTAATTCTATGTACCTCTACCTGTGGTTAGATAAGGAAACAAGTGTGTCTGTGTGTGTGTGTGTGTGTGTGTCTGTTACAGGTGCTGAAGAAAGCTCTACATGTGTACCTCATTGAATCAGCAGAACAGTTGAAAAGAGGGCAGAAAAATGCACACACACACACACACACACACACACACACACACACACACTCACAGACACGCACGTACTTACACTCACACACACACACACAAGGATCTCAGCTTTCCCGGCTCCCACACCTGATCTTCATTTTTCAATTTGTAGCCAATCTTCTCACAATTGGGCACCAAATTAAAATGTAAACATGCCAGATATCCATCTTGTTTACTTCAAAGCTGCAGGAGCTCCCCACTGTGCGGCAGAGCACACGCCCAGTTCTCTCTCTCTCTCACACACACACACACACATACACACTCACAGAGTTACGGCCAGGCTCCTGCAGGCTGTCCCACTGCGACTCCATCAGTCGTAATCAGGCGCTCTCCTCTTCAGAGGCTCATTTAAAGTAACTTGCCTGAAAAGACGAGGACATGATGAGAACTGATTGATCACTGTTTCAGTGTCCTTCCTCAGATTAAAGCTAGGCCAAGCTTTCTCGGTTAGGTCAAGGTTCTACAGCAGGACCACCATGGTGTCATGGAGCCTGAGGGGTTTATATACTACACACTGTACACGGAACTTATAGATACATTGCTGGATGCGATGTGTTCCCATCGACTTCTTAAATGCTCATTTTTGTCTTCAGCATTTGAGAAAAGTGTGGCATGTTTAAATATTTTGTATAATAAGCTGCTGCCTAAAACATTTCTGAAAACCACCACTAAGATCATGCAGGAAAACATCTCAAGTTAAAGACAAGTAGGTTTTTCAAGTATGTTGTAATATAAACCATATGTACAGTACAAAGTGAAGCGAAACAACGTTCCTCCAGGACCACAACGTTCCTCCAGGACCACAACATTCCTCTAGGACCACAACGTTCCTCAAGGAACACAATCTTCTTCCTGGAGCACAACATTCCCCCAGGACCACAACGTTCCTCCAGGACCACAACATGCCTCCAGGACCACAACATTCCTCAAGGAACACGATGTTCCTCCTGGACCACAACATTCCTCCTGGACCACAGTCTTCCTCCAGGACCACAGTGTTCCTCCTGGACCACAACATGCCTCCAGGACCACAGCGTTCCTCCAGGACCACAACATGCCTCCAGGACCACAGCGTTCCTCCAGGACCACAACATGCCTCCAGGACCATGGTGCAATACAAAGAACAAAAGCAGAACAGCACAAGACCATATAAGAATAATGAAGGCATACTACTCAATGACAATGTGAATTTAAACTCATTTGATAATATTCAGTAATCAACGAGGGTCTCTGAGCTTGCTGACCATTTGCTCTCCATAATTGGTGGGGGTGGTGGGATTCAGATAATATCATTATATTATCAGTTTCAACCTGCTGATTTTCAAGACTTGGGCAAAAGTCACTAGGGAAAACAAACATCTGGTCTTTTGAATGATATGATATAATGATTCATGCTTAATGTGAGTAGAGACATGAACTAACAGGGTCAGCAAAGTTCAGTTCTGATGTTCATGAACCGCCCCAGTACGCAAAAGAAATGGGGGGGGGGGGGGGGGTATTAGTTTTGGCACTCGATTCAAGCAAATGACCATTTTTTTACCTTTCCATATTTTGGCATATGGAAATATTACTGCCAGGGGGCATGTCGTCTGACG
Source organism: Brycinus macrolepidotus (assembly GCA_037974445.1). Taxonomy (NCBI): domain Eukaryota; kingdom Metazoa; phylum Chordata; class Actinopteri; order Characiformes; family Alestidae; genus Brycinus; species Brycinus macrolepidotus. The sequence goes on from JBBPCZ010000012.1 coordinate 4,738,998, forward strand.
TGGCATGCTCGAAGCATTATTAATTTAGAGTACAGCAGAATCTGATAAGGGGCTCAAAACCACGTCCAAAAAGTGCCCATAATGCCAGTATTTCACGTTGGCATTTCGAGATACACAAACGCAGGAATGCTCAAAACACAGAGGCCTCATCAGTTAGGCAAATGACTGTGACATTTTGGAAGATATGGGTTAAAGCTTCCTTTAGCTCAGACTCATCTGCGCTGTTGCAACAGGTATCTGACGCAGACGGCACAAAGCCCCCAGGGCATGGCTGAAGAATGCATGTTTGTGTGTTTGTTTAGTGTTCGTGTGGCGAGCTCAATTTAAAGCCATATAAACGCCAAGCTCAATTATGGCAGAAGGGTTATTAACTAAACCTCAAGCGATTGTCAGACACATACACACACCAAGATACATGTACACACACACACACACGCACACACACACACACACGGGATGATCTTGTATACATGTTGCTGTGTGTATAAACATGACAGAAATCTCCTCTCCAGCTTGAATAACCAGCGGCGAAACATACCAGGACGACACAGACGTGAGCTAACAGCAGCCTCAGAGGAGGATTAGGTTTGAGAGAGAGAAAGAATAAGAGGCTGAGAGAGAGAGATTTACCCTGTCAGATCAGTCTGTTTTACGATCCTGATGACTGTAATTACCTTAATTAAAAAAGCTGAAGAACAATATATGTTTAACAGCATATAAATGCTTTTTTCTTATTAGATGTTCCTGCAACACACCCACGGCAGAAAATGACTATTATCACATTACTGTTCTTCTTAAGCTTTCTTTTTATTATTCTTTTTATAGCCAAAATAGGCACAGCTTCTCCTTGTGCTGAATTTCGTAACCTCTCCAACGTCAAAATGTTTGTTAATATCCGTATTAGTGCGCTTGTATAAAACTTTGTGATCGGCTGATCAGGGGCTGAGTATTGATAATTTAAAAAATGGTCAAGAGATCTCTGAAACATATTGGGAGAGAGATAGAATTGTCAAGAGACCTTTAAAATGTCTAACTGAGAGCTAGTCGGTGACATCATGTGTACGAGGCTGGGGATGGACAAAAAAGGCTAAACACGGTGAAACAAACATGGAGCAAAACACACAGCATGCTCATAAAATGGTCTTCAGCTCACTAAAGCTCAGATCAGTTATAAAAAAAAAGATGTGTGTGACTGTTTGTTGTGGTTGAATTAAAAATAATCAGCCCATGAACGCTGCTATGCGTTCAGACATTCTCACCCATAAAGGGCTGGGTAAGAGCCGGCAAATGCAGCATGTAGAACCTAAACATCAAATGTGCAAGACTGCATGGGCAGCATTTTTGTTTTTTACACAAACATTTTTTTGTCCATGAAACCAGTGTTTGGGTGTCTCCACACACTGGTTTTATAGCAACCACGCAACCACACTTCACACTTCACTTTTCTCATGGAAATGCATCTTGTAGTTTGACAAGGTACTGTCCCCACACACTGCTCCCCAGGCGCCGTGTTCCTGGCTGCCCGCTGCTTCACTTGGTGAATGGGATAAAATGCAGAGGAAGAATTTCGTCCTGTTCACACTGCGTGCTGTGGTGTGTTCACGTATGACAGAATGGTCACTTTACACTTTACTTTACATGAAATCCAATGTAACTGGGGCAGCCTAGTGGTTAGGGCGTTCGCCCTGCGATCAGGAAGTCGTGGGTTTGATTCCCAGGACCGCTAGGCACCTCTGAGCTACCCTTGAGCAAGGTACTGTCCCCACACACTGCTCCCCGGGTGCCGTGTTCCTGGCTACCCGCTGCTTCACTTGGTGAATGGGTTGAATGCAGAGGAAGAATTTCATGCTGTTCACACTGTGTGCTGTGGTGTGTTCACGTATGACCGAATGATCACTATAGCTTTAAAAAAAAAATAATAATAAAAGAAGCACAAAGAGCCATTTAAAAAGGTACTGCAAAGACATAAAGGTGTAATGTGTTGTAAGGGACTAAACTACTAATACTAATAATAATAGTAATAATAATAATAAATGGGTTAACTCCACAGTTCAGATAATTCTGGGGCAAATGCAGCCCAGTTAAGCCATTTCAAGGTCAGTTATGTCAGTGGCCCAGATGCAGCAGCTGCATTTAAGGTTTATCATGGCATTCATACTCTGGGCCACACCTACATGTAACTTACCATGTGAAATGTCCCTATTTTGGCTCAAAAGCTGTGTTCTGGCACCCAGATAAGGATGAAGTCATTGCTGTTATTCCATGGCGGTATATGGGGTAGATAAGAGTAGTGCATGTGGGGTAAAACCAGGCTATTACTCATTTGCTGTCTGGCCCATATATGGAAACTGAGCTGCAAAAACAGCCCATTTTGAATCTGTCATGTTGGGGAGTTCCTAAACATACAGCCATTAAAATATTTCCGCCCATTCACGTTAAAGTGAATATGATTGTTGCTTCTCCATGAAGATTCTTAAATGGTTCTTGAATTGGACATACAACGACAAACAAACTTAATAAGAGTAGGATCTTTACATCACATGGAGGTTCTTCACATTCTTAAATGTATTTACAAGAGCATTTCATCCACATGAAGATTCTCTATGGAGCTAAAAGTGATTCTTCTACAGCATCATTCCAAAGAGACTTTTAAGACCAGAGGTATCAGAGGACTAAAAGTGAAGTAAATGTTAAACACTGTGGTCTTCTTAGGTGTCAGGAAAGCTGTCTATAAGGATGTCTATGTGGATTTTTAGCCTTCCTAAAAATCCACAAATCTGAAAACAGTGGTTGAAGTTTCCCCCTGAGTTGGACTGGACTGTTTTTAATACAGCCAATCGAAACAGAATAATCAATGTACCATCCTGAACATCCAACGTTTATTTTAAAGGCACTGAGAAACGAAAAAAACAGAGGAATGGTAAGCATTTGGATGGGCTCTAAATATGGCAGGGTCACTGGATTCACAGGTGACTGGCATTAATATCAACTTTAAAATTAGAAATCATCCCATTTTAGGACATATTAAGACACAATGTGACATTACAAGTAAAACAGTAGATTTGGGTTAGAAATAATTGCGGGATTTGATTGAGTCAGGATTTGATTGGATCATGAAAAGTGAGTGTTCCTAAAAGAAAATGTCAGATCTGAACAGTTCCAGGTGATAAAGACCTGTAGAGGTGGTCAAAAGTTGTCTTCAAACAAACGTCTTTTGTCTTTTGAATGATATCACACAATGAGTTGTGTTAAATGTAATCAAAGACAGGTGTTGATGATGTTGCATTAACACCAATTTAAGTGGTGACTCAGGGGGAGCTTGTGCTAGGCCTCGCCCTCCCAATGTTGGTGGAATCATAGCTAAGGGGTGGAAGGGTAGAGCATAACTAAACTGAGGAGAAAAGTGAGAATAAACTAAAAGAAATAACAAGGTAAAAGTTGACTTACAAAGTTGACTCAAAATAGAAAGCAGACTGCACATAGCAAGCGGGGCAAATTGATAAAGATACTTTTGATCATTTAAAATGATTACTTCTGTAAGTATATAGGCACAAGTTATAGAGTATATAGAGATAAGATATGGTATGAAGATCAGTATTTCTATGTGTGTGCGTGTGTATGTGCAGTTGTTCTATATGTTTTTATGTGATTGAGTGGTTGGTTGTCTAGAGGTTTGTGTATTTCTGTTGTGCTACTTGAAGCATGCACACGTGTGTGTGTGTGTGTGTGCGTGCGCAACTGTGTATGTTTCTTTATAGTTGAGCTGGTTGTCTACAGGTTGGTGTATTTCTGTAGTTATGCTACTTGTAGCTTGTGTGTGCGTGTGTGTGTGTGTGTGTGTGTGTGTATCTCCTGAGAAACCTCCGGCATGTAAAGTAGCTCCAGAAGAAAGAGCTCATTGTGTGATTGCATCACAGACACACCTATCAGATTTGAATGTTTTATTCAGAAAGGGAAGTGGTGTTAGGAGAGTGTTCATATCCACCCCAGCAGGATCACTCCGCACACAGTGTGTTCTACCAACTCTGTGCCCAGGGGTGAGGCCTTCAGGCAGTTCACTAGCATATAACAGCAATCAACAATCTACAATCAAGTCACACATATTCATAGTTGTCATTTATATATATATATATATATATATATATATATATATACATATATATAAAGGTTTTGGGACATACCTCTCAGTTATTGAATTCAGATGGCCCCTTAACTCAAGTGAAGGACATTCTTAATGTGTCAGCAGACCAAGACATTTCGGACAGCGCCGTGCTTCTAACTTTGTGGACACAGTTTGGGGAAGAACTTTTTCTATTCCAGCATAACTGTGCCCCAGTGCACAAAGCAAGATCCATAAAGACATGGTTGGATGAGCCATAACATTAAAACCACCCGTTGTCTCGGACCCGTTGAGGCATAGACTCACCTCTGAAGGTGCTGTGGTATATGGCACCAAGACGTTACCATGAAAAACACATACCTGGCCTTTACTCCCTACACACATCAAAGAATCTTGGGCATCGATGATGCTCTTGCAGTTAACCAGTTCTTCTTCTTTGGACCACTTTTGGTTCATACTGACCACTGCATACAGGGAACACCACTCAAGACCTGCAATTTGATGCTCTGACCCAGTCACCTAGCCATCACAGTCTGGCTCTTGTCAAAGTCGCTCGGATCCTTACACTTGTCCATTTTTCCTGCTGCCAACACATCAACTTCTCTTACTGCATAATATTTCTCACTCATTGCGTCGTTGTAACGAGATAAAGTTATTGGCTTCACCTGTCAATGGTTTTAATGTTTTGGCTTATATGTGTATTTTACAGGGGACTTGAAGGGTTAAAATTTCTTAAATAATACATTCATGCATCAGGTGTGATAAGTGTAAACAAATCTTGTAAACAACTTCAGCTTCAGGCCTGGCAGAGAAAACACTGGCAAAGTGCCTCTGTAAGCTTGTTTGATTTGAATAGACTTTCCATGGCTATCAGGCATCCGATGTAATGGCCAAATACGATCTGTGCTCCAGTTCACACAGCGGCACTGTGCCATGTCTGTCCTTTAAATGTACACCCATGCATCAGAAAGATTCCCTAAGGGCCAGTGTTCATAGACAGCCTTCTCCATGCAAATTGATTTGTTTACTCATTGTTGTACTAGTATCAGAGTTTTTGGATGTTTTGAATCTGCAGTGTCAGATGATAATGGTCATTTCACAGATTTATGTCTCATGCTAGATTGCCCCAGGGAAGATGGAAATATACTCTAAACATAAACCTCTTTTTCTTCTGACATGAGGCTACAAGTGTTTGTCTCATTTTTTCCCTCATTTGTAGCTCTGTGTTTATCATTTATACTCGAATATGTTTATGCATGATAGTTTCGGGACTTTTATTTCATATACACAGGGGCCATCCACACAAGAATGTGTGTGTATTGTATGAAAAAGCGTCTGTGTGTTCCCTCCGTCAGCCAGACATCCTCATGTCTCACTGTTCCGCACCAGTAGACATCTTGCCAGGTCAAGGTTCAGCTCACTGTTTTTCCCTCTCCGTCCATGGAAAGTAATTGATCTCAATCAGCAGGCCATTATCTTTAGCCAGCAATTATCCACATTGTCACTTTTGCGTTTGACCTAGTGACCCCTCCGGGTCATATGGGGCCCCGGTGAAAACTCAGTCAAGTTCCCACTCACCCCACCCACACACCCACCAGCCACAAACAGGCAGCCTTCCAGGAGACCAAAAAAGGCCCTTGGGGTCTTTTCAGACAAACCAGAGAGAGGCTGTTTAACTCGATCTTTTATTAAACCAGCCTCTGGAATGCAGCTCAGTTGTGTATTCTGAGCAGATTCCTAGTATTTTGAGTAGATTGACCGATGTCACCCTGACTGCCTTATTGGGCAACTTAACAGCATTTATTTTTGTTAAAATCATGTTGTGAGTAATTTTGCTGTGATAATTGAATGTATAATTACCTAATTAATTAAACAACAGTACATCTTTAAAGCCTTTTGTTGGGTTATTTTCTGAAACATATATATATTGCTCAATAATGACCAAGTTCAAGCTTCTTCTCTGCAGGCCAAAGATGTTCTGACAAGTTTCTGTTCCTGTAAAGAGAAGATGACAAAAGTTAGAAAAAACTTCCAGATGCACATCACATGACAAACATTTGCACTTGAAAACATTGTCTTACTGAAAGTAATTGTCTATATGTTAAGCAAAGATCTAGTCTAACCAAAAATACAGTTTAAAACATAAAACACCAATCTTTCTGGTTTACTTTGACAGTAAGTAGTAAGACAGGAGTCACCAGTTCTTCCGGTGATTTTTTTCCTGCCATGTTTAGCTCCAACCTGCATCTAACATGCTGCTCCCTCCCCTCTTACTCAATACTCCAGCCAATCAAGGACCTCTGAAGAAGTTCATTAACCAGAGCAGATGTTGCACATTGTGGCTGGAACTGAACTTCTCAGGAAGGTAGATCTGATGATAAATGTGACTTAAAGGTGATGAATTCATCCATTCGTTGATCTGGTATAGTGACACAGTCACTAACCCAGAAGCTTGGCTAAACCTACCACAGATCTGCCCAAAATTATGTGGCACCATGGAAATAACCCAAAAAAATTACCTAGCAGGCCATCAACTCATCATTTGGGTGAAAAAACAACCCAACAGGTTTTACAGTGTAAGGGATTTTGGTTTTTATGTAAAACGAGGCTGTACATTACAGTAAAAGCCAAATGACAAACACAACTCACTGAGGTTAAGCACAAAAACGAAACTGGAGATCAGCACCTGAGTCATGATGAACAATTTGGAGACCGGACTTGGTCAGGGTCCTGCAGAGAGGACAGCGCTTCCCTGCTTGCGTCTGTGCCTCTTTGTTCTGTATTTGTGTAGCGAGTGTCTGACGAGAGCTTCCACGCAAATGAAAAGCAGGGCGCTGGCGCGGCTGGAGCCGGGAGCTTCCTGCTAGATTACCTGAGCTGTGATTTCCTGTTGCTTATACAGTCCTTTCCCTCACTCACAATCAGATCTGGCCAGCTGTTCGCTTCAGAGGGCAATGGACCACATGAACAGAACAGAGATTTTATGTGGACCTCACTGTCACTAGCAGCTATAGCACAGAGCAACAAAGCTTAAACACTTTTGATGTAACTAGCCAGCAGCAAAAATACTGATAATCTTTTAATCTTTTATATTTATGATTTCACTTCAGATATAATTCTGAATGTTTGTCATTTTGTATCACTCTGACATCAAGCAATATCTGCTCCAGGTGATTATCTTCTTGAGAAGGCCTTGATGACCTCGATCAGATGCACTAGCAGGGGAGAAAAAAAGTCACAGAGTCGCAAGTAACAAGTAATTGCGACAGTCAAGTCCCAGGTCAGTGCAGACAAGTCTCACGTCGAATCAAGGGTCAGTACACGCAAGTCTCAAGTCAAGTTCCAAGTCAGCGCAGGCAAGTCTCAAGTTGAGTCCTGAGTCAGTGCAGGCAAGTCTCATATCAAGTCCCAAGTCAGTGATGGCAAGTCTCAAGTGAAATGCCAAGTCTGTGCAGGCTAGTCTCAAGTCAAGTCCTGAGTCATTACATACTACATGTTTAAGGTTTAAGAAAGTAATCAAGTGTTACTATATTACTTTGTTTATGACTTTTATAAATTGTTGTATGCTGATGACAATTTACTGCAATCCAACTGGGGCATTCTGGAGTCAATATATTTATATGAAGAAGGTTTTACAGAGCTTCACATGTGTGTTGGAGCCTGTCCCAGCAGGAAATGGATGAAACGCAGAGAAACACCCCAGACAGGTCACCAGTACATCATAGGGCAGATACACCGACAAACACATAGTTTGTCTCGAGATTTGGCATCTCCAGTTCACCTGACATTCATGGCTTTGGACTGTGGGAGATGTGAAACACAAATATATTCTTTTATATAGAGTCCTGCATCATCTTCCCTCATCTCCTCTCGTTTTTGCTCTTTTTTTAGTAGCTGGTCATCGAGGCCATAACTTGTTCTTTGCCATCTCTCTCTTCCTCTTCCTACATTCTTTCTCATGGCTGCCGCTGCATACATATTAAATTTATTGAAACTCTCCACTGTGTAGTAAATGTCTGCCTGCATTTATAAGATACTCAAACCTGTTTTCAATCAAATGCCTACCATCTGTCTACCAGTGTCAAAGGCAGTGATAGAAGATGGTAGATATTTTTCAAGAGCAGTTTAGAATTCTTGCTGAGGGATAGGATTCTCACATTAGCTAAGATGAACTAGGATGGAACTGGTAACCTAGTCTCTTGACCACCTTAGCCGCTGCTGTCTCACCCTCTTGCAAGCTGACTCTCTTTTCCATGTTTTACATCTTTACTTTCAGAGCAGCATTTTCTTCATTTGTTCTATAGAGAGAAGTCTGAAGTGCTGGTGCTCCTTCAAATGAGTATAAACCACTGTTTGAACGAAGGCTTTCAGAATTCTTAGAATCAATCTAATTTACCGACACTAAATTTCTCTGGGGGTTCTACTGGGGACTTTGTACCAGGCTGGCAGAGTTTGACTGGGCTGCGAGTCAGGAATTTGTATTGTAGTGGAGTTTGACTGGGCTGTGAGCCTTCCATTGTACATAACAGTCAGATTTTTCTCCTTGCCAGCAGGAAACGTGTGTGAAGGTGTGTGTGTTTGCTTCTTTATTTAAATGTGTTCTTGAGTATATGAATTTGAGAAAGGTGATATACAAATATTTCTTCTTCATCATCTTCTTCACTGTACAGTATTATTATTATTTTTATTATTATTATTATTGTTGTTATTATTACAATAATAAAAACTTTGTCTACATCTGATGACTTGGTGTCAAAAACCAGTTTGGCCAGTTGTCGCCTTGGAGGATGGCTCTCATATGACATCACAAAAAAAATGTAACTGTTAAACATTGAGGGTAAGTTAGGAGCACACCTAATAAATTCAGGGTTTTGCTGTTCTCTCAATGCTGTTTCAACTGGTAAACATACATGTCAGATATGTGGATATTCACTTTCTTTTTTTCTCTAGCTGTTTTTCTCTTCTTTTTTGTTGTATGTGGTTTTCCAGTCCTTCCAAACTGCTTCCTCACACAAACCTACAAAAAATCTGCAGAGACATCTACTGGACGCAGCGTCAGTTCCGCAAGTGGCTCATAATGGTGCTTGTTGAATGTGTTCTTTTTGAGAGCAAAGGAAAAAAAAATTACTAAGACAGAGGAACTAGGAAAGGCGGAAAATGAGCACAAATATGAATGGCCGCCTTTAAACACCGTAATGGTGCGTGGAACAGGACTTGGCAGCCTTGTAGCGTGTGAGTAATATCCCTCTGTAGGCAGGAGTTTCATTTGGGAGACTGGCAATAAATGGCTCTTGTGAAATGGAAGTATGACGGTAGGGTAAGGTCGGAGTGAGTGGGGGGCCATAGCATGAATGCTAGCCTTTTCGCCATGGCACTGCGGAAATAGCAAATAATAAATAATGGTGTTCTCTCGCTCTGCCTCTCTCTCTCTCTCTCTTTCTCTCTCTCTCTCTCTCTCTCTCTCTCTCTCTCTCTCTCCATGCACCTCTCTCTACCAATAAGCAACAAGTAAGATTTGCTTCATGCAGGAAATTTGACGCACTCAGACTCAGAACAACATGATTTTTTTATTTACTATTTTCTTCTGTTACATGTTTTTATGCTACGGTGAATGAAATTTGCTGCTTTATTCTGAGGTATAATATTTTATACCAAGTTTATCACATTTCTGCTGTCTGATGAGAGTCTTGGTTCCTCTCAGTGTTCTTCCTCATGCTTTTAAGGAGGTTTTTCTTGTCCCTGGCTCTCACTCATGCTCTTGGAAGACCTCGAAGGGAATTTCTCCTTCTAAGTCTTTATTCTTTCTGTTTCTTCATCATGCTCTTGGGGAGATTTCCCGAAACTTCACTTTCTTATTAGGAGTCTGGATCCACTTTGCTGAAAAGCTACTTTGGTAAAAAGCCCAGTGTAAATAAAATGAATTGAAATGTATTTTTTAATTCATTTGACAGGGACAATACAGATATATACTCTTATGTGAAAATGCAACAGATGTTATGTATATATGGCATTATGCCACTGCTAAATTGCTGCACGTTGTACAAAAAACTGAGATTATTTCAGTGTAGGTTATTCAGTTTGTTGATATCAACCCCAACAGCTTTTGCCATTTCTTGCCCTTTAATATCCTATTGTATGTCGGGGTGATACGTCTTCCTCCTATCTGCAAACCCTGACTGGTAATCCCCATATTTCCTTTCCTGCTGTCCCCTCGCTCCAGAGCCTTTCCCTGGGAACAGACTCCTTCCTCTCTCCTCCCTTCTCTCACTCCACATCTCCCACAGAAGAGGGGGAAAGCAGGGTCTCCAGTTCAAACGGCCCCCCAGGCAGGACTGCTGTAGTCGTGGAGGACCCAGTGAGGTGTGTGTGTGTGTGTGTGTGGACTCTAACAGTTGTGTGGGAGAGATGAAAAAGGTTGTGACCTCTGCAAGGCAATGTGGAACGGCTAACTAAACACATACACATGCAGCAAAACAGAAAACAGAGAAGAGCCTCCTTCTACATGGTGTATCAATGAAACGACACAGGGTCTGCTGCGGGTCAAGCCCGAGTTTGGGGACTTCAACTGCATTCTTGGCCGCAGCACGGCCAGAAATGAAAGTACGCCCCAAGGCCTTTGGCATCTGCGTGTTTCTAATTTTGACTCCACAGAAGACGACATTCCTTAAATTCTTCCCAATAAGCCAAACGGTCGATCGCTGTGATCACAGGGACTTCATGTCAGGAGATGATCACTCCCATCTTAATTGAACATGGTTTGTAACATCTTCAGCACCGAGATCGTGCTCGATTTTGGCATTGGCGTAACTGCAGTGTTAAAAGTGGTTCTTCAAGGAATCTTAAAGACAATGTAAAACGTTGACATTCAAATAACCTTCTAAAGGTTTAAATCCTTCTTTACATGGGTAACTGAACCAGAATCAGAAACCTTTATTGATCCTGAAGGAAACTGCTTATGTTACGACTTCACAGACACACAGATACACAGAGAGACAAGAACCAAAAGTCTAAAATAAAAGTCAAATAAAACTGCAGAAATACTCTGGAAATTGGTTCTTCTCTATGATGGAAATACTGTATGTGGTTCTTGAAAAAAAAATAAAAAATGGTTCAAAATAGCACCAAATGGTACTGGCATTGTTACAGTTCAAGGGTTCTGCTACTGCCTTTTTGCTATATATTAGGCCTTTTGCTAAGATAGAGTCTTATGAGTGCCAGTGCAAAATAATTTGCTTGTTTACTTGCTATCACCCAAGTTTGTGCTCCATACTGTCAGTAAAAAGGTAAATTATTAGTCCCCCAAAGTACAAACAGTGTAAATGCACCCTCAAAGGCACAACATGGTACCTAAGGTTTGATTGTGTACCTTAAATGAGTTCTACATTTGCATTACATTCACCTTCCCAGGTGCATATTTGTCCCAACTATAAATAAAACGCTACATAAAAAGACAGCGGTCAAGACCTGGTGCATATAGAATCAGTGGAACATAAAAAGTTAAAAGTAACAAAACACAATACATTTACGTTCCCCAAAAAAAGATTGTGAAGATGTACATTAAATGCATCACCACAGTGAGAGTATTTGTATACTGAAAGAAAAACTTTTTTTTTGACAGTGTAGCTACTCATGGGTCATGGGTGTAAAACTGCAAACCTAGAAATATACGGGGCCCAATAAAAGCGTTAGACCACCCCCTCCACTTTTCAGGCCCCAGTGCTGCTGCACCACAAAATCTTGCTCATCTTTATTGAGGTTACTGTTCTTAACCTCTTTAATAGAAACATCACATTCACCATGAACCTGCACCTCAAACATAGCTTTGTACTTTAGCATCATAGTGCTGTGCAGTTACACTGTATTGTAAAAAGTAAACACATTTTGCTGGGTGCCAGACTGTGTGTCGGTCAGTTGGAGTGTACCGGTGGGAGTTGTGCTGCGGGACTCGGTGTCTCCAAGGCGGGAGCTGAACTCAGAGTCTGCCTGATATGACATTTGTAATTTCCACTCGGCTGAAACTCAGCCATCCGTGACGCAAAACCTTAACCCTTGCACCTCACAAAAAAAGTCTCTCTCTCTCACTCTCTCTCTCTCTCTCTCTCTCTCTCTCTCACTCGGCCCCTGGTCTGTACTGGATCCTGTCTGAGAGGCCAGAAAAAGAGTAAAACGGATTTGTCGCCGGGCGGAATTTTTTAACCCTATGGTCCGCAACTTTCAGGCTGATGGACGGCCTTTGTGAGGGGAGGAGAATGACAGGAACACTAAATTTTAGACAGGATGGTAGAGATTGGGAAGGGGGGGGGGAGAGAGAGAGAGAGAGAGAGAGAGTGTGAGAGAGAAACAGGATAAGAATAAGAAGGTAGGTTAACAGACAGAACCAAAATAGCAGATTTGTGCTAAAAGGCATGCTCTTATTTTCAAACTCATTAAATATGTAGCATTACTTTAAAGTGACAATTCAGCAAAATCAAACCCAAAGAGTATCCCCCTTAATACCATGGGACACTGTACTATCCATAAAAATGGACAAAAGTACATAAGATGGCAAAAATAGTATTAGCAGACACTTTGAAGCTTGAATTTAGCCCATACCTCATCCATCATAACTAGCCCACATGAGGACTGTAAGGGCTTGGTTTGTGACTTTACTGTGTCCACTCTGTACCAGGAGACTATAACATTTTAGGGGCAAAGTCTCCCTTTTCCCACACGACACTGTTAAGCAGTGCCAAGGTTTCTGTTTATTTGACAACACACCGTTATTGAGTAACGCGATATTGTCAGGCCTTGGCTCCTGCCGCAGCAGCGAGGCCCCTGTTCATGGGACGAGAGATAGTGTTTCACGAGTTTCCGCATGCGTACGTTCCTGCGCGCCTGCGAGCTCAACACTGAGTGCTCTCTAAGATGGTGGTGACATATAAAGCGTTCCCCATGGCCCTCCACGTCCACTGGCTGCCCGACGGAAGCCATTTCCTCTCATTGTTCAGGGGTGCGCGGCTCTGTCCGAATGGAGTCAATTAAGCAGTGAATGGAGAGCAGCCCGAAAGGCCCGATGCATATCTGCAGCTATTGGCAAAAATAACAGGACAAATGGACACTGTCAACATCAAGCACGAGCGCTGCACAATTACCAAAATCAGTGCACTTGTGGCACAAAAGCTACAGCAGAAAATTTGACTTGTGCTGATTTAATGTGTGACTAGTGGGAGTGCCATCAGTGTGTGAAGCACGACGAATATGCCTGAATTAGGTCTGGGTTGCATGAGTCATGAAGAAATCATTATTTAACTGTGGTTAGTTTTGAGCATTTTATATGCATAAGTAATATCTCAATACTAATGCCAGTATTACACAGAAAGTGTTACTCTGCTATGCAGCAATAAAAAGTAAAAGACGTTCTGACTGAAAAAGGCATGCTTTTGTCCTGATTTAAGCTATTGATTTGGTTGCTTTTGTTTTTTTATATTCTATATATGTTCACTTTAAACATCAAATACCATGTGATAGATCAAATGTGTTTTTTAGCACTTTTAGACTCAATACCAAGACATTTTTATGTGCCAGTGTTCTTCATAAGTGTACATCCTTAGCGTTTTTTATCTGAGACCAGGAAACATTTTTATGGTACAAAATAAAAGTTCTCCATTGTACCTGGTCTAAAAGCCTGTTGCTTTTATTTAGTGCTATCAAATATCAGTTGAGGTCACTAACTAGGCTTAACTTAAAAAATCAGGCCTGTCACTCAAAACAGGATTAAGCCAGATAACGATCTAACCCTGCACTTTCTGTCTCACCATAGTGAATCACTTTTTACCAGTGGTAGCGATTGCTCCAACTTATGCTTAACCTTCTCCGGGGTTTCAGATTAGCTCTTCAACCAACCAGGTTAAACACATTTATATTTATATTTATATTTCCAGTAAGTACCAGCAGTGGAGACAGTATTACTTCTTACAGTTACAGATGTTACTTTTCACACATTTTACATGAAATTATTTTGTTTTTCCTCTCAGAAATGACTGTTTATCTGTACTCTACGGGCTTTCATGGCCAAGGTGTCTATACCTGGGTCAACAGAGAAAGATCCTGGTTGCCTTTGTTAAATAAGTAAACCTAGGCTGTGTCTCTGACGTTGAAACTCAGTCAGGAACCCTGCCTGACTGGCCCCAGGTTTCTAACTAGTTCTACAGCCGGCAGTAAACTTGAATCAATGAAAGAACCAAATGGAATCCAACTACCACCAAAACACACTGTCTAAAGTATACTGAAAAGGAGCTCTTTCTGTCCCGCAGCACAGGCAACCATGAGACATGTGGCAGTCAGGAGGTGGTCCCAGAAAAAGCAGTGGGAGCACACTACACCGCACAAACTCAAACAACCGCCTTGTTTTGGCCAAAAAGACGTTGGGTTGCTCCAGAACCTTTATTTTTTATATTAGAAGTTGCTCAAAAGCTTCTTGAGGCTCTCAAGGACATTACACATATAAGAGCAGTTTACTCTGGCGTAGTCCCATATTTTTAAAAGTAAAAATATTAACAATTAGCAATCAATTATTAATTGAAAACAAAAATAAAAATGGCTTATTGACCCAGTTGTGCAGGCACCAAAGTGCCTGCATCCACAAACCTGTGCTTTACTGATATGCATAACATTAAGAGTTAAACTAGTATATTTAAGTCTAGATATGTATATTTAAGGTCTATATATGTGCACTATGTGTGTGTGTATGTGTGTGTGTGTGTGTGTCTGTGAAGGAGGCAGGTTATCTCATGCTAACTGAGTTAACTGATAGCCACAGGGGATGGGGAGTGGGGAGAGGGGAACGCTGACCCCTACCAACGTCCCCCTGGAGAGCAGTGTGAGGAGAGAGAAACATTCCTGAGAAACACTCCAGCCAGCAGAGGCCCCCTGAGACTCAGAGAGAGGGAGAGAATGAGAGAGAGAGAGAGAGAGAGAGAGAGAGAGAGAGAGAGAGAGAGAGAGAGAGAGGGAGGACAAAGAGAAATAGAAAGAGCAAAAGAAAGAAAGAGGGAGGGGGAGAAAGATAGAGAATGCCTTCTGTCCTCTATGTTACACACACACACACACACACACACGCAAGCGCACGGGGCTGACGTACACACATTTCTGTTGTTATTTATGACATATTTCTCAACAGCTCTTAAAACACATTGTCTCTCTCTGTCCGTCCTCGGTGGTGGGCTATCGTGGTGGTCCTGGGGCCCAAATAGTGGGGCCATAGATGGGGCTCCAGGGGAGTGTGTGTGTGTGTGTGTGTGTGTGTGTGTGTGTGTGTGTGTGTTTGCTCCGGTTCTGGTCTTCTCCTACACCGCTGCTCCATTGGCCCAGAGGAAGGAACCTTCATATTTTCTCCCATGCTGCTCGCTGCCCTGCTCCTCACTACTGCGAGCTGTCACATGCTGCTACCTCACCCTGTGGGACGCAAGACCACCACAGACCAGGAGGTTTCTTAAAGCAGAATGTTTAAGCAAACAAAGTACGAGCGTTACCTGGCTAACTGGGATATAACAAAGTTCTGAAAAAAGAAGACAAGAAAGAAAAAAACCTATGACAGGGCTTATAATATATATGCAACTAAAAATCTGTATTTGCAAAGCTGTTTGGTGCCATTATGTTCACTAACTAAAGGTAAAACTGAAGTTGCCCTGCGGCGGGCAGGGTGAGTCCCTGCTTCATGCTCGAAGACCCCGGGATAGGCTCCGGGTACACACGACCCTAGTGTGGATTAAGCGTTTACAGAAAATGAGTGAGTGATTGAATGAAGGACCCCAGTGATGTGAGGGGTACCAGCCCAGTATTTTTTTTTTTTTCTTCTAAGAGTGAAGAGTCGAGCTCATGTTCATCTTTTCTTTGGAACAACTCTAACACCCAATCAGAAATAAGTCAAGTCATGTTTGATTACGATCACTTTTCTCTCTGTCTCTCTCTTTCTCTCTCTTTCTCTCTCTCTCTCTCTCTTATATATATATATATATATATATATGTATTTGTGTGTGTGTGTGTGTGGGGGGGGGGGTACGTGTGTGTATATATGTGTATGTATACTGTTGGAGACCATCTTTTCCTGCTTATTAATCCATTTTAATGGCTGGTAATGGCCAAACATGTGTGACAACAGAAAAGTGAAAGTAATCTCTCTCTCTCTCTCTCTCTCTCTCTCTCTGACAGTGAGCAATAGCTAAAGGGGAGAGCCGGTCCTCCTCAGGGCCACAGGGATCAGCTCACCTGGAGCGGAGAGAGGGAAAGCCATCGTTTTTCCCCCAGACCTCCCTCACTCCTGCGAAACGCATCGGACACCCTCAGCGCACAATAAAAAGTGCTGACAGCTTCTCCCGACAGCCACTGATGGATTGAGGCTTTGTAAATAAGCAGCTGTAAGAGGCTCTGAGATGCTGAGCATGGTTGGCTACATGGGGAGAAGCGTTTTCTCAGCTATTAGTAATGCGTCCCTATGAGAGCTGTTAAAAGAGTACAAGCAATTTGTACCCTCACATTCTGCCATATTTTTTGTTGTTCAATTAATATGTACAAATCCCGGATACATTTAGTAAGTATTTTCAGGCCTTTTTGGTGACATGATGCAATATACCGGGAGAATTGTACAGTCTTGTAAGTCGTACATTGATGAGCCAAAACATTATGACCACTCAAGGATATAGTAAATACTTTTAAATTTATTCATGTGAAGGTCTGGGATATATTTGAAAGTAAGTTGGATCTCATAGCTGACATGTTGGATGCAGAAGAGCAGTAGGGCAGGAACTGGACCATTGAACAATGGAAGGAGTTTGCTAATGAATCCCATTTTCTTTTACGTCACGTGGACAGCCATGTACATTTGGGCCCTTTGTGTGGGAAAGACATGGCACCAGAATGCACTGTGAGACAAAAATGTGGGCAATCTTCTGTCTAGGAACATGATTTGAAGAACATGATGATGAGTTCAAGGTGTTTGCCCTGGCATCCAAATTCCCTAGATCTTAGTCGGATCAATAACCTATGGAATGTGCTGGAACATCAAATCAGATCCATGGTGCAACTTTCAGGACTTGGAGGGTCTGCTGCTAATGTCCATGGAAGGGACTCGAACTGCAGTGCCCTCTCATTAGTCACACCTTCAGCCATACAGCTTGAAGACATGGAGCACTTTGGAGAGCATCTCAACACTTAGGTCCAAAGTTGAGGAGATCTGTAAGAATCCTGAGACACAGATAGGACAAACAGCTATCTAAGAAGACACATCTCTTAATTATGGAATTCAGGTTAGGGATGGGAATCGATAAGAAATTATTGATGTCAATGCCCTTATCGATTCTTCTTATCGATTCGATTCCTTATCGGTTCCATTATCGATTCCTAAACAGTATAAAATAAATATTTTT
>JBBPCZ010000012.1:4767242-4788640 GCA_037974445.1 Brycinus macrolepidotus
ACATACAGACATTATATAATTTGCATAACCAACTTAAATGCAACAGCTCTGAGGAGAGTAGACTGAAAGGCAGTAATACATTTTGGTGGCATCATTAATAGGTTAAGGGTTTTGCTGCATATGAACATGGAAAACATGTTTACTACAAATGCCAGCATTCTCATTAATAAAGTAAATTAAGTATTTAGATCATCCTAAACACTAACATCATGTAGTAGCAAAGTGAAAGTGATAGACACTGAACTTTTGTTTTGCCTGTTTTGTCTGTTTCAAAACATGTAAAACTTGGCACTAGTGTTTATGATGGTCTTTTGTGTGTGTGTGTGTGTGTGTGTGTGTGTGTGTGTCCATGTTAAATGGCTGATCTGTGCATGGGGAGGAAATGCCTCTGAGTTGGTGGGTCAGGAGCTTAGGGAGGCCTGGCCTAGCACTGCCATACACCCCCAACACACACACACACACACACACACACACACACATACACACACTCACTTTGCTCAGGGAGCACTTCCTCAGCCCTCCTTGGGGGGACGCCAGTGTGGGAGAAATGGACTGTTCCGGAAGACTGAGGCCAACATCCTGTAAGCTAGAGAATCTTCTGCTCTTTCCAGACCCCCACAAACCCCAGCCTCAGAAACAGCCTGGGGATACTGCCTACTGCCTACGCTAGCAGAGTTAGCATTCACATAGCTTGAAATAGAAGTAAAAAGAAGTAACGAGATGAGCAGTATAAGTTTAAGTAATAGATACGTATACATGTGGAATAACAGCAGTAGTTGCTTCTCAGATGTGAATCTGCAAAGAGTTGAATACTTTTTTGTGTTTGCCATTAGTGATAGACCACCGTTCACCCCAGTCTCAAAAACACAGCCTGAAGCTACAACTTGTACTTACAGTGTTTGCAGTGACTTGACGTTATGGGCTAATTAAGATTATGACTACTATCAGCAATGCTTGCAACTATACAAACAGTAACATGCTTGAGGTTATAAGTTTTACATTACAGGTTCCTAACCTTGTTCTATGGCTGCTACTTTTGATATTACTCAGTTCCTCTTGCAATCACATGATAATTATCACAGTAATTTTAGAGGGTAGTAATGGGCCATGACATTGTCAATGGAGTGTCAGCAGGATTGTCTATTAATTGTATGCCAAGGAATGTATTTGTGGCAATTTGCCACTAATCTAGGTGGTTCAATGATACTCATTTGGAGTGCTTGTCATTTGCATATTTCATTTGAAAATATCTAAAAGAAAAACAGCAAACCAAGCCTCGAATGCAGTGCCTACTGTATACTGTAAAAAACATGTTAAAAAACAGTAAATAACCAAGCTACCTTAAAATTATGAGTTCAGTGAACTCATAGGGCAAAATACAGATTACTGTTGTTTTTATTACTGTCAAGTCTTTTTTTGTGTGGAAATGTGAAATCAACATGGCAAAAGTAAACAACAGAAAGTGGCAAACAGGCCTGATGGATAAAAATCTCAATACGGAGATATAAAATGCATGGGTTAACTGGATAATTGTTGGAGTGGGATTCCTTTTCTTACTTTTGCCAACATTTAATTGCCAATGAGGAAGAAAAACAACTTAGAGTCCAATCTTCTTGGCATCTACTAGGCGTTAAAATCTAGAAGTTTGGTCACCATCAGTGTTGGAGCTTTTTAGAAGGCTCTTCTCCTGACCATATATTCTTTAAAAAAGCATGATCAGCAGTCACCTCTGCACAATTTGAGTTGTTGTTCTGTGCCCTTTTGCCTTTAACATAGTTTATATGCTGTAGCTATAAATCAACTCTTACGGGAGAGCACATACTATATAAGACACTAACAGTGGAAACAATTGTATCTGAATCATGTTCGGACACAGGTCATTAACATACTGTGGGTAATATCCCTGACTGATGTGGCATATCCGTTAAAACGGGGGTTGAGGGGGTTGTACTGAACGCTGCCCTGTTTCCGCTGATACTGTCTAGTGTAGGAGTTCAAACACACTGAGATATTACAGCCGCTGTTTGTTATTAGAGAATGACCATCTCTTCCTTTTCCCCCCAGTGCACAGGGCTGTAACTGTCACCCTTCAGTACGGTCTTCATTTAAAATGCTTCATTTACAAAGAAGTTCAGAATAACATTTAATTTTTTGCACTTAATAAACTTAATATTTAAAAGCTAATGGATAAAATACATATCCTATAAGAAGAGAAGCATTTTAGCGAGTGCATTTACATACATGCATGTATGTGCGCACACATGGCTAAATGTGTAAGAGGGTGCTTGACCCCCACCCCCCCCACCACAATATCCCACAATCCCCTACATCCTGTCCCTCACCTCCCTCCTGCTGTCCAGTCCGCAGGCCCTGCACTAGGAATCGCAGGGGTGAACTGGGGGGCAAAGAAAGCCACACACTCTCTCACACACACTCACACACACTCTTAAATGCTATTCTTGACTCAGGCCCAAGCTTGAATGAAAGAATGAAGGAATAAAGGGAAGGAAGAGGTAAAATTTCATTTTAATAATGTAAAATGTCAAATAATTACAAGAAACGGGGCTGTGAAAGAGGTAGATCATCTTGAAAGTTGACATATGAAGTTATAAATGTTATCTTCTTCTGCTCTAAGGAGTCAAAATGCCAGAGTCAATATGTCTGTGAAAGTTTTACAAAAGTTTCATGTCCACATTTTCAAACACCGACAATGCAAGAAGAGAAGTAAAATCAAGGTGCTAAACTCAATTCCCAGTAACCTAGGGAACTCTGGTTTTGATCCGTCTCACCAATTGATTTAATTATCTGCAAATCTCCTCAAGTGAACCTTGTGATCCGTCTCAGGCTTTTTCCCCGCAACACAAAAATTAAAGTTTAACTATAAATAGTGGCGCGTAATGCCGCTGACCCCCGAGGTTAATGCCAGAGCTTCAAGGCTGCTTTCATCCCCCAGAGTTCCCCCGTCTCGCCCGCACTCAGGTTACATTACCAAGAACCGTGAGGAAATTAGTTCATATCGCAAAATGAAGTGAGGATTTTGGGTTGTCCGGACACCTTTGTAGACGTCCGGTCGATGAGAGGTGGGGAGTCCGGCCTGGGTTAATCCCACGGCCTCTCTCGTTCACATACCCCCCATTTTCAGTTTCACACAACATGGTGAGGTCATCCTCTGGTCCATCTTCTGGTCTCTGGTCCAACATGGTTGCTGCTGCTGCTGCTGCTGCTGGCTGGTCACATGTGATTTCAACACCTGTCATGACGTTGGAGCTCAGCTCAGAAGGAAGAAAATGCACTTTTAATAAGACTGGCAATTAAATCCAGATGAAAAGATGGGGAACATGATTGGTGGGTGAGTCATGGATCTCCAGGGCCCTAACTGATTAATTGGCCTTTTGCATAATCTTTAAAATGTTTTCACGTAATCTCATTTTGTGTTTACCCTCTCAAGGGCGCTGGATTAAGGCCGTGATTGGCTGCGCTGAGCCAAGGCAAATATACATCTGATGAGAGCAGCCAGACAGCGCGTTCATCACTGTGGGACCTCAAGTGTTATTCATGTAAGTGAAACACAGTGGCATGAGAACACCTAAATTATACTGCGTGCGCTAGAAGAATTAACATTCATGATCCTCAAAACAAAACAGAGGTGGAAATAGTGTTGTGTCAATAATGTATACAAATAAACAAATGGTTGTAATTTAGAGGAAACCTCTCATGGCCTTCAGAAAGGGCCTAAAGACATCTGTGGACTATGTTTGTAATTTATAGCTCATTTTCTTTGAATAGAATCACATTTGGGTTTAACTCAGCTCTAGTTTAGGAAGTTTTCCTATTGGTTAGACCAGGTGCTTCCTAATGTCTCAGATCATCCACCAACACAACCAATATAACCAATGGTGGATTCAGTGAATCACGTTTGACTTTACAGTACTGGGAACCAATTTAGTAAGAGGAAAGTCACTCTAGAACTTCTGGAAAATCTCGATACATTACTCTAACTGAATACAAGCGGTAGCCTAACCAGCTGGCTTGTGTCTGAAGGTGTATGCCAGGACTTTTTAATGAAGTAATCACTATTTTATGCATTAACACAGCAGAAATTGGCATGATTGTAGAGGTGTGTTTTATCCTCCTTTTTTAAGAGTTTTGTTTTTTAAGGCCTGAACTGAAGGCCTAGTTCATGTCATGCTACTCTCGAAATAATAGATGTAACAGGTGTGGCAGTGTTATGTTACAGTATCACATTGACAGTATAGCAGTAACATTGGATTAAGTGCTAATTCAGGTAGCACAGTCAGTTTTTGATGCAGAGGTAAAAACCAGGCAGCAAAAGGTTGAAGCTGTTTTCTAATGTTAACACTGGTTATAGGTGCTGATGTGAATAGAAATAGTGGGGTATTATGAGTGTGAACAGTATACTTGATGTGTGTTTACCACTGAAGTGAATGTATTTTTATATATTTTTTTACATTATTAATTCTCATTTAAACACATTTAACGTTAATACAAATGTACTCTTCTAACAGTATATCTATAGCTCTCATCAGTCAGTTCACCAGGTTGGAATCTCTATATGTGTGCTTGTTTATGGCTAGTTGACTTTCCGCTGAGATCAACAGGTCATGACCTGTTGTAGAGATTTAACAAACACACAGAACTTGCACTGCTCAGATGACGGAGAGGGGACCAGGGCTGGCGAACTGTCCCAAGAATGTGAGGCACACACACATGCATGCACCCCAGGGAGACATGGAGACTGGCGGCACCAGAACAGAAAATGCATCAGGCCCAGTGAGGGGCCACAGGCCCGGCGGTGGGAGAAGAGGGGGCTACAGGGAGGTTTGGGGAGAGGTGGCCCTCCTGATGTGAGAGGACCCTAATGGCCCCAGCAGCTGAGTGTTCTGGAATCGTCATTGGGAGGGTCAGGAGGGCGAATGTGTGTGTGTGGGTTTGTGTGTGTGGAAAAAGCCACAGAAGAATCGTTACTGCTGGTGTCAGATAACCCTTGGCCAGACTTCGGTGCCGCATTCACTGCAGGAGGTCCATGCGTAAATTAGCATCTCATCAGTAGCATGTCTGCAAAGACTCTGCTAATATAACTATAACTCTGGACTTACACTACCCTGATGCTTTAGTGTAGTGAGTCCTCTCATGCTATGTTAAGGCTTCTCTAACATGAGGCTGCTGACCAGTACCGGGCCTTGACTCATTTGATACCAACAATGTGGCAGTAGGGAGGTGGCCAATAAGTAGCCCAAATGATTTTGTTATTATAATTTTAATTATTATATTATATTATATTATATTATATTATATTAGTATAATAGTGTTTTTTATTTAAAGCTTAATTTTTCTCATTGCATTTTCTGAAATTTTAAACATATTGACACACATCATGTCTCTACATTGCCTTGGGAATGTGTGTCTATCACTATTGGTTGCTTTGTTCAGCTCTATTGTAGGTCTGTACCACCTTAATGAACATCTGGATGTGGTTTGAGCAGGTTGAGAAGAGTTTTGGGGGAGTATTAAGATTTGGTTGACTATTGACTTCTAGTGTTTGTTAGCAGTGTTAGCCAGCTCTAAACTAAAGAAGCAAAATAAGGACTCCAAACATCCCTTGGTGTATTGACTGTATCTGGGTTAAGCGTAAAACTCTAACATTGAATCATTCCTTTATGCTGATGCTAAACTAGGGGTCCACAACAAAAATCCAATACAAACAGTACTGTAAAAGTAATACTAGACAAACATTGCTCTAATGCTGTACTAGCACAATGCTAACATTGCATCAACATTCTAACACTGCTGCAAACACTGCTGCACTTTTCCACTGATATACAGAAACTGTATCTAAACTGCACTGCGATGGCACAGAACTTCCAGCACACTTTGATTTTCCAGTGTATCTCAGTCCGGTGACGGTGTTTCTGATGCATTAGCAGCCCAATTGTCTCCACACAGTTTATGGTCGGTCGTCCCAAACCCCATCCATGGAGTCGAACCAGCAGAAAGTTTTTTCTGTCAGAGCTGCTTTTGATATTCTGATCTTTCATTATTCATAGTCTTGTTTGAGTTTTTAATTTTTTCTCTGCATTGTTTAGCCGTGCGATGAAAACCTAACTCAGCTAACTTGTTAGCGACGTCCTGGTACAACTTCATGTTTCTCACAGTGGTAAAGATAAATTTGTTTGCACCACAGAAAACTCCCACTGAAATTTTATGCTTGTACTTTGTCAACTTTCTAGTTTATAGTTTGTATCTGCAATGTTTTTTTTTTGTTTTGTTTGTTTGTTTTCTTGTGTGTGAACAGTAAAAAAACAATGGCTTCTTTCCATGTTGTGATAACAACATTTCAACCAATCAGAAAGCAGTGATGCAGTGACAGTAAAGGTAAGGGTCGCTTTATTTGTAATTGAAAAACATTTGTTCGCGGTACGGCACAGTTCCTTGTGCCAGTGGAAAGTATGCTAAGGCTCAGTATCCTCCCTCTTAAGGCTAAAGGGCTACAGTGGGAATTAGAGAGCGACTTGTATTATGTTCAAGAATTTAGGTTTGTTTAATAGTCTGGATTTTTTTCACATTGTCAGTTATTTCTAAATATTTAACTTGAACTAAATATTTACTTGCATTTCCTCATCATTCCTACTGTGAAAGGAGCTCTATTAGTGGCCTTTACAGTAATGGAAAAGAAGCTGAATATGGTTGTTTACTGCAAACGGTGCATAGTAGAACCTCACACAAACACACAGGCTTGCACAGTGACCCTAATGTTAACAAGTACTCCACCTTCAGCAACCTTCCACTCCGAAGAGAGAGTGAGTGAGAGAGAGAGAGAGAGAGAGAGAGAGAGAGAGAGAGAGAGAGAGGAAGTTCTGGCAGATGCTGGTGTCGTCCCATCCAGCGTATGTTCAGCATCCCCAGGAGTGCAATTAATTTCAAGGCCATGTCTGTCTCTTTCTCTCCCTCTCTCTCTCTCTCTCTCCCAGGTGTGCCCCTCATGTCTCAGAGAAAGAGAGAAGGTGAGAGAAGAAAAGGCACAGAACAGCTTGCTTGGAGTGTTGGAGGCTGTCTAGGCCAGATTAGTTAGCTGTGCCTCTGACTGAACTTCACGAACCATTTGTGGTATTTGTGTCCCACACAGAGAAGGCCCAGTAGAAATTACAGTTCAGAAAAAGCACATCGCTGTTGCAACATAGCCATTGACAGACTGATGCAACCCCAATGCTAAACTTGTACTCAGCAGTCCGGATAATCGTTTTGCTGTAATGGCTCAGTCACTGTGCGTTATCACATTTATAACTGTCACACAAGTTGTCTACTGAGAGAAAAGCATGCTAACGTGCCAACAGAAATGCTAACCCACAAAAAGACACTCCTGCAGCCAAGCCACTTGGAAGCATTTCATGCAGAGGGATCTGTTTCAGTCTGAAGACAATGACAGCTCATTCAGGAGTCAGAAGCAAGTATTGTTAAAGTGACTCTACTCGATGCCTCCTGAGATGTGTATGTAGCCTGTTTATCTCATCTTTTCAGACTGCTGGCCAGGGGGTCCCATTTGCAAACAAGTTTGCTCTTTTGGTTGTCTGACCATTGACGCTATACTGGATACAGAACCAGACTCGGGGACCCCGAGTTTTCATGGGGGATCTATGGTATGCCATTCGATTTACCATATTGTTTGTAGGAGATGCCCAGCACAATTTTCGTGAATGTGACTGAAACATCAGAACATCAACATCATAAGCCATTCAACTCGACAGAATACTTTTCCTTATTGTTGTTTGTTGTTATTATTATTATTATTATTATTATTATTATTAAGGTGTATCTTCTTTTGCAATCCCAGTCACATATCACTGGCAGTCCCAGTCAGATACTTATTGTAATTTTTTGCTCTATTGTGGAGATAACTGTCAAACTTGTGGATCAAATGATATAAAATCCAGTCTGTTCAGAAGAGGACAGGACCTTGAGGTAATTTGGTGATTTAGCTGTGTTTTTTTTTATCTTTAGTAGGAAAAAGACACCTCTGAAATGAAGTGAAGTGAAGCTCTCTTCCATGAAAATATGCCTTGTAAAGCAAATCCAGGGGACTTTTTTCTGTAATCACAGAAATTAAATGATAAAATAGCAGTAATAATGACTGAAAACGAAAACAGTCTGTTGATGGACTTTGCAGAGTTATTTATTTTTCTACCAAAAACATAACTGTGTTCTCAGAGTGCCACAGAGAGTTACTGAAGGACATTCGACCAAGAACAAAACCACAGATGCTGATAGTAGATGACATGCGGCTTGGAATTTAGAAGATGGTTTGGTTGTGTTGTATCACCACAGTCTTTAATACGAGTCAATAGTTGAACAGTGAATACTGCAGGCTTCCCACCACAATTATGCTTAAATGGCTTTTGACAATCAGGGAACAGTGACTACTGCATAAAGAAATCAAACGGCCTACAGAAATAACTTCAGGTCTGTGGTTTTTCTGAAGGCTTCTGTTTTGTTCAAACCAGTGCTCCTCAGCAAGAAGTGACTAATTGATTGATTCAGATTTCTCATATTCAGGATTATAAACTTTGCGAATAACATATATTTCCTGAGGAAAAAACATGTACATGTTTTTGATGTTTACAAAAAAATGATGAAAAATTTTTTATAGTATCTACATTTAATATTTTTGTAGTTACTAATTAAATGCTTGAGCAGACGTGAGCCTGCTGCAAGCATGTTATGAATGCTACGTCTCTCGTTGTCATATTTTAGTGCTTTTAAACTTTCTTGCTTTCTTGCTCAACAGTTATTTCAGTATGTTTAGTATTAGTAAGCTGTGCCCTCTCTAACCATGTGGGTAGAGAGAGTTATTTCTGCGTTTCTTTTGTTTAAGCAATTTCCTCCAAGATCAATAAAGTTTTCTGATTCTGATACTGAAATGATTTCCAAACTTTTCAACAGTAGTATGTATGTGTATGTGTGTATGTGCACTTTTGTTTGTTTACATCCAGCAATCTGTAATCTGTAAAGAAGTGCAAATAAAAAAATAAGCACCTCTTCATATGTATTGTAATTAGACAAAAAGGTGTGACTAACCTCGCAGGTTTCAGGTACATTACACTGCGATCTGTTAGGTGTATCTAAGAGTTCAAGATCCTGAACAAACATTTAAGCTCCGCAGCCCAAGGCGTGGCCCCTGTATAATTAATAAGGAAACATGTGCTAAATACTAATGTATACACAGTGACCGCAGGACACTAAACTTTTGCTGCAATTAATAATCTGCAAAAGGGCAATAAACACCTAACATTCAAAGGCTTGAGGTCATTAACACCACAGCAGCTGACTCATAAGCGATGGGAGGTTAAGTGACTCCAAATCCTCCAAATGGTTTCTCTTAAAGAAGGGGAGGAGCACCTTCAGGGGTGCGATTTAAGGAGGTGACGAGCATTAGCATACTGCAGTGAAGGCCAAGTTACAGCTTTCATTAAAGGCTTCATGGTGACTCACTTTGAATGACAGGTGTGTGTGTGTGTGTGTGTGTGTGTGTGTGTGTGACTATGTTTTTGTGGGTGTCTGTGATCGTAAAATAAAGCAACAAAACACATGAGGCTGTGTGTTACAGTGATTTTACCACAGACATGACATGAAGCAGCTGTTAGAAATGTGACGGAATACAACAAAATAATTACAGCAATGTTACAGCAATATAATTGTTGCTATTTTATATATATATAGGTTAAGGTTAGGATTGGGTTAGCAGTGTGTTTGTGTGTGTGTGTGTGTGTGTGTGTGTGTGTGTGTGTATTGTATGTGTTAAATAATTGTTCCCATGCTGCTCCTTTAAGGCAAATGTTAGTCATTCACTCTTTCACACTGTCCTTCTAATCCAGTGTGCAGCTCTTATCTTTCTCTGAGGGTTTTTTCATGGTAATGAGCTCAGACACTCCATGTGTATCGCAGGCCATGCAGCAATCAGCACACCTTTTTACTAAGAGGAAGGACAAGAGTGGCACTAATTCATCTCCTTCAGTCCCTTAATCCACAAAAAGCACTTTATTACCCTAATGTCATACTGTTTTCTTCATTTTGGCATATTTCATCTCAGCCTCGGCACACACTTTCACAAATAACTTCCCAGGTAATTTATTTGCGTTCATCCTTATAAGCGCCTGTATAAATTTATATGATGTCATAACCTCCTGGGACTCAGTCATCTTAGAGATTAGCAAACTACCTTTAGATATACTTGCTCTCTCCCTCCTCCCTCGTCCTCCCCGTAATCAGGGAGCTGCGAACAACTGGGACGATTTAATAGCTCTCAAAGTCTTAAAGGAACAATTCTGTCAAAAAGGCTAATACTGCCAACAACACAGGACAGAGTTTGTAGCCATGAATTCAGATAGTTGAATTAAGTGCTACAGTTGTTATTTCAACACTGTACGCATTCATTCAATGCTGAGGGCTGCTAAGATTGCAAGAAAGCAAAACACACCAATTTTTACTGGGTTAATGGCATGCAAACTGGTTGCATTAGCTAAGCTATAACATCTCCATTTGAACAGTGGAAAGGTACACATGCAGGGCAACATACATAAGGCTATATAACAACTACATTAACCTTTTATGCCGACTGACATATAAGCTTCAGCCATCATAATACTTTGAAATGTAAAATTACATCATCACTAACTTTTATAAAGGCTTATTACTACAGCATCAGCTGTCAATGCCAGTTTATGCCAATGGTCATAAAAGGCTTATGTAGGTTTCATGTAGCCTTATGTATTTTGCCCTATAGTAAAGTGTTACCCATATTTGTTCATTGTTAGCCACATTATTAAGCTTTGTCAAGCTCTTACCTTTAACTAATACTACTTGGTGAAAGTGAAAGGCATGCTATATCTATGCTAACTGATTTTGTCTCATTGAAATTCCATTTTAAAGTACAATTTTAGCTCATTGTAATTCTGTGGAGGATGCAGATTCTAAACTTTCAAACAACTCATGTTTGGTAAATGATTTAAATTTGATTAACAAAAAAGTTATCACTATGTGTTCAGTCCTATCTTATGGAAAGAGAAAGCTTAAAGTCTACAATGTTTAATGACATTAAATTGACCTGTGTCATAAATTGTCATGACGTCAAACATTATAGCATCTGTCAGCAATAGTAACATTAAACTGTAATATTGATATATAGAATCTGTTCTGACAACTCATGACATCTGCTATGACATATTTTTGGCATGCCTATGTCAATGTTATATAGCAGAGTTCAAGCACTCATTTTTGCCATTAATTGTAATTTCTTGACTGAAACAAATGGGAGGTACGTTATTCAACCTGTCGAAACAGAATGTGCAACTCATTGTGTAATAAAACACGTAATTACTGTTTAATTACATTTCAATAGTACAGTAAAACGAAACCATCGACTTCTAAGAGTTAAAGCTCTCCTGACACATTTTACTGGCTATAAAAAAGAGAGGGGGGCTGCATATCTAATGCTTGTCTCAGGGCAGCTGTCCGAGAGAGGGCCATTCAGCCCTAGTGGAGCTGACAGGGGTTTGCCCCCTCTGCGGGGCGGCCTGCTTGGCTGATCTGAGAGCAGGCGGGGGGTTCCACTCACGAATAAAGTGAATAACACACAGACAGTAAATTTCCATTAAGACTTACGGGAGATCAGTGGAGAGCAGGGCAGTGGTAGTAAATATAAACTCAGAGCAGTGTGTTATGAGGTTACATAAGGGGGCCAAGCACACATATGGAGTCAATTAATGCTACGTTTCCTTGCATAGTACACACACACACACACACACACACACACACAGACATACACACACACACACACACACGCACACACACACACACACACACACACACACGGACACACATTGACCAGCTTCACTAATCACGTTTCTTCCATTAAAGTGGGTTTAAGTCTGATCACTTGTCTGATGTCTGGCAGCCCACGTGTGACCCCCAAGCAGATTTCCCTACTCGTGAGTAATGGCTGAATTTGGCCAGCGGACACACACACATTTATACTCGCAAACACAGCCCTGCTGTATCATTCATCAGGCCCGGATAGGGGGAACCTTACCACCTCCCGGCTCGAATTGATGAATCACAGTCATAAAGTGAGGTGCCTCATCGCTGGAGTGTAAGCATTCTGGCATGCCTCCACTCTCTCTGTCTTTATCTCTCCCACTCTCTCTCTCTCTCTCTCTCCCTCTTTCTATCTCTGTCTCTTTCTAAACTGGTATGACTGCTGAAGATATATGCTTGGGGTGGCGGTGGGTGGTGGGGGCACATATGTCATCGACATTATGTATTTTTTGGCATGGAGTTTTTACAGCTCAATAGGAGCACACAGCATGGAGATGTCAGCTTATACTATAGCATTCAGGCTATTGATTATTGATTAAATTAAGGACTCATTTCCAAGTCAGTGAAGTGTGTCTGTTTGCATGGTGGAAAAATTAATCAGCATTACAGTTTAATATCGTTCAAATAACCCTCTTTATTCATTATATAGCTTAGCAATTTGGAAGGAATTTGATCAATCAAATCCAGTCCAACAAACATTCAACCCTTTTGAACATATTATTAAAGGCTCTTAGATACCTTTGACTGACACAGAGCTTTTACATTATTTGGACTCTATAAAGCTATACTGTAAAGTAAAATGGCAACGTTTCTTCAGTAATTTACTGTTTATTCACAGTAATCATACTGTATTAGCCAAACAGTACTTTACTGTATTCCTGAATTCAGCACATTACTGAATTCAGCAGATTCAACAGATTACTTTTGTACAGTTTTTTTTGTACACAGCAAGATTTTGGTCCAAAATGTGTGAATGTTTGTGCCACAGTTCAGAACGTTCAGTTAACCACTCATACCATGAAGTTAGAGAGGTTATTGCACTTTTAGCAGTCATTAAGGCTACACAGCCAACAGCAAACAAATAACTATTAGTGATAATGACACAGGATGAACTGGTTACTGGAATGCAAAACACCATCGTGGTGAGAACAATGTAATGTCAAATCCATTCAAACCTATATTTGGGGTTGGAATAAAATGTTAAAACAAAAGCAAACAAAAAATGAACTGGATCTGAGAAAATGAAACTGCTAAGAGTGCTGAGAAACTCTACTCCCATCATAACAATATTCAGTTTAATTCTTTGCACACAACAGCCACTTACTGAAAAATGTAATTGTGAATGTTTATTAGGTCTTTACAGTGTAGGTACATTAGCACATCTCCTTAATAGCATCACTTCATATACATTTTTGGCATCCTTATTTTTAAAAGTGTTTTCAGAAAGTCTATACCAGGGGTCACCAACCTTTTTGAAACTGAGAGCTACTGGGTACTGAGCCATATGAAGGGCTACCAGTTTGATACATGAACAGAGTTTACCTAAACTTATCTAAATTTCATGTATAATAAACATGTTTTAAATGTTTTTTTTTAGATATTGTCATTTTCAAATCTATATAAATGCAAATGTGATTAAAGAAGAATAGCAACAGGAAAAAATTAAATGTTAGACGCTGCTCATTGGTGAGTTTTTTAGAACAGGTCTGCGGGCTACTCATGTGGTCCTTGGGGGCACCCTGGTGCCCGCGGGCACCAAGTTGGTGACCCCTGGTCTATACAGACTTTACAGACTATACAGACCCGCTACGCTATAGGGTTGAGCACAGGACACTGAACCAGACAACTGGGGTTTGATCCTCAGCGTAAACCATGTGTAGTTTCTCAACAGCTCCTTACAATTTCCAGATACATCATCAGAAGTAGATTATCTTAGTTTTTAAACTTGACAGTCCCACTAGAGATACTTCTAGCTGCCACACCTATGCAGGCCTGTTGATGGCAGATATAGTGATGCCTATATATTTTCTTTCAAATGTTGCTTTATCTACTACAATAGTAATACTTATTCATGTTTTTAATGTTATTTATCATGATTGCTCAATATAATTACTCAAAAGCTTTTCATGAACAAACATGCAAACCAAATCTGATGATTGTTGTTGGCATCTTTCTGGCGTATGAACACTTTCCATGTATTAGGTTGTCACAATTACACCTATCTGCCATGACTAAGCATTATTGTTATACCTATATATGTCTTTTTTATCGTCATTAACCCCAGTAGGTCATGCACATTAAATTAAATGCACTGCACTGCACGCTCCCCCAGTAAACTCCATCCAGCCTGTATATCGAATAGCTCTCCATAACTAACTCAAATTGACCTAATAAACACCTTTAAAAGTGTCACAGGCTTTGGAAAGGTCATAAATGTTTGCCATCTGTCCCATAATGTTTCCTCCTACTGTCCCTGGGAAGTATTACTCAGATGGAGTTCAGCTCTGGCCCATGTAAATAATAAACAGTGATAAAATCTGATGACCTGTAATGGAACAGGCCTTGCTGAACGTGCGCCCCTGCTGTAGACACCCCCAGGTCGTATCACGCTGGGCTCTGCTTGCTTTGGCTCTCTTGGATGCGAGGAAGAGTTTGCATAAGCTGTGCTTTCCTGTAGCAAGGACAACTGAGTCAGTGCGCATCCTGGATTCAGTGCTGTCTGCTCGGTAGTCCATCCCCATCGCAGGCCAGGCCTAAACTGCTCACAAACCTAATAGCCAATCACCTTAAAGATGGGCAGTTTCGGTCTGAAGTCGTGTCCTTGTGGAATAAGAAATCTACAGGGAGGCATACTTTCCAAATTTCATCTGTTAAACTGAACCTTATGTGGGTCCACATTAATTTTTTTTTAATATCGACATATACTAACATAATAGTTTCATAGTTTCCTGTTAAAAACGGAAAAAATTATAATTTGGAATGATACCATGGAAGAACCACTGTAAACGAGAAATGCAAGAGTGAAAAAAAACATTTAAAAGGTTGCTAAAATGTTAATTAAGGTTTAAAAGGTTAATACATTCCTCACAATATTAAGGTTCAATGCCATTTAAAGTTTTTCCTAGAACCCTTTGTCTGAGCCAAAAGCCATCTAGAATGCCTTCAAAGACAGTAGTTATCCAATAATTTATAGTAGCCACTGAGTAATTTGAACTTATATTTAATTCAAATGAATGTGATTTACATTTAAGAACTAAGACTTCCACTGCAGAAAAAACACTGAGAGGAATCAACACTCAAAAAATGTTCACAACAGACCATCCTTTTAAAACCGTTTATTACTTTTAGTAATTATGTCATAGACACTTCAAAAATGCATTAGTAATCATTCATAATACATAAACAAAAAGGTATCAGTGATCTGTTACATATGATGAATATGAATATGTGATAAAATTGACAGTTGTAAAGCTGACCGATGGAGAAAATAAAGTAAGATCAATAAGCCACAAAATCCCAGCTTTGACAATATAGACAAAAGTAAACTGACTATTTGGTTTCTTTTTATTTATATGATATAACCACTAATTTAAAGTGTTTATAGTCAAATTAATGACATTAAAAAACTAAATTGAAACCATTTATGAACATTCACACCCTCCCACCCTCCCTCTCTGATTGATTAAACACAGTCTTATTGTAAAGGGGAATTGACAAAACACTCTAGGAGCATGAGGTAGGACCACTAAGAAGAACCAGGACTCAAAAGGAACATTTTTCTCAAAGTATGAGGAAGGAAACCAAGACTCAAAGGGGAAGAACCATTGAGAAGAAGAAAGACTCTTAATGAAAAGCTCTATTAAAGAATGAAGAAGAACTGCTGAGAGGAATCAATACTCAAATGATCAAAAAAATGTCAGAGCAAGAGGGAGGAATAGATAGATAGATAGATAGATAGATAGATAGATAGATAGATAGATAGATAGATTTTCATGTATAGAGATGGTGGTTGTACATGCATTTTTCTTGTCCAGCATCAGGGCCCAATATGTGGTCAGTCATGTGAGCAGTTTTGATTTGATCCAGCACAATCTGAGTGATGAGATAATAAAAGTGCTCTAAATGAAAAACACGTTGTTCTATTGTTCTTGATAAGATCGCAGTTCCTTGGTATGGTGAACCAGATGTGGTACAAAACCAAAAAAAGAGGAGAAGCCAGTAAACCTGGCACTGGCTGGAGAATCTTCTCCCTTTGAACTGTAGCCACCACGCCTCATTCTCCAGTGTTAACGTCTCTATCTATCTATTTATCTGAGTGCTGTTTCTCATCCTGGCTTGGTGCACGGTTTGGAGCAGTCGGGGAGCTGCTGAAAGAATGCCTCCTCACTGTGAGCTCTGCCTGCTGGAGGTTCAGCCCCTTTAATGAATGACTCTTCTTTCTGCGGGCTGAACTCCCCTGGCCGCCGCTAGGTGCTGATGGAAGCTGCTCTGATGGGCCGGGCGAGGATTCCTCTCTGTCTCTACGTGCAGAAAACATTAGTCCTGTGCACCATCATTATTTCTTCCAGTACTCATCGTGCTTTTGTTCAGCACGAGGCAGACAGTCTTGACTGATGAGCGTGTACGTATGTGACTGATGAACTCTGAAGCCTCCCTGCTTCATAGCATTCACCTCATTCACTGAAGATCCAGTAGAGTTCACTTAGAGGAATGAGGCTCTTTGGCACCTACAGAAAAGCACTTGAGCACTATCATTTCTAAGTGCAGGACACTGAGGTTAAACTATAACTGTTAGACATTGTTTTGGACCCAAACTCTTTACAATAAGAGTGACTCAAGGATTTGTTGGATACAGTGCCATAGAAGAACCACTTTTGGCTCCCTAAAGAACCTTTCAGTGGATGGGTCTTTAAAAAATGTGGATGAGATGTGTGAAAAACTTTGTTTTAAGAGTCTCAAAGTAATGTAAAATGTCTTCATGCTCTTAAAATGTGAATTTTTAATTATCGTGCTTTTAATTGGTAATTGGTTGGTATCAAGCCTTTACATTTTGTGGAGGTGATTTGGAAAGATTCTTCACACTAATACTTCCTGCTTATGGCTCTTTGCTGAATCATAAATACTCAAAGAACCATTTGAATGGATAATTGGTTCTTCTCAATGATGGAAACCCTGTAGTAAATGATTCTTTAGAGAACTATATAGAACCACTATTGCTAAGAGTGTACATCTGATTTATGAAACTTTATATAAACTTTGTTTATAAAAAAAACATCTACTGTAAGGTTCTTTGTGGATCTAAAAATGGTTCTTTTGTAGCATCACTGCAGCAAACCGTTTTTTGACACCTCAATTTGTAAGAGCGCAGATTTCTGTAAGGCATTTACTATTGTCAAAAGCTCTATGAAAAGATAAAGAAGTCTGGTAACACTGAATTTGGATGGGCCACTGTTGAGGTCTAAGGATGCTCAGATCTCTTCTTTAACCAAAATTTTCAAAATTCAACCAAGTAAATTGTTTCTTTGAGCAATGCAATATAATAAACAAATTTGGTTCCATAAAGAACCATCTTTGAAAAAAAAAATATTTGTGAGTGTAAAGAACCTTTAAAGGTTTAAAGAACCTTCACTTAAACTCTTAAAAATAAAGGTGCAACAATTTGTTGTTTGTGTGATGCCAATACAACTACTACACTTTTTTAAGGTTTTTAAGGTTTTAAAAGTCTTAACATAAAGTGGCTCAAATAAATTTTTCCGGCAGATTTTATTATGAGTGCTTGTCTGAATAACAGAAAACTTGATGTACCACATTGCTGTGTGTAATATCATCACAGCAGAAGTCCAGCGTTCCAAGCTGAACTGGCCTGAGTAGCAAGAGATTTGTTGAGCAAGCCAAATGTAATTTTAGGTCATCAACTGAACAAATTTAGTTTAATGTACCAAATTTTAATTTAAGCTGTTTTTCAGATACTGAAATGTGTCAGTTGCAGTGCCCCATATGGATGAAATTTCATTAAATTTGGCATGCTTCCTCAAAATGTTGTAGTGATGTAGCATGTCAAATTTTGTAAAGTTTGAACTTTCACATCAGATGACATTGGCTTCAGAAGCACTAGATTTTTCATTGACGTTTTTACTAGGTGGTGCTACTCCATGAATTGGGTCATGCACCTCCTACAGGGCAATTTGAAAAATGTCATAATTTGTTTTAATTTGGTTGTCAAGCTATTGCTCAGAAAGTTACTTCATCACCAGTCCATGAATTATGTGGAGGTTAAATAAGTCATGGCTCTCCACAGAATCATCTTCTGAAACTGATTCTTTTTAAAATGTATGATTAGATTTGATGTTTGATTGTGTTTATAAACAGAACAGTTTGATGTCCATTATTAATGTTTTCTGTCAAATCTCAGAAAGTGCCCAAATGTCTCTAAGCCCCGTCTGTCTGACCCTTTCACAGTGTTTAATATGCTCTGGACTGTGGAACATTTAGTGTGCTTATCTTGGCATGTCATTAATCAAGGCTAGTGTCTCCCACAACCCACACACACACACACACACACACATGTTCATTAGTGAACAGACATTCTAGCTCAAAACAGATCTCTGTGTGTGTGTTTGAGAGTTTGCGTTATACTTTTTGACATAGTGGTGGATTATAAGGCCACAGGTGAACAGGGATGTAAACAGTAACTTGGAGGACACTGGCATGTGTGTGTGTGTGTGTGTGTGTGTATGTGTGTGTGTGTGTATGTGTGTGTGTGTGTGTGTGTGTGTGTGGTTTATAGAGTAGTGGTGTAGTGGGGGATGGGTGAAGGTGCTGATGGTGATGGATGAATAGGCAGAATTATCTACTCACTAGGGCAGATAATTGCTCCATTTGGTCCCAGTGCTGGTGAATGACTTCTAATTACCCCCGCATATCCCCCTCCCAACCCACACACACTCACCACTGCCCACCAAACTCTCTGGAAAAACACTCTCACACATGTTGCACAGCTGACCAACTGGGTTGCCTTAGCGACAGCCACAAACTGCAAGTAGAAGGCAATGGACAACAGGGTCTGATTAATATTTTACATTCTGTCCTTGAGCAGATCTGCATGGTGTTTTTTTTCCTGACAGACTGACAGTAGAGGCCTAACAATTCACATCTTTCATTTGTTTTGAACAGCTTGGAAATGTCAGTGAATGGATGCTCAGCTAGTCCTAAATTCCCTTATCTTGGGTTTGAAAAGTCTTGAGGAAAGAGGTGGGAACGGATCCTGAACCTTTATCCAAAACATAAAAATCTAACCTCAGATCATTTCATTGATCAGGAAAATATGCATAGGGTTAAAGGGACATAGGGTTCATGCTAATTAGAATTATGATCAACATTAGCAGTGCTGATATTATCTGGTTGATGTTTGTCTACAAGTATATATCTTATTTTTTGTTTCAAATTTTATGTATTATATGTTGTGAGGGTGTATGAAAGATAAAACCTTGGGGGTATTTCACAAGCCTGTCCAATACTGAAAAAGCTGAGGGACATTCCTGTTGGACAATTCCTATCTTTGCTTCTTGGTTATGTGACCAGCTGAGAAATCCTGCTTTGTGAAAGACTCCCTTGGTCTCTGGTGACTACTGGAGTCCTACTTATTACAGCATGCAAATGCAGTTAGCTAAGGAGTTAATGTGTGATAAATCTGAGAGAATATGTCTTTTCAGTCACTTGCTCCTTTAAGATAAGGTCTTCTAAATTCTCTCCTCGTTATATCTCTCCTTGTTATTTCACTTCTACAAACCAAATAACCACATTCAAAAACTGACATCAACCTTAAACATTGTCTAAGTCAATTATCTATAGTAAATCATGGAAGACAATGTCCTCCTTACATTTACCAACCATCTCAGGCGATGACCATTGGCTTTGACACTCAGTAGCATTCCATAGTTTGGTATTTTTGTCACGTCCCTGATGATAGCCTGAAGTGCTAGCTCCTGGTGTCCTTTTTAGGGTGGATGGGAACCAGTTTGGGAGTCATCTGCCTCCGTTAGTTATGTGGCAACCCTCCTTCCCTTCTTGTTTCCTGCTCAGGTGAAGGTTGAACCCCTCCCTCACCCAAAACCCAATAAGTACAGGGCAAATGGTTTACGTTCACTTCCCCCATGGCCTTCAACACTGTGTAGGTGGTCTTAGGCAGGGGGTCAAGACACAGCATGGGGAATTAACATATATGTTAAGGTATCGAGGTTAGGAGGAGACTTACATTTTGCAAAAGGGAGACATCAACAGGGTTTACTGGCAAAGGACAGAAAGCCAAGGGCCATCTGTTTCATCACTTCAGGCTCTCTGTCCTGTAACATGTCTTGTCAAAATCAATGATAAACTCAATTAAAAATCAGATTAACAAGTTGGCATACATTTCGTTTACATTTTGCAGGATCGTTTTTAAGGAAGCAGCATTGTAGACTTTGAGCTGAAGAAGAAACAACCCAAGGACCATCTGTTCCATCATGTCTGACCTTCTGCCATTTCACATCAGGTTGAAATCAATGAATGAAAAGTTCTGTTGTACATTCCTAAATGCTAAAGTTGCAAGTTGTCATGTCAAAATCAGTGCAGGTGTAGCTCATGGTAGTCTGAGCACTGGAGATAGCATTTATGAAGGAACCCTAGCAGGACGTAATGGTGAGACAGAGGAAGTGGTGACAGCTTTAGTGGCTGTTCTCATGTTGTGGTGAAAGGCTGCCAAAGGGACCCCCTAATGTGTCACAGTCCAGGCTAGGCAAGGTCTGTAGCCCTCATGGGGGGTCTGTGAACTTAGTGAGTGTTGATGGGCACATAATTGTGTTGCAGCCAGCCAAATTGCACCAGCACTGTAGACAGTATTGGAGTCTGCATGCTGCAAACCAGTGTGAAGCACGGATCATGTGTGAGAAGACGAATGTGAGGCTTCAGGTGAAGAGAGATCTCAGGGAATACTATGTGTCTTGCTAGTGACACTAGAGTCTTGCTAGCAGGCCACACTATCAGAGGATAAAATGCTTTCTGATTTATTAGCAACTCAAGTTCATTGCTAGCACATGGTGCAAGATAAGATGGGATTTGAAAAGAAGAAGTTAAGGGGAACTCCAAGCTCAAGACCTAGATTTAGTTTTAAAGCTTAATTCAGGTGCAGACAAAGTTAACCCTATGAGTACTGTGTTTTCCTAGTTATAGTAAGCACTCTATCAGACTTATACTTTTTTGCTCTAATGTGTAGGTTCATCAGCATTTATCAGAAGATAAAATGCTCTGTGAATTATAGGTGTAACAAGTTAACTGATGACATATGGTAAGTGTCAAAACATTTGTGATGATGGTTGTGAGAACAATGGGGCAGTAGTCATTTAGGCTGGCAGCCTAAATAGCCTGGGCCAGAGACAGATTAAAGATATTTTAAAAGTGATAGTGATAGTGATAATTCGGTCATACGTGAACACACCACAGCACACAGTGTGAACAGCACGAAATTCTTCCTCTGC
>JBBPCZ010000012.1:4797013-4808165 GCA_037974445.1 Brycinus macrolepidotus
AGAGAGAGAAAGAGACTACAAAGACATTATATTTATAATCAAAAAACAAAAAGAGTCAGTGCATTTCCCTACAACAAACCATTTCACATCAAACCACTCTGAATGACTTTGTTCATATGTCAACCACTGAATGTAAACAAATAAACTGATGAAATCTTTTTTCAAAGTCCCCGGCACTGCGCAAGCCCTAATTCCTCTAAACAAGTGACTTAGTGTGTGACAGGGCGATAGTAGCACTTATAATATAAATCATCATTATGTTGTTTTTCTTACCACAACTGATAGCACTGAACACATGGATTGAGCAATGCTTTATTAGTGTCATAAGTGTCATAAGTGAACATTTATAAATATGTGGTCATGAAGGATAGAGTAATTACTTAACAAATAATTAACATTAAATCCATATGGAACAAAGGGCCAAAATACTCCCTGGACATATAAAGAGGATTTTCAAGTCTTTTTTTTTTTTTGCAAAAGATGACAGTTGTTTTTATTGGAATATCTGAGGAAAGTCATTTTGAAGTGTCACCAGTATCTCCTTTTTTTCTCAGGCTTGGACAAAGGCAACCAGTCGAGAGGAGTCATCACAGCAATACAGAGGTATGCCTGAAAGAATGCTGGGGCCAAGCACTTGCCAAGTGCAAGTACATTTCAACAGGTCGAGAGCAAGAAGGAGTTGTCCTAATGCGTCTTGATTGATGTGTGGCTTTGTGAACAAGTGTTGTTGCCAACATCGAGAACAGGGGAGGAGGAAGGCGTGTCCGTGTCATCTCTTCACACAGCATTAACTCACAAACAGTCATATGAATTAACTTTTTTTCTTCTTCTTCTTCACTGGCCGATTGAAGCACGGAAACAGAGGTAAAAAAGGTTTAACAGGGCTCGCTTTTAATTTAGATCCAAGTCTTGCAGCCCAGGAGTTTCATTCCAAGATGAAACTGGCAGGAAGCGGCCATATTTCTTCTCTTGTTTCCTGATGTGAAGTTGATCTGAATCTATATACAGCTGCCTAGCATGATCCAGCCAGCATACCTTCTGGAGCACCAACAGCTGGAGGGCATCAACTGTTGGCTGATGATGGACATCTTTGTGGTTTGAGGTTGATTGGAAGTTCTCTTTCTTTATCTCTGACTGTCACACATATTAAACCTGGCTTTCAGCTGTAGTGCGCTCCGCTGTGCCCGGTCGGATTGTTACGTGACGTCGTCTTAAGCTCCATGAGAGGTCCTTTTGTGCTCTACTAGCCTCAGGGCCTTGGCCCGGAATCAGAAATTTGCGGAGACGGTCGCGGTCGGTTGCTACATGGAGCTATTTTAAACTATGCAATCGCTCGTACTGATTGCACGGATCTTTAGCTATGTTGCCTTGTCCCTGCTGACGCAGGTGGTGATGCTTACAAATGCCAATCAAGAACAGCCCTAACCTCAACGTGATGAGCTTGACAGGTCTTTACAGAAACGTAATGGGAACTCAAATGGGTAAAGCCATAATTCATGATCTGTGTCAGATTCTTGATTACCTGGGAAAAAAGGACAAAAGGTGGTTGACATTTATGAAAAATGTTTTCGCTTGTTTCCTTCAGGTGTGAGGCACATCAAGTAGAACAGCCACTACTCCATTGTTATGAGATCATTGAGTGTATGCTCTAGGGTTTTAATCAGTTATTAATAACTAATATGTCATTAGAAGAGGCGGGAACAAGTCTCTGACTTGCAAGCAACAAGTAAATTTTAACACTCAGAACCCGATTCAAGTCCTGAGTCAGTACAGGCATGTCAAGTCTCGGGTCCTGCATTTTTGTACCCTGAACGAGTCAGTATGCATTCTTCATCAAATTTAAAGCTATTTCAATTTCAACTTAGTATAAAATTTTAAAAGAACTTCGCTGAAGATAATGCAGTAATTGGATAAATGAATTCTGGGAGAAGCCTGACTAGCAGCTTAGCCTAGCTTAGTTTATCATCTCACAGATCTGCCCGTCATCACAAGCAAAACAAACAAAGGTCAGACCTGTGATTTTTAATACATTGAAATAAATATGGATGGCAAATATACTTCAAATGAAACACAACAACAACTCTAATTAGTTGGATATAACTTAGAAACCAAAACAACCAGGCTGAATAAAGTTTATAGAAACATGTGACTGTTTAAATGCAGAATGAAATACAGCTCAGTTGTAGGTGTTTCACTACTTCGAGTTTATCACTTTTCTCAGTACGAAGTGCTTCAAAGTGCGTCAGCTGGTGGCCCACTGGTTTCCAGGTTATTGATTACATCTGTTTGTTCTTCAAAATAAAATAAGCAAAGTGAAACCATAGTTTCCACAAAAAAAATCATCAACTGAATTGATTTGATTCACTGAAACTGATAAGAAGAATTGAGCTACGTATGTCTGAATTCAAACCCATTGGCATTGACTGTACCCCTATGTACGATGTTAGCAGTAGATTTACCTGTCGCATTAGCATCAGTTGTACCTTTACCTGTGATGATAGCGTTAGGTGCCGCCCAATTTGTGACGATAGTGTTAGCTGTAGCTTTAGGTATGATGAAAGTGTTAAATGAACTGCACCTCTGATGTTAGGGTTATCTGTACCTTTACCTGTGGTTGTAGCGTTTGCTGTAGCTTTACCTGTGGTGTATCAGAAGATTTACCTGTGGCATTAGTGTTCACTGTAGCTGTACCCATAGTGTTAGGATTAGCTGTAGTTTTGTCTGGGACATTAACGATAGCTGTATCTTTACCTGTGTTGTTACCATTAGCTGTAGCTTTATCTGTGGCATCAATGTTACTTCTAGCTTTACCTGTGTCATTAGCGTTAGCACAGTATTAGTAACCAAAATAATTCCTATGTTGGATAAATATTTGCATGGATTCTTTTCACTTTAAACACATTTGCTATTATGACATCTTGACATGCTTGACATGTCTATGTCTGCTTTATGGTACTACAGTGTGGTTCCTGCTTGTTATAACAGTGGTTATTATAACTTCACTGTCTAAATTACTCACATGTCAAAAGCATTTGTATCCAAAGTGAAGTTATGACAATGTTTTTTTTTTTTTCTTTCAGAGAGCAGATCTTTTCTCTGGGAAAGATCTTTACTTCCAGCTTGAAT
The DNA here is from genome assembly GCA_037974445.1 of Brycinus macrolepidotus. NCBI lineage: Eukaryota > Metazoa > Chordata > Actinopteri > Characiformes > Alestidae > Brycinus > Brycinus macrolepidotus. Next base: position 4,800,140 of record JBBPCZ010000012.1, read on the forward strand.
GGGAGTAAGGTCTGTGTTAAACTCTTTCTCAAAGGACCCTTTGATACCTGATTATTTCATATGATTTTTATCTAGAGTGTGTCTGGTTAGAAAGAGCAGTGATATACATGTAAAAGGAGTTTGGTGTGTAGTATCTGCTTTGAGAGAGAGTGCATCTAAAGTGTGTTTGAATTTGTCAGTTTATCCCACATTTATACACGCATTTAATGTTATTTACAACCTGGTAAAGATAATGTTCATGTGGTCTTTTGGTGTTTGCTTTTCAAAGCATTTCATACTCACTAAATAAAATATTCCTGTCTTTTCTAGGGCTTTTTTGAAAGAAATTGGCCGCTGGAGGGTAATAAGCCCCACCAAAGCCACAAAAATGTGGGAGAACCATAAAACCACACACTTGGTGAGTTTTTGAGTGCGTCTTCTTTCTCCAGTTCCTAACCCTGGCTCTTAAGCTCCTCTGTACTGCACATTTTTATGTTTTCTCTGCTTTAATGATGGGCTAATGATGCAATTATATATTAAAATGTAAAGAAGCCAGCATCTAGCTCAGGAAAGGCCACTGCAGCAACTTGAAAATGGTTTCCCCACATGGAGGAGATACTTGGTGGGGGTCTGTCTATTTGGCCTCCCATCCCTATCGCTTCTACCTGGTGTGAGTCTGCTCCAGTTTCTTTGGTGGCCTCTCCAGATTCTGTCCTTTTAGAGAGGGATGGGACAGCAGTGATAACTTTCATCCGTTCTAGAGAGAACTTGTGAAAAACTTTAAGAAATAAATTAATGTACTAAATGTTTATTTTTATAAGTAAAGAATGACAACAATTAATTTTGAAATTGGATTTAGATGTTGAAATAAAATATCTACTAATTAGAAATAATATATGTGAACATAAAATATTTTATAAATAGAAACAGCAATAATTTAGTAATAATGGCAAGAAATATGTATGATTTTAACATACCATGTTCATCCAATGAAAGATTTGTTGACACAACATCAATTAACACTATATGTAATCATGTTTTGCATCTTTCTCTAGCTCCATTATGTCCTTGTTAGACATACATAGGTTGTGCAATATGGAATATCATGCAGTGACCCTGATGGTGAACAGTGGCTTAACCTCTAGAGCTTCAAAAAATTTGAAACACCACCTCGTCTTCATTATGCTGAAAGCTCATTCTCTGATGGGCTGTGCTTTAGCGAGATTGGAGGTTGTATCGATGTTGCCTGGCACTCGCTTCTGGTACAGGCTCATGAGTGAGACTGGTGCTTAGGGGCAAGGATCAGAATCAGAATCAGAATTGTGTTTATTGGCCAAGTATGTGAGCGAGCACATACAAGGAATTTGATTACGGTCAATGGTGTCTCTCAAGCACAACAGTATAAAACAACAATAATATGTGAAGATACAATGAACAATGTACTAAACAATATAATATACAATAATATACAATCTACAATATGAATACGCAATTTAGATTTATATTTATGAATATAAAGATAAATATTAATATATGTATATAAATATTATTTGTACATATAATATGTTTATACTATTTATATATACAGTACAGTGTATAAGCATACAAATGAACAATACAATATGATATACAGATTCTAGATCTTATGTACAGAAATACAAAGAAATACAAGATATATACCACAAAGTGTACATCCATCTCTAAGGTAAAGGGGGCAGCTGGTTGCCTGGTGGTTAGGGAGTTGCCCCTATGATCAGAAGGTTGTGGGTTTGAATCCCAAGACTGCCAATGGCACCACTGAGGTTCCCTTGAGCAAGGTATCGTCCCCACACACTACTCCCACTGCTTCACTTGGCTGAATGGGTTAAATGCAGAGGACAAATGTTACACCATTCACACTGTGTGCTGTTCTGTGGTGTGTTCACGCATGACAAATGGTTCACTTTCACAAAAGCCCTCAGGTGGGTACAACTTCTGATTAAAAATGGGACTGTTTTTGAGCATGTCTCAGTCATGAACGGACCCAGAGTATTCCACAAAAATATCCCACAAAATCTGCCGTGGTGTTCACATACAGCTCAGCTCCACTGAGGTAACATTGAGCATGTTCAGCTGTCAGCTGGTGGTTTCATTCTTCTTTGGCAGTCATCAATACTCAGCTTTGGCAAAGCCTAGCTCTAAATTGTGTTAGCTCTTGCGGTGAAGGGAAGGTAATAACATATGATTGTATGGTGATCTTTTTGTGCACAGTCATGTGAATGGTCAACTTGGGCATTTCAAAGGCTCTTGATACCACCAGAACTCCAGGAGCACAGGTGTATGTGATCCACTCTGGGCAGCACACACACACTCTACAACAGACCACTACCATGTAATGTAAGAATGATCCACCAACCATATAATACCTGCTCACTGGTGGTCCTGTGGGGTCCTGACCATTGACAAGGGAGTAAAGTGGGGCTAACAAATGATGCAGAAAAACAGATGAACTACAGTCTAACTGTAAACTATAAAGTTCATCTATATAATCAGTGGAACTGATTAAATGGACAATGAGTGCAGATACAAGGTACGTGCTCCTGATGAAGGGGCTCAGCAATATGTGATCATAAGTAGGTTGGGGAAATTGTTCATTATTGTTTCTTAAAGACAAACTGCACAATTATGAAGTAGTTTATATTTTGGACTGTGTTATTTTTCCGGAATATCAGAAAACACCAAAACTATAAAATATCTTCCCATTTGATTGTGCAGAATTTATTATGTTCAGTGTTTGCACTTAAATTAGCTCTAATACACCTATAACAGGTTCAGTTCTCTCTGTGACTCGGTTCAGGTGTGTCATGTGCCGAAATAAAGTGACAGTTCACCCTGAACTGATTTAAAATTATTGTGATAGATCTCTTATATCAGAGTAAAGCCTGGAATCTCCCAAATCCAGTACAGGTAAGAAATCTGGGGTCAGGCGAAAACTGAAAGTATGATGCAGTTCACCAGCTAAAGAAACAACTTAAAGCTCACACTTTGAAGACACCAATGAACAAATTAAGTTCATCTCAGGTCATTGCCCTGTGCCAGAGCATTACAACATCGTTGTCTCTGGGCTAAAATCTCTCTTTGGGGCAGCTGGTGGCTTGGTAGTTAGGGAGTTGCCTCTGTGATTGGACGGTTGTGGGTTCGAATCCCGGGACTGCCAGTGGCACCACTAAGGTACCCTTGAGCAAGCTGCAGTCCCCACACACACTGCTCCCATGCTTCACTCAGGTGAATGGGTTAAGTGCAGAGTAATTTCCTCTGTGATCAATATAATGTATATGAAAAAAAAAAAAAAAACGATGAACAGATGACGGACATCTTGATAAAGTCCAAGTGTTGATGAGCAAGAATTTAATGTTCAAGACATTAGACAACGCATATCAATAATTCATTCAAAAGTTTTTTACTCATAAAATGGAAATTTGGAAAGGGCTACAGAAACAGTTTTTATTAAAGCCATGACAGAGTGCATGTGTGCATGTAAAGCTGGAAAATATTGCTAAACTGCTGTACTTTGATGTCTTGTGATGGTACTGTTAGCCCATATTGTTGATGTCCCAGTTTGTTTATGTAATTAAATAGTCACAGTGATACATTTACACTTGCATCCTGAATCACAAGTGACCGGCACTAAATACAAGTGTAAACAACCACAAAGATGTATCGTTATCCGATCACTCAAACCACTTGCCAATGTGGTCTGTGACACACCATAAATCTTGTGTAGTGTAAACACTTACTGATGCATCCCTGACAAGGACATCACAGGAAATTACATGATGTGAAAGTACACCAAAGCTCAAAAAATGAAAAGGAACCCTGTAAATATGTATAGAATGGTCTGTTTACTGAACAAGTTAACAAGTGGGCCATTACAGACACAGCATTGGTGTGATATAATGAATTGAACTTAACCAAATGAAGGAAACAAATCCATTTAAGTGATTTTTTCCCCAAATTTCTTCCACTTTGAGTATTTCAAAATCATAAAAGCTTAAATCAGAGTCAAAGTCCAAGTCACACCATGCTATGCTCTAGTCTACCTTACATGGATTGGAATTCGGTGACTTTCTTTCAGCCACAACACAGAGAAGCGTCATTGAAAACGTACAAAGATCTCAACCCCAAAACAACTCCATGAACAGGCTAGTCATGCCACGGTGCCTCTCTTATTAGCCCGCATGCTGTTAGCATTAGCGGCTCACCGGAGATCTCGCGGTTTTACAAGCAACATGTCCCTTTCATTTCTCCCACCATACAACCTCACACAGACTGCAAGAGTCAGCGGGTGTGCCGGGCCAGAAAAACACGCACACATGCCCAGGAATGCGCAGCAAGGCAAAGCGCGGCAGGTCTGGCCTCTGCCAGCAGTGCTGACGCAAGTCTGGAGTGGTGAGGCGTTTTGACCTCAGGATGACATCCTGACTTTTACTGGAAGCTCAGATAGTGGGCTGCCCGGACGGCGGGTGAGGTTTGGGCTCCGGCCATCCCTGCTTAGTGCACAGTCTGGCCTGACATGGACCGTGGACCAGAATCTGCTCCCAAACACTCAGGTCGCCAACTAGTGCACGCCCCCTCTACCGCGGGCCGCTGGCATGACCCTGTGTTTTGGTGCAGATTAATCACAGCCTAAATACCTTGTTATCTTATCCTGGCTAGTCCAGAGGAATGATTAATTAGCTTTTGGCCTGCGTCTTCTGGACTCTCTCAAGCTCATCTGTACTCTTTGATTTCAGCCTGGCTGAAAAATATGGGTATAACACACATGAATTTTTTATTTTTTTTTTACACAAAATTTCAACTACAAACTGTCTGTGACCCCCTTCGGTCTAGACCTGTTATGAATGTGTGTAGGAGACAGCCTAAGTGTTTTATTTCCAGAACGAACATCACTTATCTAGAGAAAAAGCTGCACACAGCTCACCATTCTTTTTTTTTTTTTTAATCGCAGGGCTTGCTACGGCGACAGACTAACAGATGTTGTGCGAACCTCTAGCGGGTGGTTAGAAAACGAGCTGGCTTTTAGCACACACTTCTGTGAACCGTGAAAAAGGCAGGTTTGGCAGCAGCAGCTGGGGAACAGGGCGATTGCGACTAACCATAATGCACGGCGGCGTCTCGGGGCACTGGGATTGGTGGGGTGGGGTGGGGGGATTCCTCTCATCACTCCACCAGCACAGGCTCTATCTGCTGTAGCTGATGACGGCGACGCCATAGAGAAAGAAGAAGAGAGATTTATCTGTCCACACAGCTGCCAGGAGCCAAAGGAGGAGCAGCATGGGGTTATTCTGCTTCCTACAGCGCTTCAGGTGTTTCACCTTTAGTTTTTTTTTTTTTTTTTAAGTGCTATGCTGTGTTTGGACTGAAGGATTTATTGCAAACTAAATCATGTGTGGATGTGCAAAAAGACACCTGTGGTAGTTTGAACTTTGATAAAGTACATCTTGGTCAGATCATCCGTTCGTCGTTGTCATATCGTAACTTCATTTTGTTTTCAGGTTTTTTTACACCAACTGAACATGCCAGCTGTTCTTTCTGTATAAATATAGAGAAATGGACCAATACAAAATTACTTTTTTTGTTCCTTTAAGACACATTAAAATTGAAAAGTTTTTCATTCCCTTAAAAAGTTGATACAAGATTTGTTCGATGGTTACATGATTTTGTTACAACAGTACTGACTTATGCAGTGCAAGCACATGATTCATGACATATGATTTTTATATTTATTCTATATTTTTGACAAAATTGTAGTATATTATTGTTATAATTGTTCGAAAAAACATTTTTTGGTTAGAAATCCTTCCTTTGGATTGATGGTTTACAATCTGAATTTCAAGGTCCTCTCAATTTGGGCACCAAAATATAAACATGAAATTTTAAGTACAAACTGTCAGTGATAGACCTCAGGCTAAACCTATTATAAATGTGTGTAGGAGACAATATACATGTTTTATTTTCAGAAGGAATATCGCACATAGCTCCAGTTAATTTATTTATCGCTTGGCCTGCTACACCGATGGCTCAACACCCTTCAAAGTCCTTCCTTGGGACTGAGGGTTTAAAGCCAGAATTAAAGGGGAATTCCATTTTTTTGTAGCTTTTTCTGCATAATCCAACAATTATGTGAACAGTCATTCAGAGTGGTTTGACGTGAAATGCTCCATTCTTCTAGAATGTACTGACTCAGATTTCCTTACAGTGCTGTATACAGGAACCAGATGTCATAAAGTCTACATAATATATCTACTCAATTCTACATGAATGTCAATCTGCCATCCTAATTGATCAATAATCAAAAATAAAAACAAAATGTTTTTAAAAACACCTTTTAGACTGAATACTTATGTCAAATGGTTCAGGGATTAGGCAGCACAGTTGTAATCGTTTCAAGTAACAACATTCTCTGAGGGAACTTTTAAGTCCTTGTCGATCAATTCTGACTCAGCAACTTATTGATTAGTGTGCTATTTCCCATCTAATCACCCTGAATAATGCTGCTTACATCTTAACGACTTTATTATGCAGAAAGTCTGCAAAAAATGGTGAACTTGTCTTTTCCAAACTTCAGTTGTCCAGTAGGCCAATGGTCCTGTTAGCAACAGCCCCAAAATTCAGTTCACGTGAGCAACTCTGACATTAATAGAGACATAGGTCACCAGAAGCTATTTTTTGTCAGGCTGTGTGACCTATCACTTGAATGTCACGTTGATTTACACCAGTTTGATTTACCATTCAGAGCTGGTCATAAATCTGTTTCACAGGGCATCGGCAAGTCTGGCTGGAAATCCGTCTGTCTGATGTAGGGAATGAGAAGCAGAGATGGATCAGTTGGTGTGACCTCTCTATCGACTGTCTTTTCCCACACACAGTCAGCTTACCTCACGCCAGATGACCGCAGCGACATGCCATGGCAGTCTTGGTAAGTCAGTCCAAGTCAACTGCTGTGGGCTTTACGTTCAGTGCTGTGTTCAGATATAGCCCTATTACATGTGATCATTACCAAGACATGCATGAAAAATGCGAAAGAATGTACCTTATGTACCTCACTCAAGAGATATTTTATATGCCGCAATATCATAACACAAGGTATAATACACATAGCTAACATCCCAATACTCATAAGCACAGTCTAAAGATTTTTAGAGGCTTTATTATTTATTGAAGGTTTCCCAGTGATGTTCAAATAATATGTGTATTTTGTTCGTGTTCACTTACTACTAAAGTTTTAATCAACCCAATATTTATCTATAAATATCACTATTTGGCATTATTAACATAGTGGACTGATTGAAGTACATTGTTGTTGTCCAAAGAAAACCATGTATCTCCATGTTTTTTTTCTCCCGATTTTTATTTTTCTATGTTATTTGAGCACAGAAGTTGCCCTTTATACTGTTTGAAACTTTGACAATGAATGAACCAATACGAATTCTCTAGATTCAGTTTTATATTAACTTACATCAGAAGTAAACAGTGTAAAGTTTACCTATAATGCCTGTACCTGTAAAGGCAGGAGCTACACAAAAAATGTAATATGCTTATTAATACTATTAGTCATATTAAGAGAAACTAACTTATGTCATGACATGTCACATGCTAGTATTATAGTATCGGTCATGACTGTTACTGGTAACATGACAAATCATGACAGCATATGGCATCTGCTGTGATATGTTTGTTATGGTTTTGTGAAAGTCATATGGCATTGTATAAAAGAGTTACGATTTACAGAATATTGCAGAGAAAAGTATAATCATGTTTCAAAGCAAATGGAAAGGCAACCAAGAATGTTAGCATTACTTTGAACCCTCATCTTCCATATAAAAGGATGTAACACTACTCACTGCTTTTTAATTACTATGAATTAATGAGTTATACACACTGTTATAGACATATATATATATATATATATATATATATATATATGTATGTATATTAGGGGTGGGAATTTAACGCGTTAATTGCGATTAATTAATTTGAAAAAAAATAACGCGTTAAAAAAAATAAC
>JBBPCZ010000012.1:4815303-4831773 GCA_037974445.1 Brycinus macrolepidotus
TTAAAGTAAAAGTAAAAGTAAGTACTTAGTACTTTCACTTAAGTAAGATTGTTGATGTAGCACTTCTACTTTTACTTTAGTATATATTTTGCAGGATATTTGTACTTTTACTTAAGTACTAAGCTTCAGTACTTCCTCCACCACAGATTACTACTACTACTGTTGCTACTACTACTACTAATACTACTATTGCTGCTACTACTGTTGCTACTATTGTTACTGCTACTACTACTAATACTAGTACTTATAGTACTTCTGCTACTGCTACTTCTCCTAATACTACTACTGCTGCTAATAATACTACTGCTACTCTATTATCACTACTGCTACTAAAAGTACTACTGCTGCTATCGCTACTACTATGACTTCTACTACTACTGATACTTCTACTGTTCATTTACACCATCAGCAGCACCTGTTTTATTTCCATAAAGACTTTGCAAGCTAACCTAATGGTTGGATTTTAACTGTAAAACCTGGGCTTCTTGGAAATTATTGTGCAAACACACTGACACATAAACTGACCACTTATGCTTTAAATATGTATCTATATTAATTCCATTATTGCTGTGTTACTAGCGTTTTGATTGGTTGTCTCACTAAACCTGTGAAGAATTTCTGCCAAATTTCAAGTGAGTTTGCAGCAGGATTTACAAGTGAAATTTCACATTTAGGTCAGACTACAGACAGTGCAGGAGCTGCAACTATGCTTTTCAAAGTAGTGTTCAGAAGGTGTATTGCTGAGGTGGGGAGGAATCTGTAGAAAAGAAAGAGTAATTGTGTGCACTGGAATGTCTGCTGTCAGTGTGTCATGTAATACACGAGGAAGCCATGGGGCATAGGTATGTCATTACGTCAGATGTTGAAAACAAACGTGCATGAAAGGCAGATTGGGTGAGTGTTTTTTCTTAAATGTGATGATGTGCATTTGTGTGTGTGGTGGAGGGAGAGAAATCACACTTTCTATACCAGCCTCTCTTTCCCTGTTTGGGCACGACAGGGCTGAGATCCTGAGGGCTGATAAGATAAGAATGTTGCAGCCAGTGGCTCACACAGATTGCTGCAGCAGAAAAAGGAAATGCCTATCTGATGGAATTTTCACTTCACGTTTTGAATGGTGAGCGAGAAAAAGAGTGTAGGACAAAGAGAGTGAAGGAGGAGAGAAGGTACATAAATCTGCCTTGTGGAGGAACCTTGTGAACCTTAGTGCTGGGACTGAAACGGACCCCGGGTCTCCATTCAGGCACTAAGCGCTTCTTACATGAGATGATTACATCACAGCAGTGGCAGCATTTTCATCACTGCTGCGTAAAACAACAGATTTGTTGATCTTATCTTAAATAAAATAAATTACCAGGATGAGCAAATTGGACTTCTAATAGTAAGTTAGCATAATAAAAATCAGGGTCTTAAATTCAGTTTATTTATTATTTGAAATTAAACAAGGTCAGCTCTTAAAGGCAGCCCATTTACCATTTATTCACATTTAGCAAAAAGGTTCCATTAAATTGTCTTCCTATTGAGTTATAGGTGAAAATGAGACAAAAAGAACAGGATTAAGTAAAAGCGTGGGTACTCAATTACTTACTCAAGCATTCTGCGGATAAACTCAAACAGGATCTACAGTTAAAAGCGTTCATTGTAGAGCATGATCATCTCATGTCCAGCATTAGTTAATTTAAAGATAGTTATTTTAACGTAATTTAATGTTAATAAAGACAGGTGTATTGACACTCAGTAAAATGATCAATTGGTAAAAATTAAAGAAATCAATGCTGACCATGAGCTCAACACTCACCATAGCCCAGACTGGTCTGCCTAGTCTTCACCAGGATCAAAATTTTAGGTTTATTTTGTTGAACAGTGACCTATTTAATGCAGTTAATAAATCAACCGTTGAATATGTGTACTGCACTTATCGCTATTTACTAATCTTCTTTATGCTTTATATCAGATCTTTGTTCCATGTTTGATCCACCCATAATGTTTCTGCACTTTTTCCTGTTTTACCTCCCCTCATTCCTGAACTTCTATTACTCTCATATAAACTGATTTGGCTCGAAATATTTAACAATTTGCTGATTTGCCTTCAGCTGTAAGTACATGACGAAGCTTATGCTAAATCAACTGATAGTTTCACAATGGTTTTGATGTTTTTGATATAATTTACTCAGATATAACAATTTATATTTACTGCAGAAACACATAGTGCACTTCATTTTCCTCAGCATGTCTCAACTGTGGTGCTGTAACTTGCAGGCAGTTCTGTTTTTTTTAAAGATGCTTTATATTGTAGGGAAGTTTCATATTGCACTGATATTGAATAGATATTTGAATTTTAAAAAAAATCAGCTGACTAATAATTTAAAAGAAAAGACCAATTCCACAGTCTTTGTGACCAGTACTTTGCATGTTTGAAGGTTTATTGAAGTGTTTTAGAATTTTATTTGATTCTTCTAAAATTCTAGACCCTGGATAGTGAAGTACATCATTTTCACAGTCAGTCTTCTACTATTGCCACTCTGATCACAATTTTGTACAATTTTTAGAAACTGTTATGTAAAATACAAAAGTAGTATACTTAAGTATTATGGTGACAGATTTGTTAATATGCTACGTATATTAAATCATTATATGCCATTTTTTTATTTCTTATATACTATTTATTATTTTTGAAATTGCATACTTATACTCATTTATATTTATAATTGCACTCTTGAATAGACACCTAAAACCAGTTTCATTATCAAAATTGTTCACCTTACCCCTTTTCTCCTGAATTGCATTAGTGGTTTAGTGGTCTTGGTGTTTAGTGCCCTAGGTGTGTTTTGAACACATCCAGCTCCAGCTTCCTCTAAAACCTCCGCTCCTTTTTTCTACTACAAATGGCGGCATGTAACTTTCCATACTTTAACAATGCATTATATTTGTACTTCTTTGCTTTTTGGAACTGTTCCCATTATCTTTTGGAGCTTATTACTTTTTTAGAATACAGCAAGATAAACTTTCTCTTCCAGTGCTTTTAATATGGCCTTTTCAATGTTCCCTCATCATTAACCTTTGGAGGAACCCCTGATACAATCCCATTGTCTCAAGTTACATTTGTTAGATGATCCATTGGAGGTGCAAGTGATTTCAGTATAAATGTGGTATAACTTAATGTGGAACATGTGGAAACATGTGGATAAATGTGGAACAAATATCATTAGATGCATCTTGATACACTACATGGTGACCTAAGCTCTGATAAACCAGAGCATTAAAATGTGAGGAATTACTTACATTTGATTTGACAAAGAGACAAAGGAGACGGGTAAAAACGATGACCAGAGGGGTGGAAAAAGGATCTAACAGTTGATTCTTCCTCTTTTCCCTCTTGCTTCTTGTCTTTCTGCCCTTTGTTTTCTCCCCTTGTTTTGTAAGTCTGGCATCTTGAGCTCTGCAGTGTGAACTGCAAAAGCAGATAACTGAACGCTGTCTGGCCTGCTTTGATTTGAGGTGAGAGTGGGGGGGAAAAAGGCACCATTTCTGGGCCATATTCCAGAAAATCTGGATGGAAAAAAATAAGAAAATCTGCATATATCAATCACTTCCTTGGGGTGTTGTTAAATAGTTCTGTTTATTACTGCACGCCTCATTCCACAAACGCAATGTGTCAAGTCAAATTGGGGAGGGACCCCATACATGCATTGTACATGTTGTGATACAAAAGGTCCCAGGACCTTCAGCAGAGCTTCAGAGGATGGGGTTTACCTACAGTTTCCTCACCACTGCTCGGGCTATCCAGAGGTTAGAGTGACCAGGTCTTATTAATTAGCCAAGGAGAATTCTCTTGGAGGGCTTTCCAGACTCTTCATAAAGGGACAGTTTGGTGAAGATAAATGAATACTAGCCCAAATGCCAGAATTTAGCGCTGCAGGGTTTGTTACTCAGCTAGTTTTCTTTGCTTGGCTGTTATCGTTCACCATATAAACAAATTCGTGAAAAAACAAAAGCCACTTCTTCTTTGTAATATTGTTTAGGCCTTTGATAGGATCGGCAGTGTCGCAAGCCTTGAAGTCACACCTCTTAAACTGAATAAGGACTATCCTTTGTTCTTTCATGAACCACTTCCATCGTTCAGATTCATCGTCATGGTCCCTATCAAGAGTCTAAACACAAATGCATGTGTTAGATTCCTGTCTGTACGGCTGTGTGCTCTTATCGTGCATTACTAAGCATTACTAAGTTGTTTGTATCAATAGGACCTCACTGAAAGTCCCACACCCACGCAGAAGAAAAAGCCTTGAAAAGAAAATGGCTAGCACATAATCGGACAGCTCCTCCTCACGGCACTTCTTAAGGCAAGATGGGCTGTTTATTGTTCTTGGCAGTGGCAGCCGTTAGCCAATGCGGTGTCGAGGACTGCTCAAGCCACTCCAAATGGGCCTGGTTCAAAGGTCAGAGTGCTTAAAGCATATAGTGATTGTGCTGTACGACAGAGCTGTTGGAACCTTGTGGTGCCTCCTGACACCCAGGTCTGAAAGTGGTGGCTGGGGCAAAAAGAATATCGGCACATTATAAACACACATGTTTACACATCTTATTTTTCTCTTTTACTTAACTAACTCTTTGCCAAGATTACATTTTTCCAAATCTTTTTTTTTTTTTTTTTTTTTTTTTTTTTCTTTTTTCTTTTTTTCTTTTGTTGTTCCCTTTCCCTTTTGGGAAAATGTGATGAATGGTCCAAAATAAATTTTTGTTGTACTGATGTAGTTTAATGTCATTTTTTTTCTCTTCTTGAATAAGCAGGAATGGAAAGAAGTATAGGTTCAAATTTTGCTTTTGCTTTTTCATTCTTTGTTTAGCACAGGACCTTCAAAGCCAGCGTACCTAATGAACACTAGAAGTCAACAGTCACCCAAAAAAATACTTCACCAAACCTTTCTCAGCACACTAAACCCCATCCAGCTCTTTACTGTGGTGGAGCAAACTTGTGGATGTGGTTTAGGACACGGTATGACTTACTGTAGGCTATAAAATGAACAAAACTTCACTGCTACAGGAAGCTGTTTCAGACCACATCATGGCTAGTATTCACAAACCAGTTGTAATGAGGACTGATACTGGATCAGATTTCTCTGTTTTTATGATGGTCATTGTCACAAAAGCTGATTCTATATCAGCCTCCTGCTCCTAAGTTGGTTTGTGGAAACAGACCCTCTAAGTTACTGAATTCTAGTGTTTGTTAACAACATTAGCCTCGTAGCTCCAGTTCTAAACTGAAGACACAAACTTTGGATTCCAAACATGTCTTGGCTGATTGATTACATCTGGGGCAGGTGGAAAATTTTATAAATTTGATTTTTCTGCCAAACTATTATTTAAGTTAAAACTCAAATTCAATTCAAAGTGGAAATATATGAAAACATACATATCAGCATTTACACATGTTCAATTATGTAGAAGTAAACAATAAATTTTAACAAATAAATGTATATACTAATACTGATATACTGATATTAATTTGGATGGATATTTTAATTTAAGCATAAAATAATACTCAAGTATAGTAACACTGAGTTAACCCTGGCTGTAAGTTTATAATTTAAGACATAAGCGGTTTTGTTTTGACAGTGACGGCATGTGAGAACACATAATTTCAGATGAAATCTGATTGTAATTCAGTTTCAGTTTCAGCTATCTGCTGATATGGCAGGTTTTTACCCACCACATTAGCAAAAATCAGCAGTAGGTTTTATGAAACTTACAACTCGCCACGTAAAAGTCCAGATGGCCTTCATGTTTATGTGTGTGTGTGTGTGTGTGTGTGTGTGTGTGTGTGTGTGTGTGTGTGTGTAGCCCACACTGAGAGCTTCAGCAACCTGCTTTCATGTTTCTACATACTGCATGCTCTATGAATTTGGCCCCTGCGTCCAGAACGAGCAATAAACAAAGTGCTATGACATCATTCGTCACTGTCCAATCATGCGCCTGCCAGCAGGTAGGAAATTCTGTCTGACAGGACTGAGCCCAGTCTGTGGAGCTTCGAGCGGTTACAGGTCCCCGCACCCCCCCCCCCCCCCCCCCCCCCCCCCTTCCCTACTTTCTCCCGGCATGGTCCCAAAGTGTAAGATCATTATTGAAATTGGGCATCAATTAAGATAAGGAGAAATGACTTTCTCTGTCTAGCCTTTGAAGTCTCTGGTTTTCCCCTTCGCTGCCGTCTCAGAACAGACATGTGGGGGTAGAGTGTGTGGGGGCTGGGGGGGGGGGTTGCTACAGACTTTGATCTTAAAGTAATGAAACTGTAAGGAGCTCTGCGCTTCGAATGATTACACAGCTATATTTACCTCTGTGCAAATGCGGAAGCTATATCTCATGTAATGCACTGTTTATCGAAAAAAAAAGCAGAGGAAAAGAAAAGCAAGACTGCTTCTGAGGGTCAGCCTGCTTGAGCTTTTCCAATGCCATGGTTAAAAATGTTGGAAAATAAAATGCAATCACTGGCCACATACAAACACTCACATACACAAAGATGGTATTATTATATTTGTGAGAATATTCTGTGGACATTGAGCTCAGTAATACTACACCTACACCTAAACCTGACCCTGACCTAAACCTCAGTAACCAAAAGGCAATGTTTGCAAACTTTCTGCTGTTTGCAAAATGTCCTCACTTTTACAGATTTTCCAGTATTCCTATCAATATGAGGACATTTGGTCCTCACAAAGAGATTAAAACACACACACACCATCTTTTACATTGCAAATAAAAACACACTTTTAGGAACTTTTAGAATAACAGTTTTAGTAACATTTACTTAGATGATTCACAGTAGGTACACTTATCTTAAAAGGTATAGTTTGGTGCAAAATCAAATTTACATAATTATCCACTTATCTTTAATGAAGTGTATCAGCCAAGACTGGATGGGGTCTGAGCTGTGAGAAAGAAGTTTCTGAGATATATTTAAAGAAAAGGTTTGGATGACTATTGACTTCTAGTGTTTATTAGTAACATAAGTCTCAGAACTCCATTCAAAAAATTGTGCGGTGGTCTGCACAAACCTGTTGGATGTTGGTGATATGTATTTTGGAGAAAAATCAAATTAAAGAAAGAAGAAATAACCGCACAATATTATTCTTGATTTTTAAAATGTGATTTTAAAGTTTTTATCTGTGCTCTGCTCCCTCCCAAATCACTTATTTTTTTCTAATTAAGATATCTTAAAAATGCCAAAGTAATGTGATTATGAAGAGTCATTTTTTAAAGAAACACAAAAACCTAAAAAGTCAAAATTCCATCAGGTGGAGGATTTCTGCAGGCCTCCAGACATTCACAGATCACTTGTAGGGGACATTAAAATTAAGTGCTTTGAATGACCCTGCATGATGTCAGGAGATGGTGTTCCCCAGTTCCCAATTTATAAGTACAAGTGAACATGCACTGATTTAGGGGTATCTGCATAGGTATATTACTTGTACACATTTTTTTTCCATTGACACTAGTTGTATTGATGTACCTACCTGTCAGTCTCCCTCCATTCATTCATTCAGACAGGTGGGTTCCGAGGTAAGGACGCTCTGTCATATGTCACTGTGGCAGCTTGTCAGAATAGCTGTAATGGATCATCTATTAGAATGCGAATTTATCTTTGTGTCATTAGTTTCAGCCGCACTTGACTAGAAAGAGAGAGAGAGAGAGAGATGCTTGTCTGCGTACTCCTCCAGACCCGTATGATCTATAACTCATCTGTACTTCACTATCACCTCAGGCTACAGGAGATAAGTAATGTTTGCACCACATGTGCCGGTCTCACAGTGGGTCATTGAACATGCGTATTTGTCCATAATGTCCATTATAAGGTCACATCATATTACAGTGTATGTGCTGAAATAAATAAATATATAGATAGATAGAAAGATAGATAGATAGATATAGATGTAGATATAGATATGTATGTATATATCTCTGGGAAGTATGGAATTGAATCGCAATTATGTAATTACAACATAACTATGTAATTAAATATGTAATAATATTATTATATCTGAATAATACTGCAAAATGACAGCAATGGGAACCTCTAAGGGTTCAAAGTAAGGTCTTTCCATGGAAGTACAGCTAACAAGTAAGCATACATAAAGCAGGATTTGTGTCTGTGTGTGTGTGTGTGTGTGTGTGTGTGAACGCACGTGCGTGTGTATCTGCTTGCATGGAAATGCGCAAAAAAAAAGGTAAGGCAAACAAAAAAGTTTGAAAGAAAGAAAGTGGGGAAGTAGCTGTACCTTCTCAGTAACACACCAGTCAGTCAGGGACTATCATATGTCCAGTTTAAGTTTTGACCACTGGCGTTGGCACAGTGCTCCATTTCACATAAAGCTTTATATTGTTGGATCGCTGAGTCTCGCCCGTAACTTAACCCTCATTTTATGCGCTACACATTCCACACACATTAATAAAAGTAACATATGCCTGCACTATGCCAAAGGGTTCTATTTTGGACGCTTTTCTGCAACCGCCCCCCCACCCTTCAAGGCTCTCCCTGGTTACCTTGTTTCTCCATTTCTCGTATTAGCGTTCTTGCTAAGGTCAGCTAGCTGTGCAGATTAGCTTGATAAAGTGGGATATTAGGTGGGTCTGAGGTTACCGGTACAGCTCCAAATTGGATCCATATGATGTCCCGTCTGGATAGGATTTCTGGTTGAATTATCTAAAACATGCATTGGACCGCTTGCTGAACACTGGCTGGAGTTGCAGTTCTCTTTATACACTCTTCCTTATTCAGTAGATGGACGTTTCTGTGTGAGGATAGATAGCTTACACTGACCTCCTCTACACTGGCTGTACGTGTGTGTGTGTGTGTGTGTGTGTGTGTGTGTTTATGATAGCCTGTTGGTGGAGGTAAATCCTGGTTTCCTGCTATTCTGGTTGGAGGGACAGATCATAATCTAAGTGAAAACATGACATGTGCCTGAGAGAAAGAGAGAGAGAGGGGGGGGGGCACTGTCTTGACCAAAGAGCCCCCCCCCCATACACACACACACACACACACACACAGACACACACACACACACAGACACACACACAAAAACACAAAACTTGAGAGGAAGCTCCTGCTTCTGTTTGCACTGTAATGGTCATCTATAAGATGACATAATCTGGAATCACTATCCTGTTTATAGTTAAGTTTCCCCAGGTCAGTTCCATTGCCCCTCAGTGGGCCTTCACAAATTTTTCCAATCTCTCTGCCTTTCTCTGTGTGTGTGTGTGTGAGAGAGAGAGAGAGAGAGAAAGAGAACAGAAGGTAGTGAAGGTGGTTTGTAATGTAATGTACATTAGAGGTAAATACTAAATGCAGGGATAATATCTAGTGTGTAGGGACAAAACCTTGTACCTTCAGATGCCAGTGTGAACATAATTTATGACAAATGGACCAATAGAAATGATTTAATATGATTTAAGAATAAGTCTGGTCACATTAACTTACAGTGAAAGTTTTTTTTCCTTTTCATGTAAAAAGTTGCTTTCTGTGAGATATGAGGTTTTGCTCCAGCAGTGGTGATGTGGAGACTCCTGCATGAGAGAAAAAGAACTGTAAAACTGTATCTGGGCAGAAAATGTTTATTCACTTGAAAAACACTAACATTACAATAAATAAACAAACCATTGTGATTTGATGTGTGTGAGTTTGTGCGCGTGTGTGTATGTGTGTGTGTGTTCTTCTCCTGGAGGAAGCCCAGTATTTACAGTTACCATCCAGCACCTAGTTTATCTAATCAGTCCTTCATTAGATTAAATCAGGTTCTGCTGATGGAACTGAACAAATCCATCAATGGCTGGGTTTCACTCAGAAGATCAGGAGCCAAACCTATATTACTCTCGTTGCATTACAAGATATTAATAGCTTCACTAAAAAAAAAACATTTTTGTTACGTTTTCCTGTATTTCCTGTTTATTTGGGTTTAATCAAATGTTATACAGTGTATTATAGATAGTAAAACACACTTTCTGCCAAGATAAATAGCTTTAACAACTCCTTGTTAAAGTCTCCTTGCTGAGACTTTTCCACAATAGTATAGTATAGTATAGTATAGTATAGTATAGTATAGTATAGTATAAAATTTGGTGTACATAGTCAAATATATATAAATTACTGGCCATGTTTGTAGTTCTATGTGCAGCGTCTTATGGTAAGTTTTATGTATGTTGAACACAACAGAGAAGAAAAATGTGATGGTTTGTTATTTTGATAACTCACATCACAGTATGCTTTTCTAAGCACACTGTGAGTATCGTAAATAATTACAGAGCACTGACTAGCTAAACGTTTCATTACAGAGAGAGCATAATTAGACCTGTTTAACAGGATTCAGTGCAGTGTCTGAAACATGATATTATATTGTACTCATCGTTTGATAGTGGTTTTTGTCAGTTCCAACTTATCAAACCTCAGAAGAACTCAATGTCATGATACATAATTATGTGTTTAAAAAATGCCTTGAAATACTGTGATTTTACTTTTGGCAAAGAAGATTCACCTGACTTTTGAGAGAGAATGAGAGAGAGAGAGAGAGAGAGAGAGAGAGAGAGAGAGAGAGAGTGATATTTGTTGTATTTGAATACTTGATTTGAGAAATTAATTTAGAAGCAGCCAGTCATCACAATTACATTTCTTTGTTTTTCATTTGCTCATTCACTAAGAGTAATATGGTGTGGGCATCATCTTTTTCTCCAGCATTGACCACATCCTGAGTTTTTCTGCATGTTTGCAGATGAGTTTGGGATGTTTATTTGGTATTTATCAAACCTCTCCATCAATAACATTTCCCAGCATTTTTTATGCAAGTATGTAAGGAGCTGTCTGTGCCAAAAGGGATTTTCATTGTTCTTTGAAATACAAACAAACACCAAAGATTATTTGACGCAGTTGCATTCTGGCCAATTGACGTACATTTGCTTGAGACGAGTCCGTCAGCGGGTGACACACTGGTGTGCACCCACACAGTGTGACAAAAAGGGTCTATAGACACCTACAATCTACTCTTGCCATACCCTT
Source organism: Brycinus macrolepidotus (assembly GCA_037974445.1). Taxonomy (NCBI): domain Eukaryota; kingdom Metazoa; phylum Chordata; class Actinopteri; order Characiformes; family Alestidae; genus Brycinus; species Brycinus macrolepidotus. Next base: position 4,826,348 of record JBBPCZ010000012.1, read on the forward strand.
TGACTCAAAGGCAATATATACTTCAAATATTACTTGGGCTACTGCATGTTATTTGTCTTTTTTTCTTCTCGACCACCGAGCACTCTGCTTTTTTCAACTCTCTTGTTCTCACTGACCCAACCATGGGCCTGCTCAAGTGATCAAAGCTCTAGAAATCTGTACATTCCTTCATAGCACAAATGAATAGCTTGGGCAAATATACACTTTAGACCACCAAAAAATGGGAAGCCTCATGCATTATTTTTTTCCCAGTTGAAAACTGGAAACATATTTTATGTTCTAAACATGCCTTATTGTATTCAGTATGTTTTCAGAGAGGAAAAATCTTCAGGGTTGTATCTCACCTTCAAGCCCAACAGTTAATGCAAATGCCCTTGATTTAGAGATATACTTCTAATCGCGGTCTTACCTAAGGTAAATTACAGCCACTTCATTCTGCGTCTTAATATGAGAGAGTGCAAGAGGGAGTTATTAGTTAGGAGGCAATTCTGCATGTTTTAGCATGTTGTAGCCTAATTGTGTGTGTGTGTGAGAGAGAGAGAATGAGATCCACATACTTACTGAGGATTAAAAAGTATATAAAAAATGGTTCGTAATGGAGTAGTACAGCCAGGAGGAGTAATGGTGAAAACGTAATTATCAGCAGGTTGATAAGAGATGTTCTCACATTGTTCAGACAGACTGCTGGTTGTTATGTCCTTCATAGTGGATTGACCTGGATGTTATTAATAGAAATTATCTTCAGTATTGTCATGCTCATTCACACTTTAACCTTTATTCACTTTTTAGGGAAAATATATATATATATTTTCCTCTCATTTCCCAGAGTTGGTTAGATTGATCTTCAGCTATGAATTCAAACAAGGTGACTTATTTTCTAAAAAAAAAATAAAAAATAAAAAAATAAACTAATCAATTATCGTATTAGTAAAAAAAGTTATTGTCTGCAGTGACATTGCAGTGATATTGCAATGGACCACTAGTGCAGGCAGCCCTGTGCATATTATACCCATATCACTTATATTTACTGTGTTCATCTCTATTTGCAGTTTATCACTGGATTCTCACATGTGAAGAATTTTGCTTGCAAAAATATAATAAGTTAATCTGACAACATAATGTGATGAATGCATAAACCATGTTGAAAACTTAGTAAAATATAAACGTCATCCTATTACATTGACTACACGTGCAGATATAGAACACACGTGCATGTAAATAATAAAATTAATACAAATTGCACAAAAAGGCAAAAATATTTCTTCACATCATGAATGATGTTAGATTTCGGTCCCATTTTATAAAGGTAATTAGTCTGTGATATTACGCGAAAGAGTCTCGCTATTTCACAAAGAAGATGTTTCATAAAATGTGATTTTTTGCTCTTGTTCTCTCTCGCGTGAAGACGGAAAAATGGGCTACAGTATTGGGAACGGGAATATTGTCTAAAATGTTTAAAAGCGCTTTGGTGTTGTTTTTAATAATGCCCAGGACTATTTTACGTTTTATTTGTACTTGTACAAATAAACAGAAACAAAATCACAATTAAAATTTAAATTATATTATCAGTGAGTTTAAAAACAGTGTGTGTGTGTGTGTGTGTGTGTGTGTGTGTGTGTGTGTGTGTGTGTGTGTGTGTGTATGTGCAAAAGTCTTGGCGCCCGTGAAAATGAAAATAATATATAAAATAGAAAAATAGAAAATCCCCGCTGCCCGCTGACCCATCTTTATTTCCTTATCAGATCACAGATCAATCGCTGTTTTGAAATAATTGTTCTTCCATAGGTTTGTGTTGGAATTTTTTTTTTTAATTCAGTTTGTTTAAAAAAGGATTTTTATTCCCAATCCCTCAGATTTCCGAAAATATTTGATGTGTCCAGCATGTGCGGAATAACAGAAAGGTAATGACGGTGGGGCCAGTTAAGCATCAGCATGCCCTTCATGCTTCGCATCTCCTGACCATCTGGAAGCAGAGGACCAGTGATGGAGCACACGGTGGAAAACAAGCGCGCGCTTCATTCACTTTCTGTTTTTTAATGATCCAGTTTTCGGTCCTCGGGTCTGGAGTAATTAAAGCAGCAAAGGGCAGCCAGGACGTCTGTGGGGCTGGGTGAGTTTGGGGGGACGTGGATTTTGGATCGTAAATGTAAACTGGAGACAATAAAATCTTCTGTGGCAGAACGAGCAGAACGGAGACGCTGAAGGGAAAAAGCGGCTATAATTAGAGAGAGGTGGAGTAACGGGGCTTTATTAAGGCGCGCGGTGTTGGGTGAGTGGGTTATCCAAAGGTCACGCGCGCACACAGACACACATGCACACGCGCAAGCATGTAAACTATAGTGCCTTTATTCTAGGTACGGTGCGAATTCCGAACATGCACGAGCCGGCTGGGAGGTGTGCGCGCGCCCGTGCGTGCTGTGCATGTTTGTACATATTAGATAGCAACTGCTCATCTTATTTCGCACATTAGTGAATATTTTCAATGTTCATATTACACTGAACTTAATGCAAAAAACGTGTTTAATGTTGACTTAACCGTATTTAATGCAAAAATATTTTTAATGCTAAAATTACACTGCATTCAATGTAAAATATGCTTAATATCCATATTAAACTGCATTTCATGTTTATAATACACTGCACTTAATGTTCATTTTGCATTGCATTTAATACAAAATGTGCTTCATGTTAGAATTACCCTGCATGTAATTCAAAATATGTTTCATATTAAAATTACACTGCATTTAATGTAAACTATGCTTAATGTTCATTTTACACTGCATTTAATGTAAAACATGCTTAATGTTCAAATTACACTGTATTTAATGCAACATAATTTAGTTGTAAACAACACTGTATGATGTTTATTATACGCTGCATTTAAGGTAAACTATGTTAAGTATTAAAATTACATTGCATTATTATTGTTTTAATCCGCTGAATCTGAATGTCATATACAATTTCATTCACAAATCATTCATTATGGCTAAACTGACAGCTGTTTCGTTGGATGTCAGAGAAGAATAGACTCATGGGGAGAGTAGTTTGAAATTAAAACACACTGTAATCGCGTAAAATGCAATTAAGATCCCCCCCCCACACACACACACACACACACACACCACCACCACCACCACCAAACACACATACACAAACACACACCATTCGGTCTACAGAAGCCCGTGTGTGTGTGTTGAACTGTTTTGAACGCGGGCTTACAGTCCCCTAGAAAACATTCGTCTTTCGGTTTTAGTTGAGCCACAGCAAAGTAAGACTTCTCCCCACGGCGTCTCTGTGAGGCTTCAAACTTGGGGAGGCCCGTTTATTCACCTTAACTAGAAGAACAGAGAAGTTCGGGATGGAGAGAGTGGGGGTGGATGGGGGTTGAGGGTGGCTTTAACTTAGCGCACCTAATAGTGAGCAGATGGAGCTGCGAGGGCAACGGGGCACTTTTTCCACACACAGGTGCACTGAGATCTCCCTCGCTCTCTCTCTTTCTCTGTCTCAGTACACCTTTTTCATTCTCAGCTTCACCTGACGCTCCTCACACTCAGCCTGAAGCTCCTCTACACTCAGCCCGAACCTCCTCACACTCAGAACGAGGCTCCTACACTCAACCCGAGGCTCCTGACTCAGCCCGAGGCTCCTTACACTCAGCTCGTGTCTCTTCTACACTCAGTCCGAGGCTCCTACACTCAGCCCGAGGCTCCACACACTCAGTCCGAGTCTCTTTTACACTCAGCCCGAGGACAGGCAAACCATAATAAAAATGGAAGTAAATATGAAAATGTATTAAAGAATAATAAAAAGGCTTACATTTAAAAAAAAAAATAAAAAAAGTTGAATCTAAAGATTTTTTAAACATTTTTTCACAATCTCTCAGACTGTTACACTTTATTATTAGTAGTATTAACATTATTCAGAAAACTGTTTGGTATATAAAGGATAAAGGTATCTAGTGGTAGTGGTAGTAGTATTGAAATAATCCATTAATAAAATATATTATTATTTGTATTTCTGATCTTCCTGTTTGAAAAATCTGCGGCTTTAATTTGCGATATTTCACGATTTTATTTTTTGCCATGAAAAAGTTTCAAACGCAAAGCTACAGGGTTGTCATGCGCCCGTTTCTCCTGCTGTAATGTTTGCCGGACAATTGGCCTCTGTTTTCTTTTCTTTTCAATTACAGCAAGGATGAGATATAAATCACGAGCCGCCGGAGAGTTTTTGGGTGGTCTTCTCTTAAACCACTTCGCTAATAAAGTGACCAAAGCAAACACGCAATGGGCTACTCAGCCAGTTTCTGAACAAAAGTCCCAGAAAACTCGAGCCCCTAATAGAATACCTGCACACGAGCTCCCAATTTATATAACCTGCCCACCCTCTGCATTACACCACTCCATTGCATGCGCTTTAGCAGTGAAGAGGCCTCTCACTTTCGTAATAAACTCCACTCTCAAAACGGGGTTCACTTTTGATAATAATAATAATAATAATAATAATAATAGCGTCAAACAAACAAATGAACAACATAAACGATGACGTCTTAAAAGATAAAAGAAATTACATTAAATTAAAAAAATGAAGGAGAAAGAAACAACACCACATTCTCTGATAAGAAACAAGATACAGATGAGCGTAAAAAATAAACCAGGAGCCTAGTGATAGTCACTCAGCGCCTATTAATTTCTTTAATTACTCTGTTATCTCTATTTCTATCTTTCAAATAAAACGAGCCCAAACTTTCCTCTCTGTAGATCTGCCCAGAAATTTAAAAGAAGTGATCTTTGACTTTTTAGACGTGTGTTTTAGGGCTGCATGGTGCAAAAGAAGTGAGCCAGTGTGAGACTTTTGTAGCGCTGAAGAAGGCCCTGCTGAGTCCTCGAAGCAGCCAAGGTTGCAGAAAACAATGTGATTTTATCATCCGAGCGATAGTTTGAGAATGTTTTCCTGTTTTGGCAAACAAGAGGAGCAGAGATCTGCTCCTGAGACTTCAGAAGGTACATTCGGTTCAAGTTCGCGTCGGGAGAGTGGGAGAGGGGGTGCGTGCAAATAAATGCTATATACCAGCAACAGAAAATAAAAGTGCAGTGCCCGCGTGGCCTTGTCTTTAAGCGGAAATTGAAACGCTGCTGTTTTTTGTCCGAGCAAATATTGGAGGAATGCTGCTAACTTTTGGTTTCGCTGGGTGACCTGGAGCCACGTGGTGGAGTGTGAGAATTTTTTTTTTTTTTTGAAAGAATGTAGCGGAACGATTTACAGAAAATATAAACCAGCACGCAACATTTAAGAACTCGCTCTGATGCTGCTCGGGAGGCTGCGAAGTGACAAAGTTTTCACTGCTTAGGACGACTAAAGAGTCAGTGAAGAGCAGCAGGGTGCGAAAACATTTTGCCTGTGGATCACAAGAAAATGATCAACGCTTG
>JBBPCZ010000012.1:4831980-4843659 GCA_037974445.1 Brycinus macrolepidotus
ATATATATATATAAACTGTCCTCAGCTTGGTGATCTGAACTGATTGCTATACCTTACTGTCTGGCATCATGTAATAATAATAATAATTATCATAACACAATAATATTATGGTAATCCAGCGTCCCAACAATTGCATCATTACGCCTAGTTCCAAAACATCTGGACATAAAACAAAAAAGAGTCAGAATGGAAATGAAACAGGAAGAGTCTTTAAATGAGGCTGAAACCTCCGTCAGTGGGGAATCTACGCTCGAGGTCCAAATAAGGCCTTTGAGGAACGAGGGTGGAGAGTGGACTCTCCTTTCAGGGCTCGGAGTCTTCGTGGAAGAGAGGAAGGAGAAAGTGTGTTTGGAGCAGCATGCTTTTCTTTTAGCTGAAGGTGCCCTGTACACCCCCCAACACACACACACCCTTTTCCGTCCCATGAAAAACGATTCCAGTGCACTGATTGAATTTTATTCCTTCCTGCCCCGGGCCCGTCCTGCGGGGGCGCCATCCATCTAGGCCCTAACGCGACGTTTTGTTTATTACTCGGGAAAAAGGCTCTAATGACTTTTATGAGCGATGATTACCACTGTCCGGGTAGAGAGGGTGGCCAGTCCAACGCCACGACCTGTGGCCATGCATTTATAACCATTCACTCAGATAATAATAATAATAATAATAATAATAATAATAATAATAATAATAAGTATCATTAACACGAATGATAGGGGGTTAAATCGATACCAGAACGAAATCTCGCGATGTTCTGTAAGTGAACCGCAGGCCTCTGGGCCTCTGCGCAGCTGACAGCGTCTGAAAAACAAAACTCGTGAGATTAGACAGACTAAGCAAACACGGAGCGAAACACTCGGCGCGGATGTAAAAGGCGAATCTGAGAGTCCTTGTTGACCCTCCCAAATTCAACTGCGGTAAATTTAACAGTCAAAATTAACTGCTGTAATCACTAGCGAGCCGTCTGAAAGTGAGGCCTAAACGGCCACGTACACACCAAGTACAACACAATAGTCTTATTAACTGAGAACAAAAATTATATTATTATTATTATTATTATTATTATTATTATTATTATTGTTGCTGTTGTTGTTGTTGTTGTTGTTGCTGTTAGTAATGGTAGAAGTAGTAGTAATATTGTTGTTGTTCGGTTGTTGTTACCATTATTCTTATTATTGTTATTATCATTATTCTTGTTTTTGTTTTTTGCGCTATAGTTATCATTGTTGCTGTTCTAAGTGACAAAATATTTTCTTTATAGACTTTATAGACTACTTATTCTTATTTAGAATTAACGCATTTGTCGAGATAATGATTATTCAAACTGCTCGGCTCCCTGAATCAACAGTTCTTTTAAGTGAGTAAGAAAACGCAAACATTCTACACCGACGGTTTTTATTGTTAAATATTAATTAAATATTAATGCGCTTATTTTGAGGAAAAAATGGCAACAGCTTAAAAATCCTACAGTTCCACTAAAAGCCTGCATTCCAGTGCTGGAGAGAGAGAGAGAGAGAGAGAGAGAGAGAGAGAGAGAGAGAGAGAACGACAGAGAAAGAGAAAAAAAACGTTTGCATGATTTGCAAATGTGACAAATGTGACAACAGGGCGCCTTCATCAGAGGAAGCCGTGCGCCAGAGCAGCTCAACCATCAACCAGCCAAACCCCCAACCGGCCTCCGCAGCCAGGAGCGCGAGAAACACAAGCCAGGGCAGCGCGAGACATTTCCACAAATACTCCACATGTGCGCCCACTTTAGAACTCCAGAGCCCAGGTGCCACTGTGCAGCCTTCTCACAAACATCTGGGATGGTGGTGGCCTAGTGGGTAGGATACTGGACCAAGAGGTCATGGGTTCGAATCCATACCACCACTGGGTTTCTGAGCAAGACCCTTAACCCCAAGTTGCTCCAGGGAGACTGTCCCCAGTAGCTAGGGAATGGACGCCGCTTTGGATAAAAGCGTCTGCTAAATGCTGTAAATGTAAATTTAAATGATCATCAACTCTTGGACTACAGCGATAACTAACAAAAACGTAAACATGCAAATAACACACACGTCTTATTCAGAGCGCGGTGGACCAGAGGAGGCCCTGATGACACACTGCTGAATATTGACAAGCTGAGATGCCCACGAGCTACGAGCTGAGTAGTAAAGTCAGGTAAACATAAACCTCAACCACACCTCAAGGCAATTAAACTATTATGTTATCCTCTGAGAGGAAGGTGCTAACAGCCTGTTCACTGTTATAGAGAGGCAAGCGCTGTCATGTTGTTGTTTTGTTGTTGTTTTGTTATTATTGTTATCATTACTGCGTTCCTGGAGACTCTGGGAAGCAGCTGATGATGCAAAGAAAATAAAACCAGAATCATGTTCATTGTGCCCCTTTATCCGGCCCATCTTTCCTTTTTCTCTAAAATAAAAACGCCCAATAACAGCTATTTCCTATTTTTAAAAGTAAATTTGTGGAAAAAAAGCTGGAGTACAGCAGTCTTCTCTTTTGCTACGCTTAATGCGACGTAAATAACTGCAAATTTAAACACGCCGATTCCAGACTTAGATAAGCATGACCAAATTCCATCATGCAGTCTTTTTAGGACTATCGCTAAAAACAGGCAAAAAGCGATTAAATAGCACAAAAACGAGCCTATAATCTGACAGACCCCCCAAACTGAGTCTGTAAATTTAAAGTAAACACACCAGTCCTGAGTTTACTGGTGGGTACATGGCGGCCATTTACAAAGAGCTGTGCGAGTGTGTTCTGTTAGCTCCTTTATGCAGCACAAAAAAGAACCACCACTTTTACTCTCGACTGATCCGATTTTTTACATTCTTTCCGAAGGCCATAAGTCATGTGAGCACAAATTAGCCACTATTTCTAGGCCTCAGCACATCCTTAGTATTAAAGGTGGTTTAAGAAATCAGACGTAACGGTTAACTCCAATAAAATGGTCATTTATTTAAACAAACAATGCAGTTCCTTCAGAATACTTTTTTTTTCTTTTTTCCAACAAAATGAGATAATTTGAAAGAATAATGACGATATACACGATCCGTTCCTCCTTATATTGGAACATCTCTTGACGCTTAAGGCAAATTCAGTTTTTTTTTTCTTTCTTTTTTAAAAACACGTCTTTTTTGGTGTTTTGGTCCATAATATCCTGCTACAATTTTTTCCTTTTTTGTTTTTAGAAATAAATTACTATATGCAATTTACACGTAATAACAAGTCCACGGTAGTCTCACGTAACATTAACAATAACCGCAAGGCATATAGCTCACAAAAAAGCGACAAAAAACACAAAAAAGAAGAGACTTACGTGTTATTTTGGCAGTAACACTGTCCTTAAACAAACCAAGATCATCAAAAAATTATTGGGACTCAATTGTGTTCTGTTTCGGGCAAGTTCATCTCTGGAGGAGAGGCTGGGTGTTGGGGGGGGGGGTGCGAAGTAAGTTTTTTTGGGGGGTATGGGGCAAAAAAATTAGAGGATAAAAAAATAACAGCAATTTAAAAAAGAAAGAAAGAAAAAGGAAAAAGAAAAATATTTTTTGGTGTTTTTTTGGTCAGAATTTGCTGCAGTCATACACGAAAGCCCCCGAGGCTCGGTATAAGGACTGACTCGGTGGAAAAGCCATCTGACAGCTGCTGCTGCCGCCGCCCCCGCCACCGCTGGGGCTAGTTCCGTTCACGGGCGAGTTACTGAGCCCAATCCGCTGCGACTCGAACATCTCTCGCACCGCGTGAAAGTTCTGCTGCTGCGCGGTCGGGTAGGTGGCGCCCAGGTGGCCCAGCTCGCTGGCCTGGTTTAGGTACCAAGAGGCGAGGCGGCCCTGGTGCGCGTGGTGGGCGTGGGAGTGGTGCGGGTGCCCGCCGTCCTGGCCTAGGGACGCCGTGCTGGTGGTGGTGATGGAGTAGTCGGGTAGCGCGTCCTCCACGCTGACGCTCGCGCGCTCGCCCGCGTATAGGCTCATGGCCTGCATGTTGCAGTGGTACGTGGCGTTGGAGGTAGCCGTGACGGCGCCGCCGCACGCCGAGCTCTGGTGGCACGGCGAGCCGTAAGCGGAGGCTTGCACTGGGGAGTAGTTGAGCGACACGGACCGCGACGACGACGATGAGGAAGAGGAGGAAGAGGACGAGGAGGAGGACGAGGAAGAGGAGGAGGGCGCGAGCTCGGCCGCGGGGCCCGGCGGCGATCCGCGCAGCGACGTCATGATGTTGTCCACGCTGAAGCCCTGGGCTTGGTGGTGGTGGTGGTGGTGGTGGTTGTGGTGGTGAAGATGATGCTGCTGCTGCTGCTGCTGCTGCTGCTGCTGCTGTTGCTGTTGCTGTTGTTGCTGCTGTTGCTGCTGCTGCTGCTGGTGATGATGATGATGATGAAGATGATGCTCGTCCAGGCCGACGGAACGCGCAGAAGGGCTCGCGCTCGACAGGCTGCCTCCTCCGCTGTTGCTGCTGCTGCTGTCCGGGCTCTCGATTTTGGGCACCGCACCCAACGCCGGGGAGATGGCCTGAGGCGGCGTGCACGCGCCGTTCTCGGTCTTAATGTCCTGAATTCGCACGGGTTGCTGCTGCTGCTGCTGCTGCTCTTGTTGGCCCTCGCGGCCCTGTTGCTGCTGCTGCTGCCCGGCTTGGACCGTCGGCTGCCGCGTGGACGTCTCCTTCACCTGCCTCTCTTCCTTCTCCTTGATCACGTCCTTCTTCTTGAAGCGCCTCCTGCGCCTCAAGAAGCTGCCGTTCTCGAACATATTGTAGGAGTCCGGGTCCAGCGTCCAGTAGCTGCCCTTGCCGGGCTTCTTGTCGTCGCGCGGCACCTTGACGAAGCACTCGTTGAGGCTCAGGTTGTGGCGGATGCTGTTCTGCCAGCCTTGCTTGTTGTCGCGGTAGAAGGGGAAGCGCTCCATAATGAACTGGTAGATCCCGTTCAGCGTGATCTTCTTGTCCGGAGAGTTCTGGATGGCCATGGTGATCAGCGCGATGTAGCTGTACGGGGGTTTTACCATGTCCTTGGGCTGTGGAGGCGGCGGCCCCATTGTGGACGGCCCCATCGGTCCCGCCGCGCCGTAAGGCCCGTAGGCGCGCGCCACGCTCGCCGGGTACTGCTCATGAGAGTACACGCTCATCGGAGCCGCCATGCCCGCGTAGGCCCCACCGCCCGCAGCGCGATAGTACGTCTGGTCGCCCCCGATGTACGGAACGACGCCCAGAGAGTTTGGGCTGGAAACGGAGTAGCGCGCCTGCATGACTCTCTGCAGCAATAACACTTATAATATTAAAAACAATCATAATAATATATATATATATATATATATATATATATATATGTATAATAATGGCAACGGCGTTATTAAAGCCAAGCTGTAGCAGAGGCGAGTATCCGACTGTTTCTCTTTTATTCTTTCTTTCTCCGCGCTCAGTTTTGTCCGAAAGGAGCGACAAGAGAAGCAGGAGTAGAGGGCAAGTCCGCGGCGCGGTCCACAGCGCGTTCGCCGGGTCTCTCCACCGGGAAACGCTGAACGTCTGAAGTCCACGCAGCCGTCGAGTCGCCAGGACTTTGAGCGCGCTTCATTTCTTTTTTCTTTTTCCTCCCCCCTCCTTTTTACTTTTTGGGTTTTTTTGGTCGCAACCGAAGCGCCGCCCACAAACTCTGCTAAACTCCGCCCGAACCGACCAATAGCAGGACGAGAGAGGCTTCTGGCCACACACACGGTTAAAGGAGGAGAGAGCAAAAAAAAAAAAAAAAAGAAAACTGGAGGTGTTGGGACGCCCCAACACGCGCACACGCAAAAACACGTCCATACACACCTATTAGGAACTAAACAGCCTAACAGTTTTATAGTCAACAGATGCAGAACGTTTTTTGTTTTTGTTGACTATTTTTCTGAGGGAATAAGGACTTAAATTTGCTTTTTCATGTAATTCAGCTGTTAATAAACGGTTAATATAATTGTAACGCTTTTAAAATAACATTTCATGCCTTCGCATTTCGTTCATTTATTTATGCATTTGTTTGTTCACTGATTCATTTATTTTCACCGCCTTAAACGCACTGCTTTCCTGTAAAATGAACAAATATAAATCTAAATATAATGCGATAGAAATGGCTCTCTTTGTCTCTTTTATTTTGTTGGAGCCGGACAGTAATTTGCTGCAATGAGTTGAGTTTCAGCTCATTAAGCAGAACATCTGTTTTGTTTCTAAATAAGCTGTAAACGGTGGTGTGTGTGTTAAGGGGGGCTTAATAGTATATCCCGCGTTTGGTTCCTGCTGTATTTAGCGCCGGAGCTGCGAGGGCGTTTAAAGACATCAAAGCGGCCCAGGAGCTCAGAGCTCACTGCGGGTTAAAGCGAGCGGTCGAGCAGAGTAGAAAGAAGCGCGAAAGTTTGCTGCTCCGAGTGTGAGCGAGATTAAAAGCACGTCCGCGCACTCATCCCCCCATAAGAGGGGCAAACGGGGGGAAAGCCAAACGCCAAACATGTGTCGCCCCCCCGGACAACGGGGTGACAAGAGTGGACCCCCACCGACACCACCAACCAACTAACCACCACCAGCAGCAACCACATTACCTTCCTTATCCAGACATTAACAACATTAACAGCATGACGACTAAACAAAACGCAGTCCGAGCCCGCGGACAAAGCTCTGAGTCTGGTGGGGTTTAATATTTCTGGACCATCAGTCCTCATTTCTGGACATTTTGTCCAATTTCAGCCTATTTTTACTGGTTAATTCTTCCTAAATGTAAAAAAAAAAACAAATTCTAGGCTATATAGAGACTCATTAACACACAAAACTCATTCTTTTTTTTAAATAAATGAATAGCCTCATCACTCGGGGTTACATCTTGCACTCACAGCAAGATTTTTTTTTTCCACGCATTTTGTAATTTTTGTTTCTTGATTCAAGGAAAAGAATGAAAAAGAAAAATAACGAAAAAACGGAATGTTTCCAATTAACCTTCAACGCGCCTGCGTAAATATTTATTTTGTATTAATTTGTTTAAATAGGCATACACGTCTATTATTATTATTATTATTATTATTATTATTATTGACCCTAAAAAGAGAACGCAGTGAAATTCCAGCCTAACTCTTCTTGTCTACACATATATCAGGATATTCACATAAACTTTATATTAACACAACGAAGGCGCGTTTATGAGTAGCTAATATAATGGGAGCAATTAGGCTTTATCTGCGTCTTATCTGAGTGCAGAAACGGCCCTATCGTACCGGCCCACACGGAGGCCTGGACAGGACAGCAGGAGGCGAAGCTGCGGTCACACTATCTGGCCCTAATGCCCCCGCAGCTCTCTCTGAAGGAGATGGAGGGAGTGAGGACTCGTCTGGTTTCTCCTTACAGGGACCCGGGCATGAACTTTTTCCTCCTGCCCCGGGGCTGTTTGTACAGGACACGGCTCTCAGACCAGCCCCGTCCAGCCCCACCATCTTCATTCCGCCCAATTACACAACTTACTGCATTTCTTACTGCAGCCGCTCACGCGCGCCCAATCTTGGGGCGGGGGGTTGAGGCATGCATGTCCCCCCCAAAAAAATATTACTATGCAAACACATGATAAACAGAGCATGAAAAATTTGAAATATTTGATGTTGTCTTCAGAACAAACGACATAATACAATTCAGGTGGATTTTGTTGCCAAATGATAATAATAATCAGAAGAAAAGAAGAAAAAAACAGAAAAAAGAAGAAGGAGGAGGAGGAGGAGGAGAAGAAGAAGAAGAAGAAGAAGAAGAATTAGATAAAAAGAATAGGAGAAAGAAGAAGAAGAAGTCTGAGAAAAAAGTATAAATGGATGTTAAAATCGTCACATACATTTCACGAACTGAACAGAATTTTCGGAATTTGATTAAAATGCTTCAAAGCCGCCACTGGACGTCCGGTCCAGGGCAGATTGGGTTTTTGACTGGACTATATCAGACTTTGTCCTTTAAATATAAACTAGCTACAGTAATTTTCAATGGTGAGTTAACGTGGGCAGGCATTACCTCTCTATCCATCCTGAAAACGTTTATCATATAACGATATAAATTATAGTAATGATGGATATCTAATTAATCATAGTTCATGTTAATTTTAGATAATTACAGTCACTATTTCTGCCATGCACGCTGGTATTCCCCTGCCCCGGACCAACCATTGATATTTCCCGAATTCTCTGCTGAAGCGCTTAGAATAAAATATAATTTCAACGAAACAATCAGTAAAAACAACACAAAAGAGTCTAAAGATATAACTGTTTCTGTAGTCCAGCTATGAAAATGAATGAAAACGTTTCAGTCAAAGCTCTTTCAACGGCCGAATGAATGCGAGTAAAAATGGTCAACAGCGTCGCACTAAAATTAATTTTAAGTGAAACAGTTAGGCAGCAGGATGTGTCCAAATGTCCGGCCGAAGAAAAAAGCGGACGCGGAGGGAATTCATGTCTGCTGCCTAACCGTGGTAGTGATCTGAGAGACCGAAATTTGAGGGAGACCACCTACAGCCCTGCATTTGCGTGCTCCGAGCTCCCTCTCTTGACCACACATGGCGCACGAGGTCAAGAGACGTTCCTCTTCACAGGCTCTCACCATCGCTCCTGCCTCCTTCCATCCACTCCTCCTTTCTGAAGAACACTGAGGACAGCCTGCCTTAAAATAATTAACTGGCTGCCTTAAATAAATGCATATATGATTATTAAAACGTATCAAGCGTGTAAATAAAATAGGTATACACATATATATATATATATATATATATATTTTTTTTTTTTTTTTTTTTTTTTTTTTTTTGCAGTATAGATATACACATATAGATCATATATATATTACCCACAATATAAAATCCATTGACGCACTAATTAATTATTTGGTAATATTTATCTTTGTAAATGTCTGAATGCGACACTGATGCACGTGGTCCTGAGAATTATGTGACTTAGATGTCTCTGCTCTTTTGAAAGCAGCTCAAACTGATCAACTACTTCAGTCAAAGCACTGGCAGTTCGCTCATTTGACGTTGCTGCCCCCTAGTGGTTCATTGCATTGCGTGTTGACTGTCAAACACCAGTCATGCACCGATTATGAAAATAACGTTGAAAAACAACCATGTGCTCTCTGTGTTAAGCTCTACAATCCCGATGTCTACACTGAAGGTTTTAAGGAGGTTCCTGTGTTGAGCTACACTTGAGATAATGGATAGTGAACTACCCTTTAGAGGGGAAACATTGACCAGGAGGCAAGAGCAAGATCATGCTAATTTGTTGACCCATATCAGTGTGACCCATATCTTATCCTGGAGATATAACACCCTCTTATTGTAGAAAGACAGTTCCCTTAAATATGACATGAAATGCATGGCCACACCTATATTATTCAAGACCTTCAAGAGGAGATTTCCAGGTCAGGAGACTGTGCTTTCCTGTTGATCTCCCTGGGAAGGACTTGGCATCCATGTTTAGACCATGCATACCAGTCGTATTCTGGAAAATGTACAGGTGTAGTGGTGGTTGGTTTACACACTCTTCACTCTCTATGACAAAAAAGAGTAATCTTTAAATTGTGGACCTCTTTCACTCTACACTGGTAGAGTTATGGCCTAAGGTACAATTTGTAACTTTCCATGCAAACAAAATCCACTGACTCAAAATATTTATAATGGAAATCAATGGCACCTGATTAGTTTGAAAAATATTCAACTTTAGGGATTTTTTTTTTAATTCAGTGAACAAGTGTTGCAAACACTGATTAAGTCTAAGTCTTGACTAAAAAAATTCTAGTCCTGATCCTTTGGTAAGTATGGCGGTTTGTCACTGGAAATATCAAGTATATCACTTTAAACGATGTTTGTTTCTCTGCACCCTTGAGTTCTAAATTCGTGGAGAGAGGATGTCGCTGTAGTTTAGTGCTGGGGACTTTTCATTTGTGTCTGGATTTCAGGTTTTTGGAGGGACTTTAATGACATTGGATTCAAATACATAGAATTCAATATGGAGTTGGTCCCCCCTTTGCAGCTATAACAGCTTCCACTCTTCTTGGAAGGTTTTCCACAAGATTTTAGAGTGTTTCTGTGGGAATTTGAGCCCATTCATTCTGTAGAGCATTTATGAGGTCAGGCACTGATATTGGACGAGAAGGCCTGCCTCGCAATCTCCGTTCAAGTTCATCCCAAACAGAGGGTTGAGGTCAGGGCTCTGTGCGGGCAAGTAAAGTTCTTCCATACCGAATTCATCCAACTATGGGCCCTAGTTTGACCGTCAAAAACGTGGATTTTGTGCCAGATTTTGCGCTGTCTCCTAGTTTGCAGACGCAAAGTTATTTTTTGCGCCATTTGCCCAGACCGTCAAACAACTGATCTTGCGCGCGTTTCGCGCTGGAAGGAGTGGTGTGTTTTTTAACCAGGCGCGGCCAAGCGCTATTTTACGCAGCTAAATGACATTGCCCTTTTGACTGTCGAAACGCACGTCTACAGTCATAAGCGCATTACTCAACGATATTTAAGCGGCGCGTCTTCTGACATCATTGTATAGCTTTGGGCACTGCGCGTATGTTCTGTTTATGCCAGAGAACGAAGATATGCTCGCTGCTATTTCTTCTCATGCCTGCTCCACCTCGACAACGTTAGGTGGAAGCGTGGCGCTCCCATATAGCTTCTGCTCGTGCATTTTTATCTCGCACATGAGCGCATCCGGTTCCTCGGTTGAAAACCGATCGGATTTACCTGTAGACTTGCCGTCATGATATCGATCCGCAATATCCGCCCCTGCCTTTTAAAGGTGAGGCGACGCGCCAGGTTGGTTTATTACATGACACGCCTCTGGGTAAATAAGCGAGTTATGACAGCCCGTTTGCGCCATGCGCTGGCGGAAAGTCTGTTATCCCGCCGACAAAATAGACTCGGACACGCCTTACGCTTTAGACCACGTTGCTGTGCAGGAATAGAAAAGGGCCTTCCCCAACCTGTGTCTACAAAGTTGGAAGCATCGCGTTGTCCAAAATGTCTTGGTGTGCTGAAGCAAAACCTTGAAAAACACGTGTGTCCCAATACTTTTGTCCATACAGCGTAAACTCGAGAGCCAAATTACCGGCTGAGTTTTGCATAACGCGGGCAGCGAATCTCTTCACGCAAAGACTCAGCAGCGAGTGAGGCCGCGATTGGTGGATTTATGGACCGCCCGCAGGTGCTGCTGAGATGATTGATTATGAGTGCTGGTAATAATCACGAGGAGGTCGCCCTCCTCTCCCTCTTTCTCCTCTCAGCCAGGGTAGAAGCAGCGGTCCTGGGTCTCCCCCTAGCGACGGGTGCGGGGATGGCGATCGGTTCTGCTCCAGACTGCCCTTTACAGGAGGTTTACCAAAATGATCCTTTGAGAAGGTCTTCCCAGAAATGTCAGATTTCTCAGCTGTCTCCAGTTTAATTCCAAAGGGATTCCACATCTCAGTGTTAACATTGCAGTCCAAAGTTACCCCAAAAATCACATTCTCCAGACAGTCCAAGGTCAAACACAAAAGTAACCCACTGTCAAAAATCTCTCCAGTCATACTAACACAACATTTCCAGTCTCACACCAGAATTTCCACTTCTTACACAAGGGCCCTAATCAGCCTTCTTTTTGTGTGTAAAAGAAACTTAACCTTGCATGGAACACAGAATAAATATATATATATATATATATATATATGTTC
>JBBPCZ010000012.1:4843759-4868400 GCA_037974445.1 Brycinus macrolepidotus
CCTTTTAAATTCCAGGTTGTAAGGGAACAAGATAGAGAGAATGCCAAGGGGGGTGAATACTTTTGCAAGGCACTGTACAAGCCTGGGGCCCCTTTCTGGAACCAAGCCTGGGAGAGAAGCTTGTTTGCAAGTGGATGGACCTGCCATGGGCCCTGGACAGACTCCGCTCAAATGAGCCATGTGGGGCCAACCTTCTATACTTCCACTAGGAGGTCAAGCAATAACAACTAGATGTAGTTGGGCACACTTCCATGCACAGCCAAACTCTTGAATGGGGGTCCTTCACTTGAATCATCTGGGGTAAGAGGTGGTGGGCAGATATAGGGTTATGTGTTAGCCCTTGACTGAGTGCTGCTGTGTTGGAGTTTTTATTATTTTTTATTTTTCCAGTAAATGAAAGGGTCACATCTCTGTGACTTCAGGTTGTGGGGGAAATTTCTGACTGTCATGTTGGCACTTGAGGATTCACACCTCAAAGACCAGGCCATGGTCCTATGCTGAAAAAAGGTTGGTTGCTCTCTCCAAGTTTGTAGTAAATTATTGCCTCAAGTAAAGGAGTTCAAGTATCTCAGGGTATTGTTCACAAATGACGGTAAAATGGAGTAAAAGATAGACAGGTGGATAGGATGGTGGCAGACATCATGGGGTCATTGTACCGGACTGTTGTGTTGAAGGGGAAGTTTTACCAGAAGCAAAAATAAGATTGTAGAGTTAAATAGTGGAAATGAATGCCTTGGGGTCCCCCAGGAGGAGCTGTTGGATGTGGCCTGTGGCCCAGTCCCAGATACATGGCAGAAAATGAAATGAGTGTTTATTCACACTGTTCAGCTATGACAAGTCACTGGAAGGTGAAGTGAATAACATTGATTATCTTCTTACAATGGCACCTGTTAAGGGGAGGGATTTATTAGACAATAAGTGAACAGTCAGTTCATTAAGTTGATGTGTTTGAAGCAAGAAAAATGGTCAGTCATAAGGATCTGATAGCTGGGTCAGAGCATTCCCAAAATGGCAGGTGTGGATTTCCCAATGGTTAGTACCTATGAAAAGTGGTCCAGGGAAGGAAAACTGGTGAACCAGTGACAGAATCATTGGTGCCTAAAGCTCATTAACACACACGAGGAGCAAAATCAAGCTCATCTGATCCAGTCCCAAAGAAGAGCTACTATATACACAGTTTTTCATTGGGTCATGACAAATTATGATATGTCTGTATAATTTAGGCTATTGTGCATAAAATCTACAGCCTTTGCATAAAGAACGACATACACCATAAACACCTTCAGGGCAATTATATTGCATTCAGAACAAAGTGAGTCATTTTAGTTGGGCAAAAAAATGCATATTCTTTACTTTGTTGACTGTGACAGGATAGAGCCAAATGTATGTGGACACCACTCCTCTATAAATGGTCATTTTACTCTTTTTAGAATTCAAATGTTTTAGCCACGCCCATTGCTGACAGGTGTGTAAAATCAAGCACAGTGTCTTGCAATGGGTCATACTGAAATGCTCAGTGACTTTACAGTGGCATTGCTTTAGGTTGGCACCTTTGCCACAAGCCAGTTTTATTGCCCAGTTAGATCTACCCTGGTCAGTTGTGCTATTCTTGTTAAAGGGAGCATCTAGGAGCAACAACAGCTTAGCCTTGAAACAGAAAACCAAGCAACCTTGCATGACAGAAATAGAGTTTTAAACTACTCTGGAAGCAACATCAGCACAAGAACTGTGCTTAGGAGCCTTATGAAAGTGGAATGTCTTATTGTACTAGTCACTGAATGCATGTCCATGGGCATCAAAAACTGTCCACAGAAATGCACCAGGCATAGACTAGGAGGGCTGTCAGGAGCTTGATCAAGTCAAGTCAGTTAGGTTTATTGTCATTTCACCACAAGACTACGTGAGTGCAGAAGGACAAAATACACCAAGTGCAAAGACAGACAGAGAGAGAGAGAGTGCAAGAAAAACACAAGTGCAACAAAACAGGACAAGACAACATACAATGCAGTCGACAAAAGCAGTTATAGTACAGTTTGAATGACTACAGCATATGACGGATACTGTATTCTAGCACTGGAGAAGCATGCAAAAATGCAAATATAGAGGTAGACAACAATAAATAAAAAATCCCATTCTGGGGTGTGTGCTACAGAACCTTTTGCCAGATGGGAGGAGGGAGAAGAGGGTGTATGTAGAGTGTGTGTGATAATCCTCAATGCTAATGGATTTGCAGATGGAGTTTGTGGGGTAAATGTCCATGACAGAGGGAGAGAGACCCCAATGATCTTCTCAGCTGTCTTCACTATCCTCTAAAGCATCTTACAAATACGATACAGAACAATTTCTCTACCATGCCATGGTGCAGCTCCAGAGAATGCTTTTTATAGTCCCTCTGAGTGAGGAGGGTCTTCTTGACAATGGACCTGGTGTTGATGGTCTGCATAGAAACTCATATAATGTGAACTTGTTGCTCTGGATGATCTCCACTGAAGAGACATGTTCAGAGGAGAATAATCACATTGTGTCCTCCGGAAGTCAACAACCATCTCATTTGTGTTGTACACATTCATAGACAGGTTGTTGACTGCGCCAGTTTGTTGGCCATTGCACCTCCTCTCTGAATGCCACCCCATCATTCCTGCTGATCAAACTCATAATGGTCATGTCATCAGCAAACTTGATAATGTGGTTCGAGCTGTGCTTTGTTGCAGCTTGAGCAGCATGAGTAGTAGAGGACTGAACACTCAGCACTGGGGGCCCCTGTGCTCAGTATGAGGGTGCTGGAAATATTGCTCCCAAACCTGACGGATAGATCCAATCCAGGATCCAGATGCATATGGAGGTGTTCAGGCCAGGCAGTCTCAGTGCTGTAGAATGATGGTGTTGAATGCTGAACTCAGGTCTACAACAATATTCTCACTTACGTCTCACTGAGTCCAAATGAGTGAGGGCCAGGTGAAGGGTGGTGGTGATGGCACCATCAGTTAAGCAGCTGAGACGATACTCAAACTGCAGGGGGTTCAGTGAGGGGAGCAGCTGTGATTTTGTATGGGTCATTATGAGCCTCTCAATGTACTCATGATAACAGGACGATAGGCATTAAGGCAGGACACTGATGATTTCTTTAGCATGGAAGTGGTGGTTTTATAGAATGCTGGAACAATGGTGGTGCCCAGACAGGTACTGAAGAAGTGAGAACATCTTCCAGATGGTCTATATATCCTTTGAGCACATTACCAGAATATTGTCTGGTCTGGCAGCCTTCCGTGGGTTCACTCTAAGCAGAGTTTTCCTCACATTAGCCATGGTCAGACAGAGCATGGTTGTTGAGGTGTGGGGTGGTCTTCCTCGGTGCCATGTCATTTCGCGTATCTAGAAGTTAGGCCTCACCTCACTGTAGGTGAAGAAATCCTGTAGTTGGTGATGCCCCAAATGCCCTGCCACATGCACAATATGTTCCCAGTGTCCTGGAATTGGCTATGGATATTCTGGGCATGTACACGCTTCGCTGCCCTGATGACCCAGGGCAGGTTGACCCTTGCTGTTCTCAGGGCAGCCTTATCACCTGATCTGAAACCAGTGTCTTGTAGTTAACTTGATGTGTAATCACAAAGGAGATTGGTTACATCTGATTGAGTTTACAAGTATTTTTAGAAGTGGAGTGACCCTTTAACCACCTCAGTGTTTTTAACTGTTATCCTTTTCTTGGATGTTATTAATTGCATTGAGTAAATGCAGCTGGAAATTTTTGAGTTGTTGTGCGTGTGTGTTTTCATTTCAGGGTGCAAAGAAACAAAATGTACATATTTTGAAGAAAGTCATTTGTTTCTATGTCCGCTGTAATAGTGAATTTTGTTATTGGAAAAATCTATTCTTCTTTAATTGTGGATTTTCTTCTGAAATCAGGTTATTATTATTACTATTATTCATTTTGTTATTTTTAATTTCATTTTTCATTTTATATTTGTTCACTTAAATCTTTGACATTACTTCATATCATGAACTAATGTTTGGTATTCCTACTCCTGGCCAACACCACTGAACAGTTTCAATTATTTGCTGTTGAAATGTTTGTAGAGGATGTTTGAAACCGTTAAGCGCATCTTAAGGTACAATTTTTGAAATTTGGTATGTTTATACTTGATTACATTTGCTCCCATGTACTATAGTTCCATTTGGCTTGCTCAACAAAAAGAGCCAATCAAAATTCAGCAGCCAAGACATCCCTATGTGAATCCTTATGAACTTTTTTAGAATCATTCATAATGACACATAAATGCTTTTCACCAAATTTCAAACAAATCAGCCATAAGGTCATGGTTTGGTGTATTGTAACATTCTTTTATGCAACATTTACAAAATTCAAATCTCTTTGACCTGCTGATCCTGCTTATTCTCTTAACTTCTTCTGCGGTCACATTAGCAGTGTGGCACATCTAGTTATCATTATTTTAATTATAATTATTATTAGGCATATACATATATACATATGTGGCATGGACAGAGACTGAAAAACATGGTTCATAGAACAATCTAGTAAATACAGAATATCCATACACTAGTAGAACCAAGAAGTCCACGGACCACCCAAAGGGCAAAACGACTGCTATAAATAAAAATATATCAATAATCAGGAGATGGCCATGGAGTAAGCTGGTCATCTAGACATCACTGGTAGACCAACAGTTCTCAGATATTATTATTATTATTATTATTATTATTATTATTATTATTATTCCTTCTTGCAATAGATATGAGACTAAGAAATGTGTAACTCAGTGCGGAGGTATGAAATAGATATGAAAGAATACATTGGTGTCGACGGTAGATGGAGACATGACACCACGTAAGAGCTTCCACGGGTTTTAAACTGGAGTCCGTCCAGCGGCCAGCAGGAAGAACGCTTTAGTAACGGACACTTACGCTCCGATCACACTGGCAGCGCGATCCCTTGGGCGCAGTGGCGCTGGCTGAAAAGAAACAATAATATGTTTAATATAAAATATTTTAAAAATAAATATGTCCCCATGACCAGCATTATGGCCTGTTTATTGATATTTTGATTGTGACCAGAAAACTCCCGACTGGAAGTTTTTGAAGAAAACATTGAAATATTAGGCCACTTGAAAATTATTATTATTATTATTATTATTATTATTATTATTATTGTTGTTGTTGTTGTTGTTGTTGTTACAGATTTCGGTACTCGCGAATATTTGTATGCAATATACTACTGCAGTATAGATAAAGTGAAAACGGTCGTTTAGCGTTTGTATTAAGAGGCAGCATGTATTAATTTAATATGTAATGCTGAATTTAGACAAGGTGCGTATAGGGGCGGGAGAGCTAGATGATGTTGGTATTTGGAGCCATGCACAAAAACATATCACTGAAAATTGTAAAACAAGCACCGGGGACAATTAAAAATGAGGTGAGCTTTATATGTTCCAGAGGCTTTAAAGCCCATCATTTTGTTTCTTTGCTGTTTCTTTGCTTGAAGTCAAAACCTCAAGTCTTTTGATCCCACGTGAAGCAGATAATAGTTCTGGAAATGGAGCGTCTAAAAGGTGTTTTTGTTACACCTTTTTGATTTCATTTAGAAAGACATTACAAATGACGGACTGGGAGTTTCATTAACAGATGAATTTACTAATATAAGCTAATTTCAGTCTAAGCGGAGGTGCACTGAACAAATGGTCGAATCAATTATTGGATCTTATTCCCCAGACATTTTTTTTTCCTGATTAAACTGGATATCCACTTTCTTTTGAGAATACATAGATTTTATTGAACTGTACATAAATGCATTTTTTTCAGCTGTGCAGGAAAAGCCCCAGTGCTGAAAGGAACACCTGCATGAGTACAGCTGTAGGTTTTACATGAACACGCCGGCTTTACTGCGCTGCTGGAATAAAATAAGTGCAGTCAGAAAGGATTTCTTACAAATTGTCTACGCATATTCTTTCCTGTCTTACATCTGGAAATACAAAAAAATATACATAGTCATACCCTGTAGAATGAGTGGAACGGACGGCTGCTGTGGTACATGATTATCATTACAAGACTAATATTATTTGTTTTGTGTTTTTTTTTTCTTTTACGCATAGTGGGAGGGTAGACAAAACGATACTTTCTCTTTCTACTCAGTTCTGTGTTCTGACCAAAATGAACTTAGAATCAAACTCTGCGTCGTCGTGTGACTTTGTGCCAAACAAAATGATTTGTTGTTGTTTTTATTATTTTTTTCTTTCTTTCTTTTTGTTTTCGGTTACGCTATATCAATTTAAATTATTTAAAACACATCAGCTATCTCTCTCTCTTTCTGTCTGTCTCTCTCATACACACTTCAAATCGCTGTAAAAATATCAATTTCATAATTTTGTCAAGTTAACTTAAACTATGTTGGTCAGATAACATTATAATTTTGCTTCAACAGATTTAGCTCAAAATAACAGATTTAGCTCAAAATACATTGGTATTGATCATACCAATGTATTTAGATTTTGGAATTTCTAAAGTGAGTATATGAGCTGGATTGTTGATGTGATCTACTTATTCCTGTGTAAGTGTTTTAGTGACTTTGCAAAGAAGAAGAACCACAGAACCGTCCAGAAAGAGTGCATTTCTATAAAGCCTTAAAATTCACCAAAGGCCCAGAATGTATTTGCCTCCTCTTTTTCATAATTTAAACTCAGAGGCGAGTATCATCAGTCTGTTCTGGATGGATGGATGGTTATTCATGTTCTGTTCCCTCAAACGAAGGCTTCAAAAAGTCAGGAAATGGCAATCAAGCCTCCTCCAGGAGTCTGTCCCCCGTTCTGTATTCGACTTTCCTCCACCTACACCGCGTATCGCTCAGCCTACATCACGCAGGGCTTCACGTCCTGACAGACGCCCTGGTGGTGAAGCTGGTGGTGGTGATGGTGGTAGTACGATCCCCCGGCAGTCGGGTGGAAAGAGGCGATGCCATTAAAGTTCAACACAAAGTCTTTTCTGTCGCAGACTGGCGAAGAGTGCGTCTGATAGCGAGGTAATCCCACTGCAAGCGATTGCAAAAAACACAGTTAACATTTTAAAAATCGGAGACATTTAATTTTTCATTATTAAATGCTCATGAACATCTCTGCACTCTTGAAAATAAAAGGACCAAAAAGGTCCATTTTGGGTTCCTTAGTGGTTCTCGACTGGAATGCATTGTTCTAGGCAAAACCTTTAATTGCTATAATGTCCTAAAGAACATTTCAGTTTTTTTAAAGAACATTTTTTAAAGAACCATGTTTGTAAATGAGATGCGTGGCTGTGAAACTTAAGGGACATTCCACTTCATCTAAAGGCCATTTATCAATTAAGTGATATCACAGAAGAACCATTTTTGGTTCCCCTAAAGAACATTTCGATGAGATGGTCTTTTAAAGAACCAGGTTTATAAATGAGATGCGTCTCTGTGAAGCTTAAGGAACATCCCACATAATCTAAAGGCCATTTACCAGTTGAGTGATATCTGAAAAGAACAGTTTTTGGTTCCCCTAAAAATCATTTCAATGAGTGGGTCTTTTAAAGAACCGTGTTTGTAAATGAGATGCGTCACTGTGAAGCTTAAGGAACATCCCACACAATGTGAATGGCCATGTACCAATTAAAGGTTTTGACTAGAACCAGTCGAGAACCACAGAGAAACCTTTATTTTTACAAGTGTCTTTGTTTCTTCAAAATGCAATTCCAATGAAGTCTTTCTCCAGTCCTCAACTCATTTAGCGTGCAGGCCAATGAATTTCCCAGTCATTTCAACACAAATACACGCTGTTGCCTCCTTATTAGGTCAACAGAGGCGCAATTAAACCAGGATATTCAAAATAATATTTATAATCTGGCAGTTTTTATAGCTTGACACGTCTAATTCACAATGCATAATGAACTCATATTTAGGTAATTTCCTAGCTAGCGTACAGTAATTTCACCTCCGCAGGCCTGAGTAATCGCCCAAATCCAAGACCTGATATGAATTTAGCGATTGCTGGAGATTCTCATCTCTTTAGGAGTCCAGTTCATTTTGCATTTACCGTGGTAGGATGTCGACACACCAGAGATGATCCACAGAGGCCATATTGGCCCGTACTGGAGACTCGCACCAGATGTGATGGTTCAGTGCTCGGCGTGTTTAGTTTTCACGCTACATGGTAGAGCATTACAAGACCTCGTTTTCGAGAAAAACAACCATTCCAGGTGATTGGCAGCTCTTATTTGGCATTAAGACCTCAGACGAAATGCCTGCGTGTCTAAATAGTAAAAAAAAACAGCCCTCACATTAAGTTTAACAGGACACTAAGCCTCCGAGAGCCACCTCAAAATCCTCTTCAGCCTGCCCTGGTGTTAGGTTTTCATCCCCAGTCTTCTGGCAAAGACAACAGTGTTTTTATAGCCCTGAAGCCTGGGGTTAAGAAACGACGAGTGGAACGCTCTGCTAAAAAAATCTATCTATCTATCTATCTATCTATCTATCTATTTATCTATCTATCTATATAGCAAAATGAGCAGAAAACGGTCTCTTTAGATCAAGCAACCAGCGTATTGTTATTCTCTGAAATATTATCACTAGGTAAAAAAACAAGTGAAATAATTATTTGTAATTTCCCTACTCTGTGTGTTACTATCGTAATACATATATATTAAAACAAATACATGTTAGTTCTCCTATTTTGTCCAAATGGTGAAACGTTTTTTTTTTTTTTTTTTAAATATATATATACGGAATAGAAAAAAATGAAACATGCATTGGAAATGGGCATGTCTTGGAATTGCAGCTGTTTGTATATTTTCATCTCGAGACATTTTCAGAGGCCTAAAGCTCTCTGTGAACTTGACTTATTGTTTCCCAAGATTAGTCCTAGAAGCACAACGTGAGTTCCAGTGTACAGACGTCTCGAGAGCATGTAGGCTAACATGGGGTCTTTTAGTAATGTCGCTGCATGTTCGAGATTAAATAAAATAAACTGCATGATGGTCTTAAATGAAAGCCGAGTTAGCTCGTTTGTAATAAACTCGTCTTGAAGGTTATGAACAATGTGGCCTCTCATTTGTGGTCTAAACCGACAGTCTATTCAATAACGTCGGTTAGCATGACTTTGACGTCTAAAAAAAAAGAACCAAGCAAAATAGTAGACAAGCGAGTTTTTATTATTGTGTCAGGCTCGTCACGAAATGTTTTAATAAATGACAAAAAAGATAAACGTCTTTTTCCAGACTATGCAGACATGTAGGCTTTCTGGGTTTATTTTTCCGACAATGGTTTCTGACCATTTTTTTCTGACCAGTTGAATGTCATTATATGGGAGAATGATTATTACTGAGATTGAGAGCATGCTAAAAAAAGGAAGAAGTGCACAATAAACACGCATGTAACTGAGGTCAGTGGAACGACATAGTTTTCTGTAAAAAAAAAAAAAAAGTGTTTACGGAAAGCAAATTTTGAATCTGCATTTTACTAATTATCGCAACTTGGCCGCAATTTTAAAATATGTTGGGATCTTTAATGGAATATAATATATACAAATCTAATACATATGCAATAATTTATCTGTAATAGATTTGTACACAATAATGTATCTGTTATAGATTTACAATGAGACGTGGCATATAGCATTAACCCTAGGTAAGGTGCTTTTACCTGCTAAATCAGCGGAGTCCCTGCCGCTGTGGTGCAGGTAGCTCTGCTCCAGTGAATATGGCGACATGCCGGAGTGCAGCGCGGAGGAGGTCGGGCTGTTGCTGCTGCTGGAGGCCAGCGGCTGCTGCTTGATGTAAGGAGCCACTCCAGACGAAGCCCAGTGCGCGGAAGGGCACTCCAATGCCCCCGCCACGGCCGGGGACGAATGCAAGGGGCTGCTGCTGCTGTCCGCTGGACCGTACTCTCCACCTGGGGTCACCTGGCACGCCGTCATGTACGCGGATCCCGGGCCTGGCGACACGTGGGGCACGTGGTGGGGCGCTCCATTGGTCATCGCATCCAGACCGTAGCCGTTGGCCATGGCGTCCAGGCCGTAGCCGTTGGCGTGGCAGGCGGGAGGCGACTGGAAGTCGAAGTTCTGGGGCAGCACCGGGGCGCCGAATCCGATTCCGTTCATCACGCGGTACATGGCCGGCTTCAGGGCCTGGCACTTCCTGCGGAAGCCGCGCGGTCTGCGACGGAACGAGCCCTCCTCGAACATGAACTCGCTGCCGGGGTCGATAGTCCAGTAGTGACCCTTGCCCGGTCTGCCCAGGCCTTTGGGCAGCTTGATGAAGCACTCGTTCAGGGACAAGTTGTGGCGCACCGAATTCTTCCAGCCTTGGTAGGAGCCTCTGAAGAAGGGGAACCTCGCCTGCAGGAACTGGTAGATCTCGCTGAGCGTGAGCCGCTTGGTGGGAGAGCTCTGAATGGCCATCACGATCAGAGCGATGTAGGAGTACGGCGGCTTCTCCGGACGCCTCATGCCCGAGTTGGACTTCTTGGCTTTGGCGCCACTGGCCGCCCCTGCTGTCGCCGAGCTCTGGAGCGTGGTGTGTAGGGAGCCGCTCGATACCGGACTCGAGCGGAGAGGAGGCGGAGGGTCCAGCTGCTGTTGGGACGTCTCGGTGGTCATCGCTACGTGGTCCAAAAATACAAAACAAAACAAAAACAGACAACCGAACGGGCAGCCTTCAAAAGAAGGAAAATTGTGTATTCTAATGCAAACTGAAGTTCTTCTTCTTGACTGTCTCTAAGTGAACATTAAAACTGTGTATCTCTATAGTTAGGCAAAATCTAGACGCGCCGAATGTCTATTTTAATATGGTTAATCTGGTGCGAATAACATAAAGCCTTGGGTGAATTCATGCGCCCAGTTCGGATCCAGTAAAGCTCCGGCTACGTGTCCCCAAGACTGCCACTCGTCCTTGCTCTCTTGGTGGCCATGGCGAGGACTAAGCTAACCCTTAAAGAGAGGAGGAAACTCACTGCTGCGGGACCCTCTTCTGCGCGCAGCCGCGCGGCCAAACAAAACGCGACCACCTATCAGTTCGTAAATCTCCCTCTTGCCCCCCTCCCTCCCTCCCTCCCATCTAGATCCTCTCTAAATCCCTCCAAGAAATCGTCCTGGACTGCGCAGACCCAGCCCCCCTTTTCCAAGACTGGCTCACGTCCAGCCATCAGTCCAGCAGAGAGTTTGTGTAGTGTCTTACCCCTACTACCCCCCCCCCCGTCCCCACTCTCCCCTCACACTCCCCTCCCCGCACAGCTCTCAAACACGCAATAAGGTCATTTGTCAAAAAGCCCCAGGTTGGACGTTTCAGTCAACAGCGCCACACGCCAAAGCTGATGATGGTGCTGGACGAGGCTGGGAAGCTGCTAAAAAGAGAACTGCCACTGATTTCCCCCCAATTTTTTCCCACCATGAGCTCCTAGTGTCCCGGACAGACGGACATCACAAACTGTGAAGAGGTTCATAAGAACAAAACCTTATCCGGAATTTTAGTTAAGGGCAGCTTTGCTTGAGCATCCTCTTCAGAAAGTATGCATGGACTGAGGGGGTGGAGCGGGGTTGGGGGGTCTCTCGCTCTGTGTACATGCTTGTAAAGGGCTGTTCTGGATAAGTGGCTTTGACGTGAGTGGAAACAGGCTTTTTCCATCAGCCGCCTGCGATACCACACACAGTGCAGTTTCAGCTTACTGTCCTGGGTCTAGATCTTCCACCCTGGAGAGCGCAGCTCATTAATAGTGGAACGTGGGCTTAATTAGCTAAAGGGATCCAATCAAGGCAATCTAAACGGATAGTAGTATAATCAGAATCAGAATCGGAAAACTTTATTGATCCCATAGGAAATTGCTTATGCTACGGCTGCATAGACACACAGAGACACAGAGAAGAACAATATAAAAATAAATATAATTAATATAAAAAGGCTATATTTATAACAAACATATGACAAATATGTTTACAAAAGGATAACAATTTATGATGATGATGATGATGATTATGATTATGATTATTATTATTATTATTCAGAAGTAGAAGAAGAACAGCAACAAGAACGACTGTAAACCTCAGTAAAACTATATTTCACATAAGCTTTCCAAAATAATCCAAACCCACATGGAAATATTTATTTTCAAACACGTTTAATAAATTATTAAACAGAGAAAAGGTGGAACGGGGCCCTTTTTAAATCAACAACGGGGTAATAATTTAAATAAATACATAAATAAATAAACATAGACATGTAAGCAAATAGTGTCATCATGCTTGTAATATTGTGATTATGAGTAAACATGGCGTTCGATGTTCTTTTTTGTTTTTTTATCATAAGTGTCTCACAGAAACACAATGAGGAGCATCTCAATCCTCTTTACTTCTGCTGTTGCCAGTTCGGGGCAGTTTAAATGGACTGAACTATCATAAGTAAAGGGACAAACCGATTGAGGCTCAGACGTTCAGAGCGTGTGATTAAAGCGGTCATTTGCGTCACTTTGCGTCCAAAGCGGTGTAAATGCATAAAATGCGCAGTAGCCGCAACTCAGCTTTCAAAGGCCCTTATCAAACACAGGGCCCAGAGGATGTGGAGATAAAATCGACCTCTGCTAAACAACAATAAAAGGTAAAGAGCATCATATCCACCGAATTTCCGGCGACATCAAAACTGAATCCCCCCGCTGCGCGCAGGAAGCCTCGCTCTGTGCAAAAAGAAAAAATAAAACCCAGAAAAAAACACTTGAAAGACTTTGAACATTTAACTCCGTGTGCGCGCGATATGGGATCACATTGTTAGAGAACAGGCTGCTAGATTCTTCTGCTATTTTTAGTGCACCCCTCTCCCCAACACACACACACACACCACCACCACCACCACCACCACCAAATCCAACTACTTTTAGTTAAAACCGTTTTCCCTCCTTTTTGCGTTTTGCGCATGCGCGTTAGTGTCCAGATGCAGAACTGCTGCTTTTACTTTCTGCCCATGACTCGAGGCGGATATTTGTGTTTCTAGACAGAAAACATAAATAGTGAATAGGCCAGATATGTCTGTGTGTCCGCTCTCAGGGAGAAGTCGACGTAGGGAAAAAAAACACTGAATTTCCAGAGGCGCCTGTGAATGGCGCCCCCAAACACTAACCTCCACATACAGACTATTGTTTATAGAGGAGTAGCAAACAAACAAATAGCCTAAAAACTTTAATAACGAGAGAAACAGTTTTCAGTCTTGCATTTGTTTAAAATGCAAAGACGTTTATTAGTGACTCTGAAACTCTCACATATTTATTCCCAAATATCGTGGTCTGAAGAAAATCTTGATTTATGACATACAATTAACCAAACGTTCTTAACCAAATACTTTCTATTGTTTGGTTCATTCATCTTTAAGTACATACACTCTCCATACACACGCATATACACACACACGAATATGTGAGAGAGATGAAGTGTGTGTGTGCGCGCGCGCGCGTGTGTGTGTGTGTAGTAATAAATACATTTGATAATAAACGAACCAATGGAAATGGTAGAGATTTATATGTATTAGCATGTTACTCACTTAATATTTACTAAAAACGCTCTCAATAGTCTTTGATAACAAATACATTTACATTTACATTTACATGTTCATCATATGACTACCTTTTTAGCCATAAAATGCAATTTTTCATCCATAACTGACCTATTAAAAGCCACCTAATATAATTATTATCATAATTCTAAGTGTTATGTTTAACGAGCTATTAAGTGACAGCCAATGAGATGAAACAGTTGATCAGTCAATTTAAAGTTAAAAGACCGTATAGAATTTGTATCATCACACAAGCAGTTAATAGGGCCTTAGACATGCACTGATTTATCCATGTTTTCCATGTTATAAAGAAAACCTGTTTTATTTGGCATATTTTCAGTCATAATTGTTCTAAATTATTCAAATAAATGGAAAAGTGGTAAAAACCTGTGGTGTATGCATAACACGAACTTAGTGTGGAAATAAATATTTTCTACAGGCTACGTTTTATTTGTTTGTTTATTAAAGTGTGCAGATGCTCTGTGAAAGGATTGTGGTCTTTTATCGAGGATGAGGAGAGGGTTCTAAATGATGATGTTGATGAAGAGGCACAGTATGAAGGGTCTTTTCGGCTCTGTGTGAGGTGTCTCTGCAGTGTTACCTGCAGGCTGCAGTGTTGTCTCTCGGTGCTGAGAGCGCACCTGTGCGCTGATTTACTACAGATACGCTTGTGCGGCGAGCGCTTTGAACAGTAAATGACAGCAGAAGACAGTAGTATCGAGAGATGTTCCCTCTTTCCAGAGTCCTGAAGGGACATTCAGAGTATTTTCACCTCATAACGTCTTTTTATTCACCTCCGCTTTAGTCTTGCCCGAGGAATCGTGGAACGTGGCTTCACAACGAGACACGTGACCATGGCTCTAAATGACGTCATGTCCAAAATTCGGGATTAAGCATTGTGTCCCAATGTGGCCACCCCAACTGGATACATTTAATGCTGTTCGTAAACAACTGGATGGATTTATTATTATTATTATTATTATTATTATTATTATTATTATTATTATTGGTATTTTCAAATCACACATTTTTTGTGTATTTAGCTTCTGGGCTGCGGAAACCTCTCATTAATGGGTTTTAGCATTTTTATTTCATTTTAATTTTAGTGTCATTTAATATTATACTCCATGCAGATATGCTGCTGTGTGTAACAGAAGGTCTAATGCAGTTCTACAAGGAAGTACTTCGTACGTAAAGACATTTTTGTATGGTTGTTTGGCGGAAACGTCAGGTTTTTGGATCATTATTAAAGTGGTGATATTTCTATTGAAGTTTAAAGCTCTGTGTTGTACATGCCTCGTGAGAGCAGGTGTCCAGGTGTTGGTGTTGTAAAGACAGTCACATACAGCGAAGTGCCTTACAGTGAATTTAAAATTATTCGCTTTTTTGAGCAGTTTTTTGTAAATTCACACTTTTCGCTGAGGGTTTAATTATTGTATGCCAGTTTTTTACATAACATCACCATCAGTTACCCTTTTTGATCACTTTTATTACATCTATTTTTCATTACAATTGCCATTATTTTACAGCACAACCTTTAAATAACATTGCAGCAATGATTTTTCTTTCTTTGTGTCGTCCTGCTTTTCCCCATTTGTTTATTTCTTTCTTTCCTCCTCCAACTGTATTGGACTAAAGTGAATAAACTAGTGTTAATGTTTTGCTTGTGTCTTTATTTGTTTGGGGTTTCTTATTTTTATAATAGGACTATAGAATTCAGTTTATAGTTATAAAATGATAAAAAAACGACTATTTGCCAAGTTTTGAATAGTTTATACTTCTATATTAACATGACCAATGCAATGAAGTAATGAAAGTGGTAAAATTTGCGAACAGGTGCATGATTTTTTTTTTTATTACCAGCTGCACTGTTAAAAAAAATCAAGTCGGTAAAACTTAGAAACGAAAGTTCACCGGCTGCCTTAAAAGTGTGAGTAATCTCAATTTGAGAATAAACTTTAATTCAACTCACAGTTAGTCAACACAATGTATAACTTTAAGTTTAACTTGTGAAAAACTGTAAACTTGAGTTCAAAATCCAGAATTTGACAAGACAGGTGCAGTTAAAGAGCAGAAATAATTTCAAACAACTTAATGAGGCTATCATTTTTTACAGTGTGTAGGTCTGACTGCGATTGTAATATCAATTGTACTTCAGCTGTTTCACAACGAGTCTAGTGGAGAAGGGCAAGATCATAATTAGTGACACCTTAAAATGCTATTAAAATCTTAAAGATTTAAACATTTTATTTCGTAAAGCTAGGAGAGGCGCTGGTCTTTACATCCAGCAACAGGAAGAATATGAAACAAAGAAAATTCTTTCTTGATGAGGGTCAGTTAGCGGTCAATTTGGAATAAGGGCTACCTTTAAAACATGGCCCGTTGAGGATAATGTAGGGTTTTTTTTCAAATCTGGTTCAATTCTGCATTA
Source organism: Brycinus macrolepidotus (assembly GCA_037974445.1). Classification (NCBI taxonomy): domain Eukaryota; kingdom Metazoa; phylum Chordata; class Actinopteri; order Characiformes; family Alestidae; genus Brycinus; species Brycinus macrolepidotus. Next base: position 4,859,745 of record JBBPCZ010000012.1, read on the forward strand.
TTTTAAGGATATTAAGCTGCTGCTACTTTTGTCATTATATTAAGAATAAAATCCACATGGGACTAGACTGCTAAATGCCTTAGAACTCAAATGTCAGAAAATGTTCTTCCAATAAAACCTATGAATAATCTCCACTAATTAAGTTTAATTGGTCTTCAGCACCATGGACAGTTCTCTTGGCCCCGCCTTTTCTTGACCCCCAGCCGAAGTAGGGAGGTTTATTTTCTTTTAGACAGGTCATTTTAAATAGTGATGCCAATGTTGTAGTTGTTATACATGAGTTATTTTTTACTTTGTGCATAGTTTGTTTCATATTTTAATCACATTTGGTGACAAGACTTTTATTTTTTTTTTAAATGTAATCGATAAACTACATTGTTTTGAAGGTGACCTGTTTAGCGTTCAGGTTCACACACACACACACACACACACACAGACACCACCTCATAACCTTTGTTTTCCCGTTTTATGGTGCTGGTAATCTTACCTGTAATCTTGTTTATGTTTATAACCTGAATCATCTTCACGCGCTTGAATGTCTTGTCGTTTGATCGTTGAGGATGGAAACACACTTCAGTGACTCACCTCAACATTTCATAACAATGACAAAAGCAAAATTCAAACATTAAAAGAGACAAAAATCATTGCAGTTGAAATTAATTTTATTATTCAGTAGCCTATAAAAATCGCATGCATTCTTTCAGTAGAAATTTACAGTGCTGTCCAGTTCCATCGCGGGCAGGTGAGCTGACCACTTCTCACCTGTCACCTGTACCGTGTTACTGACCAGTGTCTGATCAGTCTTAGCGTTTCATATCAAAGGCAACAAATGAAACATCTTAACCTTTTGAGTCCTGAGGCGTGTGGGCCCGTTTTCAGCAACATTCGACCAAGAAAAAAAATATATACAGAAAACAAAAACAAACAAACAAACAAACAAACAGGAGCTGTAGGTGTAAAACAAAGGACATTAGCTCATCATAAATACGTTACCAAATAAGTATTTACTTTTTTGTGCGTGCACACTCCATCACTCTATCCCTCCATCCCTACATCCCCTCATCATAGATCACGGTCCATCTCTCAACACTCCCCAGTCCCCCAAAACCCAAAGTTTCCGAGGCAACGGGATGCTGAAATGATGAAATGTTTTCTGCTAATGTCCAGTGCGTGGAATAAAGTGCCATCAAGACCCAACGCCCTCCCCTTCCCCCCATTTCAAACAAATAGGGGAGTTCCTCCTCCTGCTCCGTCTATCCACCTCTCATGCAAGCAGGTAGTCTATCTGAAAGGGGTGATGGTAGCCCCCTCCGGTGGCTGGGACCGAGGTGAGAGGAAGAGAAGGAGGAGGAGGAGGAAGAGGAGGAAGGAGGAGAAGAGAGCAGGGTGAGGAGGAGAAGTAGTAGAAGTCCCTTCGCAGCTGCTGCTGCTGCTGTTGTTTTTCTTCGCTTCTGAACGGCGTACTGAGGATGCTGTCAATGGCGAAGGAGCTAGAGAACTTGGAGCTCGAGCTCTTTGGAGTCACCTGGACCACGGACTCGCCTGCTCCTCCTCTTGCTCCTCGCCTCGAGGCCTCCTCCTCTTCCTCTTCGTCCTCCTCCGGCTTCTTCTTGCCGATGCGCTTCCTCCTGCGCCGGAACACCCCGTCCGCGAACGTGTACTCGCTGTGTGGGTTCAGCATCCAGTAGTTGTCCTTGCCCCACGGGCGCGATGGGTCCCGCAGTACCTTGAGGAAGCAGTCGTTGAGCGACAGGTTGTGGCGCACCGAATTGCGCCAACCCGTGTAGCTGCCGCGGAAGAAGGGAAACTTCCGCATGAGGTAGTCGTTGATCTCGGCCAGCGTGAGGCGGCCCGAGTTCGAATCCCGGATGGCCATGGCGATCAGGGCGATGTACGAGTACGGCGGTTTGGGTCTGCGCGTGTACGGCTTGCCTTTGGAGTCCGTGCGCGGACCCGCGGCACCTGCGCCGCCGGAGGACCCGATGGCTCCAGGAACCCCAGCGGGGACAATGACGGACGCCGGGGGCGCAGGACTGTGCGCCACGCAGTCTCCATCCGAGCCCAGTTCGTCTTCAGCGGAGAGCGGCGAAGGCGCGCAAGGGCGCGCGCCGCCCAGCAGCTGGAGCTTCATATCTCAACGGTGCGCCGCTTACCGGCCGCCACAACCCTGAGCGTCGCAGAACCGAGCCGCAAAAGTAACGCAAGGAGTACCTCCAGATTTTCCCCAAGTCCACGCACCTCTCCTTCGCATCCGAGGCTTTTTAAAACAATAATAATAACAGTACTACTACTAATAATGAGCGCGCGTACAGTTGCACCGTCTTCGTCTGATCTGCGGCTGTAACGCGCGGCCACGCGCTCATATAGAGCAGCGCACACCTCCAGACCTGCCTACGGGGGCGGCGCCTCAGCCTCAACCTTCAACACCGAGAAACAAGACAGTCAAGAGTTCAAAGAGTAAAAAAAACACACATACACTTTAACACCCAGAGTAATCAGGAACATCGTCTGCAAGATTTTTTTGTTTGTTTTCTCTCGTTTCTGTTGCCCTTTTCGCCCACTGGGCGGACCACCTGTGCGCCTTACCTGTGCACGTGTGTGTTACCTGAGGTGTGCACACCTTCGTGAAAGAATTTCACGTCAGGCAACCAGGTGGCGTGCGTTTACCAGACAACTCCTGTTTATGTGAGCAGCAGATGTTTTGTGTTGGAGGTGAGGTTTGAGCCTTGGAAAGGTTTGTGGAGATCAAATATAATAAAAAAAAAAGCTATTAGCATTTACAAACACACACATATACACACACACACACACACATTTTTGTGCATTTCCAACACCTTCATCAAAATTCTTTGCTGCCCCCAATCAATCCCCTCTGATTCAAGGTTTCTCCTTTATTCCATTGTCAAAGACTCTCCATCATGATCTTCATTCATTAGTAACCAAGCCCTTCAGGAGACACCAATTTGGTTAATATCCAAAGTTTGTTTGAGATAAGAAGAAATAAATCTCATGGGACTTCTTTGGCTGTTTGGTTCTTACCCACCTGCCACTGGGACATATGCATAATATTACATATAGACAAAATATATAATGTGTAAATATTATGTATAATAAACAGGGTTTGGTGTGAAATTGTAGGATCTACAGTAATTTACTGATTCTTCTTAAATGGTGATGATAGGAGGGTTATGTGCACCATTTAAATGTGATCATTTTATTTACTACTCAAACCTACACCTTTTTATATGTATTGCTGATTGTAAATGGGTAACATTAGTGGTAAATCTGAAAAAACAAAATTATTTAGATACAACTTTGCCCAATATCACCTTGTTTGTGCCTATCAGCCAGAAATGTTTTTAAAGAAAAAGATATTTTAGGTTAAAACATTAAATAAAAATTCTGTAAAATGATGTCTCAGAAATTAGTAGATATATTTTCACTGTCTTCACATTTCATGTACTAGTTTTCTTCCTGGTAGCTTTTTAAATGTGTCAGATGTTTGTCTTCGCTCATTATGGCCTCCAGAATTCTTCAAATACCATTACTATTGACTACTCTTTTGGCATGGTTGCTACTCTTTCTGGCTGTAGGGAGATCAGAGGAAAGAACAATGTCTAAAAATTAAGCTAAACCATTTTTGAGGGTGCATAAATATTTTGCAGTAGCAGTAATGAAAGTGTCAAATTTCCATTTGTGCTTAATGTGTATTGAGTTTAAATTTAAAACAAAAATCCTGCCAAAAATCAAATTACCCCTATTATCTGAAATGTATTTAACCAGTCAAAGACATACTTCATATCTGAAGTCAGCATTTTCAGTTGCATTAAAGCTATGAGGCTAATGCAGCAAAAGACTGGAGGTGTTTTAACCCACCTCTTAGCCTCATGAAAACTGCAGGCCTAAATCATCGCACACCTGTCTCAAACCATATCCTGCTGTTAAGTAATTTCACATAGACTTGCTTATGTGGTTTCTAATACTGTTACATGCATCTATCTGTATTACATCCAAAGACTGGAGTCTTCAAATCAGAATTTTGAATATATGTCATTTCTTGTCCATTCCACTTGTTTAAGAAGACCTTGAAATTTTCTAACATGCGTCAGTCCCCTCAAACTGAAGGGTTCTCCTTTATTCCACTGTCAAGGAATCTCCATTATGACCTCATTCATCAGTGACAAACCTTTGAGAAGGCAACACCTAGGTGAATACTCAAAGTTTGTTTTAGATAAGTAGCTACGTAGGCCGTTGGCATCTAAGCGTTAGTCTGGTTCACAAGCACCTGTCAGCTAGAGTATGAAGGGCGGACACATGATCCACATGCAAGCACTTCAAAAATGTCATTTGTGTTTAACGCACAGTGAGAAAGAAATACATGAGATTTATTCAGAGCAGCAGATGGACAGCTTTAAAGAACTCAAAAGTTCCTATGCAAATTGTTTGAAGACATTTTTCTCAGAATGTGATAACTTTCTGCTTGCACAGTTAACATTATAAAAAATCTAAACAAACAAAAAACAGTAACAACTTGTAATAAAGTAGTTGATATTTTGAGAGCTGGTAAGGAGAACACAGGTTCGGTTCCAGATTTCTCCTTGATGTCTCCAGCCATTGTTTCGACTTGTGAAATTCCATCAGCATGTGATTTAGGCAGGGTTCTGATGGTAACTGTCTGCCACAAAATAACATCCACATGAATGCTAGGACCCAAAGTCTTCCAGCAAAACATTGCCCAGAGGCTACACTGCCTTCGTTGGCTTGCATTTTTTAAACGTAAACAACACACACAGGCATGAAGTACAAGATTGCATGAAGTAAAGCAAATATGATTCATCAGACCAGGCTATCTTCTGTCCACCGCTCCATGGTCCAGTTCTGACACTCACATGCCCATTGTAGACACTTTCAGAAGTGGACAGGGTCAGTATGGGCACTCTGACCAGTCAGTGGTTTACTACCTCATATGCAGTAAGCTGTGATACATTTGTGTGTTCTGACACCTTTCTATCTGCAAGAACTTTTTCAACAATTTGTGTAACAGTAGGTCTTCTGTAGGATCATGCTCATTAATAAGTCTTGGGCACTCAAAGTCACTCAGATCCTTATGTTCACTCAGATCCTTATGTTCCTGTTTCCAACACATCAACTTCAAGAACTGATGGTTCACTTGCTGCCTAACATATCCTACTCCTTGACAGGTGCCACTGCAACAAGATAATCACTGTTGTTCACTTCACCTGTCAGTGATTTTAATGTTGAGGCTGATTAGCGTCTATACCCTGAATTATTAATTATGCACTACATTCGTAACACCTCAACAATCGAATTATGCGGGATTATGCATTTTAGAAGAAAGAGTGGAATCTCCCTCTAAGGTATTCAACCGTAATCAGTTAGTGTCATGTAGATGCCTCTGAGAACATAATCCTAGAAAATCTTTGACTTCACAAGATTTAGTGTAAAATGATCCAGATAGTGGCAAAACACTTTACCTGTACTACTAGTTGGTCAAGAAGTGTTTAGCAACTTGATGAGAGCCAATGACACTGAAACATATGATAATAATTCCTGAGTAACACATTGTAAAGTAATGTTTTTTAATGTTCACTTTCATATTTGTGTGCAGCTCCTGTAATACAAAAGAATTTTCACTATGAGCTCATAAAAAGCTCACTAAATTTTGTATGATGTTAAGGACACAGTCAGTATATAGCAAAATGTAAATTGCCTACACTAGTAACTGTAGCTTTAAGTCTTTGTCTGAAATAAGAGAGAGTGTGCATGCCTCGACATGACCGTGATATATCGTAGCAACGGCTGACACAAGCATATGTAGTAATAACATACGTTTTGTCATTGGTGATGAGCTTATGAGGAGCAGCAAATGTGGTGTACTTGTAATCACAGGCTGTCACGGCATTTTTATCTCACAGGGATTGTTTGGAACAACATGGACAAGTGCATATGAAGACATGCTTTTTTGGGGAAAGGGTGGTGACTAATGTCCAGCACATTCTACTGCAAGCCTGGCACAATATAATTCAGCAGAATTGGACTAGAACATTTTTACATGTTTTAATATGATTTCTAAGACAGCATAAACATGAGGTTGCAATATCAGTATTGGTTTCAAACATGAAAGAAAGAAAGGAAAAGGAAAAGAAAGATGTGTAGTGAACACCAAAAGTCTCTATAGTTTCAACCACAACACTTTTTTTTTTTCATATGCATTCACATGGATGTGTTTATATCAGTGTTCATTAAAATATACTGGATCTATGTAATCAAAGGTGTCCATGAAGTATGATATACTTGGTGTAAACTGGGGAAAATGTATGGGTTTTATAAGTCCCTGTCACATTAATTGGTTTGACCTATAGTATGAAATGCCAGTTGAAATAGTTGATTTTGCCTTTTGGGTTGGTAGCAGACTTTTGGGAACTCATGTCAGACGCTGCAACTGTTCTATGAGCAGAAATAATGTTTAAATAATTATTTTTGTGTTAATGAATTGGATAGTTTGAGTCCTAGAAGTTGCCTCCTTGCCTTAGCTTGACCACACCTTCACAATGTCAAAAAATTAGTACGTAAGTACTTTACGTAATTTCACAGAAAAAAAACACTTTTTTGCACCATAAGGGATGTTTCATTGAATCACTGAAGGCTCTTAGGGAACCTATTGGTAAATCAAATTTGTGAATATGAAAAACCTTTTCAAAGTTTGAAGAATCTCCACATGATGCAAAGGTTCTCAAAAAAAAACTTGCAAAGAACCTTTAAAACAGTAGTCACCAACCCTAGCCTTGGAGATCTACCTATCTGAGAAGTTCAATTCCAGCCACAATCTGAAACACCTGCTCAGGCTTATGAACTTCCCTGACTGGCTGGAGTGTTAAGGGGGGCGCACATGTTAGAGTTGGTGACGACTGCGTTGAACACTTTGGCAGAACATTTTTAAGAGTGTAAGCAAGCAACAGAGTGACAGGAAGCCAGTAATTTCTTATGGAGGTAGGCAAGTTGTAGTAGTGCAGCAAGCAACTAGCCGAGTGGTATTTTCTCAATATGCAACAGATAAATTGTGATGCAGCAAAGCAGCAGTCCAAATGTCTGCGTAGACGGGGCAGCTGGTGACCTGGTGGTTAGGGAGCTGCCCCTGCAATACGAAGGGTGTGGGTTCAAATCCCAGGACTGCCAGTGGCACCACTGAGGTACCCTTGAGCAAGGTACTGTCCGAAACACACTGCTCCCTGGGCACTACTGTTGGCAGCCCACTGCTTCATTCAGGTCATTGGGTTAAATGCAGAAGTAATTTCCTCCAGGACCAGTATAGTATGTACAAAAAAAAAAAAAAATCATCAGGCCAGGATTTTGTTCCTTGTTTCAGCATCAGCTCACTGGCAAAGCATACTATTACCTGTTATGTATGTTTTACCTGTTATTTGACTTGGACTTGTTAATTATCTGATTATATAAGTCCAGAGCCAAAAAAAACAATATTTTCAAGGTCCTGCCTGTGTGCCAGTTTCACTATTCTGCATGGTCATTGTGACAAGAAGTGCTTGTCTTCACACCAAATCTCTTTTAGTCTGTTCCTGAGAAACCTTCAGAGGAATTTATTTCTGCAGCCGACATGTGCTGCTTGAACTTTCTCTCTCATCAGCACAAACATACGCACGCACACACAAACACTTCACACCCTCGTCATGACAAGGTCGTGACCCTTTGATGGCAACAGGATCACATTTTTCTTCACACCACTGGTGTCTTCTCGCCTCCTTTCCCATTGTAAAGCCCTGTCTGCATTCCTGCCTTCTGACAGACAGCATTCTTCCTCATGTGGGCAGAGACAAGAGTATATGCCAAGACTAATAAACTGCACATCAGTAATTAACGGCTCGCTAAGTCGTACCTTAAGGAATCTTCTGGCAAGTCTGTCCTGCATATTTTACATCTGTGCAGAGATGGTTGTAATGTCACAGAAAGTTCACAAGCAGTGGGTAAAGGGGGCATTTGGCCGGTTAAGTGTCTTTTCTTAAGGACACAATGGTAGAAAGTGGGGGATTGAACCTGCGACTTTGTGGTCATCGGGTTCACAGGCAAGTGTTTCACTAGGCTACTACCACCCCCTTACATAACATGGGTACATAGCACATCTTTGGGTTTCAAATTCATTCCATCACATTCAGGTCAATGTATTCAGAGGGACATGAATAGGGAAGAACTGATTCTAGATCAGTCATTGTTGTAATGGTACAATAAGTTCCATGTGCATTGGCTGTGGGACCATACCCCTAGACACCTTTAGGGGTGTAAAAATTGTGAACATCTGAACACCATGTTTATACTGTCTATAATGTCTATACTTTATAGTTACAGACCATGAACGCTGATTATAAATTGCCTATTCAGGTGTTTTTTCCATTTACAGTTTTAAAGGTAATGTTGTATTTAGGGCTGTGTCACGTCTGGTCCGCCTCGGTCACGCCCCCTCCCGAGTCTGTCGCCTGAGTTTTAACCACGTGCAGCCATCATGTGATGACGTCATGTGTTGTGGTGAGAGTGGCTGTCAGTGGCAGAGCTGGTAGCAGTTAGCTAATTAGCTGGGTTGCTAGGCTACTGACAGCAGGTCCATGTGTGTCTTATCCCTGTTAAG
>JBBPCZ010000012.1:4919991-4930225 GCA_037974445.1 Brycinus macrolepidotus
AGACAGAGAGAGAGGGAGAGAGAGAGAGAAGACAGACAGAGAAAGAGAGAAGACACAAAGAGAGAGAGATAGAGAGAGAGAGAAAGAGAGAGAGAGAGGACAGAGAAAAAGAGAGAGAGAGAGAGAGGGAGAGAGAGAGAGAGAAGACAGAGACAGAAAAAGAGAGAAGACAGAGAGAGAGAGAGAGAGAGAGAGAGAGAGAGAGAGAGGGAGAGAGAGAGAAGACAGAGACAGAGAGAGAGAGAGAGAGTAAAGCAGTTGTTTATGCATGCTGATGGAGAAAGAGTGGGCACAGGCAGAGGGGCTGTTTGGCTGCCTCAGGCTTCCATAAACACAGCTCCCAGGTGGTCCTGTGTGGAGGAGTGGAGTGAGGGATGGATGGAGGAGGGAGAAACACACACCCCGGCCCACTGCAGCCCTCCGCACCCAATCCAAACTGACAGACCACTTCAACCAGATTTATCTCTATGCCACGTGCTACACAACACTTTTTCATCTGTAGCCCTCTGGCACAGTGTATGAGTGTGTGTGTGTGTGTGTGTGTGTGTGTGTAAATGTACAGCCTGTATGTTAATCTAGAGCATGATATTGTGTGTGCATTTATAGAAGTGAGATCATTTAGCAAGTTTTTACAAGAAAATGTGCTGCTTTTATCAAAGTTTAACATTTGTGTTTGTGTGTGTGTGTTTGTGTGTATGTTTGTGTGTGTGTATGTGTGCGCGTGTGTGTGTGTGTGTGTGGTATAGGGGACTGATGGGAGCTTCATCACACAGTTTAAATACACAGATGTGTCCTGCAGGCAGATTAAATGGCTCTTTAGCTGTCACCCAAACTCGGATTTATACCTTCACGCCCCCCACCTTCCTCTTTTGCCTCCTCTTCAGCTCGTCCACCACTCTGCTTAAGCACAGGATGTTCTGAGCTTTCAGGAAGACTTCTAGACTTCCGTCAGGACAGCCATCCATTAGTTCAGACCAAACATGTGGCGATATATCATTAGAAACATAGCTGCCGGTTTAGAAATATATTTTTTCCAGCAGAAAACAGAAGAGACACTTTCAGTCAGGTTAAATTTCATAAAACTACTGAACACTAAGACCTTCCTCTTCTGTCCAACAGCGTTTGACACTGAAGGAATGATGGCTCAATACACACTGTTTATGCTCTGTTCCAGAGGCATGAGTCATTATCTGCTTTAATTATTACCATGTTATTTTAAGACACTCCCTTTTGTTTTCTTGTGTTTGCTCATGTGCCTAATCATATAAGAAGCCTCAGATGATTCACCTCCCGCTAACCTCACTAAGTACTGCTGGGACATGTCGCTCTACTAAACAAGAATCAGCTGTATGGTTTTGAAGGTAAAGATTTTTTTTTTTTTTTTTTTTTTTACATAGGCGTAACCCCAAATTGAGACTTGCACCTCAATGCCTTCAGTGACCCACCAGCTGAGATGTACCTTCTCCAACTGGATGGCTGACTTAATGTGTCACTGTTTGGTTCTTTTTGGGTTTGGCCTAATCAAACGTTTAGACTACTTCTTTTTTGGTAATATAACTGAAAATGAATTTAAAAACACTTTTTAAAAACACTTTTGGGAATACTTTGGTGAGTAGTAACGTTCATAAGCCTACACAACATCTACATAAGTATTTAATGACATACATATATATTAGCTTTCATTATTCCTTATTGCAACAAATGCATGGGCACCGGAACCATTATACCACTTTTCAAAATCATTTGTTTTGTCCCCCCGACTTTTCCCCTCTCGGACAACAGTCGAGACGTAGAGAGCAGCACACACAACTCTCGGTATTCCCTCATGCCATCACTGTTTTCAAGCACTGCTAAAGTTTCACACATGCTAAGGCGACGATGGCTTTTGGGGGGTGTTCTCAAAAGCAAATAATAAATACACATTGCAATTTTAGAAATACATTCATACACAGGCATTTGTTCAACTAACAACTTCTCAAGTGTTTAGCCATAAGACTGTAGGTCTTTAAGATTTTGAAGAAGGTGTGTCTACACTACTGACTAATGTGGTTATCAAAAGCATGCTCCGAGATGTTTAGATGACAGAGATGAACAAAATATTCCAAAGAATAGATTCAATATGCAGCTGTCAGTCAACCCTTTTATTTCTGTTGTGTTTATGTTTATGAACACCTATAATCAAGCTCACAGCAATGCAATGGCATTTTGAGACATAGGTTTTGCCAGTATATTACACCGCAGTCAAATGGTGCCAGTGTTTCTAATAAAGTAGCCAGGGAGCAGAAGCACAAAGTAATAAAGTGGCAATAGAGTAGAAGCACAAAGTAATAAAGTGGCAATAGAGTAGAAGCACAAAGTAATAAAGTGGCAATAGAGTAGAAGCACCAGATAGTTCTTTCTAATAAATGGTCCAGTGAGTGGAAGCACAAAGTAGTTGTTTCTAATAAGGTGGCCAGTACGAGGAAGATTAGGGTGAGGGTTTCTAATTAAGTGGTCAGTGAGTGGATGTACATAGTGTTTCTAATAAAGTAGCCAGTGTATAGAAGTACAAAGCAGATGTTTCTAATGAAGTGGCCAGTGAGTGGATGTACAGGGCAGGTGTTTTTAATAAAGTGGCCCATGAGTGGAAGATTAGGGTAGGTGCTTCTAATAAAGTGGCCAGTAATTGGACATACAAGGTAGATGTTTCTAATAAAGTGGCCAGTAAATGGAAGTGAAATGTGTTGTGTCTTAAAAGCAAATTAAGAAAGCCCCTATCACTGGAAGACCAGTGGATTAACACAAAGGCAGGGATTTACAGCGTAAAAAAGCTTGTTGCTCTTTTTCACTAAATCCAGGTCTAATCTTGGAATACCAAGAAATGCTGCTTCAGCAATTTCTGATTGGGTCTTTAAACCTGTTTTTGTAAATAAACATCTTTCTGACAGCTGCCCAACACAGACTCCACTGTGTTTGTTTATCTCTTCTTGATGGACTGACCAGTCCTGTTTTTGTTTTTTTCTGGTTTTCATAACACTTACAATCCAATGTGCAATCCCTGGAGGTTTCCGCCATAAATAGCATGACATGTGTTGCTCTAGTTGCATGATGAATCATCACTTCATCCCCGTGACATCAGTTTGGGCTAGCCTGAATACCAAACTGCATTTTTTAAATGTATTTATTTCTTTTCTTTGTGGAGTCTCTGTGTCTGTGGAGGTGATTTCCTCATAATAATACCTTGAGTTGTTTACCTGCCTCTGTGGCTTCCAGAGGCTTTGACTGTTGAGTACAGTGGGACTGGCTTTAGGTCAGTTTGAGGGTTACTGTGTTTGCATGTGACAAGCAATCTTTTAACCCTTATAAGTTGAGTTATTACTTTGGCTAAGCTATTCTACTATTCACATTTAAGTATGTAATCACAGGTGTAATTAGTTACATAATGATGAATATTTGTACTTATCTACAATCTATACAAACAAGTGTGAGTCTGCACTTCCATTTTTTGTCAGTTTTGATGTCAAGCAATTAAAAAAAACAAAAAGCAAAAATTTAAACTATGTTTTTCTCCACCTTACTCACTCCACCTTAATAACTTTTCATCAAAGTCAGAATATAATAAAATATCACCTGTTCTTATCACAAAACAAATGTAATTGGATTGAAAGTTTTGAATATGGCTGCTTATATCAGTGAGTTATGAAAGGCAAATAATATGCACTGAATTTTTATACACTTTGCTATTACTGGTGATAACAGATTTATTAATGTCAAAAATAACCCATAGAAGTCACTAAGTCAATCAAGTTTGGCTGTAATAATAAAGTATTTTTGTTGTCTCAGTATTGCCAAGTCAAAGTTTCCAAAGTGAGGACCAATGGTGAAGAAAGAGAAGTTAGCCTATTCTTTGTAACAATGAAAAACTATAAAGAAAATAGTAATAAAAAAAATTATAGTCACTTACTGGCCACAGAGTTACCAGTTAGTTAATAAATATTTACAGTAGTAGCTAATTAATGTTAACTAATTTCACCAATTTCACCAAAAGCATGGCAAGTATAAATGCTACTCTCTTTACAGATATTTATGCAGCTCAGCTCTTTTCACATTAAAATAATGAAAGATTGAAAAACAGTTACATTTCTGTAAAAATGATGTTTCTTTTTTGCTTCAGAAAAGTAGTTTTGATGCCCAGTTTTGCAGTAAAGCTGATGATAGTGTATGTTTTGATATGTTGTTTCAATATTCTTAATATCATATTACTATTTTAATAGCATTACAATAGCCATTCAATGAGGTGCATGATTCAGCACAGTATGCCTGTATTGTAATTGTGCATTTAACACAGGATGTCATATAAAACTTTAAAATATGAGTCTTTTGTTTTATGGAATAAATATTTTATAAATGTTTATAATATAAAACTTTAATTTTTATAGGGGAACTTTCTTACACCCAACCCACAGCCCATCTGAGTGCATATTTACACCTGTGTTTGTCCATTTCGGGCTTGTTTAAATAACTGAGTGTGTGGCTAGTGTGAGTATATATGAGTGTGTGTGTGTGTGTAAATGTGTGTGTGTGTATTTGTGGATGTGTACATACACTAGGCTCTCCAAATGTCTGGCAGTGTCTAGCGCAGTGATTCATCTCCCATGTGTGTATTTTCCACCCAACCTGTGTCATGTTTCAGCCACCTTTTGTCTGAGCCACCTATTAAATGGGTCTAAATATAGCAGGCGATTGTGTACGTCGGGTATGTATGGCCTCTCCTTACGGGCATCGCTGACCTCTAATAAGTCCAAATGATTAATGGTCTGCCTTTAAATGAAGTAAGAGACTGACGTCAGGATGGACGTCAGCAGGAGGAATGCTACCACACAAGTAACTGATTTCAGCTCCTCTGCGAATGCCAGAGCTGAACTCTGAAGCTAACACGCAAGCACTCTGTAACATGAGAGCCCGATAGAGTACCAGCCACCTGGTAATCTATACAGCATTACTAGAACATTCTTTTAGTCTCATGTAGATGATCAGTGGTGCGCACTAACAGGAGCTTGAGTGTATAACACTCCCACCTGAGTGTATAACTTTAATGCAATAATTGCTCAAAGTAAATGGAATGTTCTTGTGTTGGTGCAAAACAAATATGATGCCTGTTGAAATATGCACATTTGAATGAAGACAGTGTGATGCATTACTTTATAATGTGGAGTAACATGTAGTTTTTTATTATGTGTAGTAACGTTACAATAGTTATTACATAAGGCTGTACTGATGCTTTTCAACAGTGGAGGCTCAGGTGGCAATAATTTAAGGGCAAAAAAATGAGTATTCATAAATTTCCATTCAATCACTTATTGTTACATTCAGAAATAAATTATAAAATGTAGATTAACAACCCCACTGGGACAGTGTTGTGATAGTGATCATTCGGTCATACGTTAACACACCACAGCACACAGTGTGAACAGCACGAAATTCTTCCTCTGTATTTAACCCATTCACCAAGTGAAGCAGCGGGCAGCCAGGAACAGGGCGCCTGGGGAGCAGTGTGTGGGGACGGTACCTTGCTCAAGGGTACCTCAGAGGTGCCACTGGGAATCAAACCCGCGACTTCCTGATCGCAGGGCGAATGCCCTAACCACTAGGCTACCAGCTGCCCCATGTGACAGAATGTGATTTGCAAATCATTTAAACCCATATATAACTGAAAATAAAACAAAGACAATGTGTCAGATGTTGAAACTGAAAAATGTTATTGATTTTTGGAAAATATTTGCTCATTTTTAATTTGATGACAGTAACACATTTCATAAAAGTTGGGACAGGGGCATATTTACCACCGTGTGGCATAACTTCTTCTTACAGCACAATGGGGAACTGAGGAGGACAGTTACTGGAGTTTTGAAAATGAAATATTGTCCTATACTTGCCTGATCTAGGATTTCAGCTCAACAACAGGGTCTCCTTTGTTGTTTTTTTCGTTTCCTGATGTGGCAAATGTTTTTAATGGGTGACCATGGACAGGCAGGTTTAGCAGATTGAATCTTTTACTACAGAGCCATGCTGTGATATGTGCAAAATGAGAATTTATGTATTTGTGGATGTAGCAACGAAATACATTTACAGACAATAATTTTCAGAAATGTTCCTGAGCTCATGCAATGATTTCCACTACAGAACTGTGTTTGTTTTTAATGAAGATCACGGCCATCCAGTATCAGTGCTGGCCTTGTCCTTCACATACAGAGATTTCTCTGGATTCTCTGAATCTCTGAATTTTATGATGTAATGTACCGTTGATGATGAAGTCCCCAAATTCTCTGCAATTTTATGTATGAGAAGGTTATTCTTTAGCTGTGCAATCTTTCAGAGAGTTACTTCTGATAGACTCTGCCTCTCTGAGGTTCATTTTATACCCAGTCATATTATTTACCTTTTGGCAATTAACCAACTTAGTTGTGAGACATTCCACAAGGCATTTTTTAGCATTATAACTTCTTCAGTCTTTTGTTGCCCCTTTCCCAACTTTTTTAAAGAATTAAATTCAAAAAGAGCAAATATTTTCCATAAAACAATGCAATTTCTCTGTTTCAGCATCTGATATGTTGCCTTTTTACTACTGTCAGTAAATATTTACTTAAGAGGGTCTTCAGTTCTGACTGAATAACATTTGTATAGTGCAAGAATTTCAAATAGATGTAATTGATGGTTTAAAAGAGAATAAAAAGCTGTGATTAGTCAATATTGAAGAACTCTTTACCTCTCACTCTGTCTCACCTACTGTCTGTCTTTAAAATCTACACATCAACCAGCAAACTTTCCAATTTTCTTTTTAATTAAATTAAATGAATTGATTACTATATTGCACAGTCTTATAGACGTTTCAGGGTCTCATTTCACTACTAGCTGTACTTGTAGAACTGTGTATGTGACAAATTAAAATCCTGAATTTTGAATCTATCACTGAGCCAGTTTCCCAGATTAAGATGAAGCCTTACCCCTAAAGACTAAAAAGAATTTACATTTTTCAATTTCAAATTATTTCTAATAATAATTTCATCCAAAATCAGGCTTAATCCATTTGTGGAACCCTGTCCCACAGAAAAACAAATCACTGTGTTGAATCATGAACAAAGTAATGTCATCTTATGTCTTAGTTTCTTTTTACTATATACTTTTTATTTTAAAGACGTATAGAGAAGTTCTCCTAACTTTTCTGCTTGACTGTACTCAGCCTGTCTGAGCCCATCCTGCAGCAGTGGTGTGTGTTGGCACTTGTGAGACAGTGTGCGAGGCTAGCTAGAGAATGAGGAGAATGCGAGCCATGCACTCTCGTGTACTTCTGTGTGTTGTGACTGGAGATAGAGGGTAATCGAGCAGGCGTGTGAGTCAGGTACACTCTCTAACCTCTAAGAATACCAGCTGACTAATCCAGCGTCAGAGTGGCTTCCCCGGAAGGAGAGTGGCTATCAGGCCAGAACATAATCACTGAGGCACATTAGAAATACATGAGGGTAGTTTATCCTGTCTCTTGTATCTTATTAGTTTGTTTTTACATGTTTAAATGACATTTCAATATATGGAGACCCTATAATGTTGTTGTAAGGCCCTTAATAGGCCTTATCAAGCCAGCAGTTGCTGAATAACTTTAACAGTTGCTTGTCTATATCTAATCTGATTCTAATCAGAGTTAATGAGGATCTCATGTAAAGCATCTCCATTCTCAAATAAGACCTACACAGCAGACCTTAACAACAACTTATTTTATGCTATGCCAGAAATGTACATTAGAATAACATCAGTTTGTCATTACTTAGAGCTAAATAGCTATTTATTGCAGAAGCATTGACTGTAATTGTAAAGAAAATTAGCAAATCACAGACACAGTTCTTGTGTAACAGTCAGGCAAAAGGTCATGAATAATAAATAAATAAACATCTCTGCACAATGTCATTTCAGGCTAGTTACTTATTAATAAAGTAGTAACTGGCAGCATTAATTAGTAGCTACTGCTTGATAAGGTATAATAAGAGCATTGCAACAACATTATAATGCCCCCCCCCCATACTGCAAAGACGCAAAAACATTTGATCACAAAAAAAACATAATAAATGGGGGTTTACACATCCATTGGCATAAATGTATGGTGGTAAGCCAATGTGCTAGCTAGGTTTGTGTAATTCCCTAACAATTGCACTCATCTAGTATGCTATAACCAGTTCATTTTCCCTGAACTCCCAAAGCTTTTGCATAAATTCAAACTGAGTGCAGTGTATGCATTTCTGAGTCAGGCTCTTTTTAGCAGTTATCTAGTAAAGTCCAATAACACACAAATAGTCAATGCACATTAGTCAATGCCTAATAGGGTACAATAATAAGTACATATATAATGCCCTTAGCAGTTCTTTAGATAGTCACATACTGTTTACCAGTGGTATTCAATCTTGAATGCCCTTCCCTCCCTTGTCCTGAAGCTTTTACAAACATTGCATCTCACTTTATTAGCTTGTATTGTTGTAGTTAATTTGCCCATGAGTTGAATCAAGTTGACAGACACACGCCCTCATGATCAGTTTCCTGGACAAAGATTAAGTCTAGTCCTGGGCTACATATTTCTTTGAGGGGAGAGTTTTTGTAAAGTCCAGGACTAGGGTTATTCCATGTCTGTGAAACAGATCCTTTTAAGGAGTTTAAGGAGTTAAAGTCTTTTGAACAAGGTTCTCACTGTCACACTGGGGATTCCTGGTTGTTTTTGGGCATTTCTGAAAGGAACATTCCGAGCAGTCTGAAGCAGAATCTGGAGAAGTCAGGGGATGAGGTTGGTGGAGGCACAGGTGAGAATTCACTGCTACAGGCGTTCCTCCACCTCTCACGTACACGTCAACAGCTACTATTTCTTGTAAACAGACGGAGGCAAAGAGAAACAGAGCAGCTTTGAGAAGCTGTTCCAGGAAACCACTGTAGATGTGAGAAAATAATTAAACTGAATAGCTTGCAAGTCACCAAAGACATAAATACATCACATAAAGACATTACAAAACATGAGTAAAATGTAAAGACATAAAATGTATGGCCCTGCTCTCAACCCATTTGATCACACAAACTGGGTTTTTAATAAATCTTTTCTGGGGTGATTCTGAGCAAGAAAACAAGAAAACAGGACCAGGGTTGGGAATATTTCAGTCAAACAGTAGCTGGTCCTTTAGAGAACCATTTTCATAGATGTGAGTCTGGGAGACAATTAAAAAGACTCTCTGCATAATGTGAAGGTTCTTGGAGGAGCCCAAAATTGACACATTTACATTACGTGGAGGATCTTAAAAGGTTCTTCACCAAAAATCATACATACTTTATTTGGACATCCCCTTCAGATTAGCTACAGATTTAATAGAGACTTGGTTGAATGTTAATTAAATATAAGTTGAAGGTTCACATTACATCTAGAATGGACTCTCAAATAACATTTTTTAAATAAAACATGGTTCTTCAAGGGGCCAAAAATTAAAAAATGGAACTTTTTTTTCTAAGACTGTTTATATATTATAAAAGAGATTTTTTTTTTTTTTTTTATAGCATGGGAGTGAATGGGAGCTCATGTGGGAGCTCATGTGGTCATGTGATCAGAATAGCAAGCACAAGCTACACTATAAAGTATATATAATCTGCAGCAATTGACTCCTGGCACTGAAAGGATTCCCTGCATAAGTGTCTATCCTGCCTCCACCACGACGGAGGTGCGTGAGAATCAGTTCCACTCCATTTAACGACTCATTCCACCTGCCATCAGATTACAGTCATCTGATAAACGCCACAAATCACTTTTATATAAACATTTGTAAAAAGGAATTTCTGGGAGGGCACAAAGGGTGCAGAGTTCCCTAAATTGGTAGGTCAGCAGAGTCCAGAATGGCAAAACCACACAAGTTGTTTGAAAAGATGCACTGGATTTCCATAATATGTGGTGGATGTATATACATACACACACACACACACACACACACACACACACGCACCAGTGGCAGCTGCTCTAAGACTACAAGGGAAGCTCCGCTTCCTCTTATATGTCAGAAAATAAATGCTCAAATATGTCGTATTTATATTGCTTTCTGATCGAATTCAACTTCATGACGAGCTTGTTCAGAATCAGCTATTTATTGTAGATTGTTTGACGTGATTTTCTTGTCATACATTTCCGTGCAGCACATTCAGCTCAGTGCATTAAACCCTCCTGAAGCGCAGCTTCACTGGA
>JBBPCZ010000012.1:4930325-4946512 GCA_037974445.1 Brycinus macrolepidotus
TATATATATATATATATATATATATATATATATTAGTTCGCTATTAGTCATTATAATCTAAACATCTGTGTAATCTTTCAATGCCATTATAGTGACTTCTACCATGACAACACGTCGCTTGAGATGTGACGTAAAACTGCTGAAGCTTTCCTTTTTCTTGCCACTGAAGCATTGCAGAATTTGATTTTCAGGGCCGATAGCTACCATGCCGTGATTACGTCGAAGAATACGCTGAGATAAAGAATCACGAAGAGCTGTAGGTATAGTCTAGGAATGGGGAAACCCTCGCAAGCCTTCAAGGGCCTTGCTGTCTTACATTCTCACGGCAAGATGGCAGGTGAGATGCGGAAGGCTTTTGAAACACCTGCCAAAGCGCTGTGTGTCCTCCCATATCAGCGGCTGGGCCCGAGTGGGCTGGAAGGTGGGAGGGGAGTGCTATCTGCCAGGGTGCTCTTTCACTGACAGATTGCAGAAACATAAACAAAGCCTCAGGCAAACAGTAATCTCACGCACAGAGGAACCAGCCCTCGCCGATCCCCCTTGCCAGGGCTGGGCTCGGCTTGTGCTTTTACAAACAGTCACAATATGGAGAATTTAGCTGGCAATAAAAGTTACCAATGAACACATTTAATAATAAAGGTGCTCTTTAGAGTGATGGCACTTCAGAACCATTCAATGGATGGTTCTTTAATTAGTGTAAGACCTCTAGATTATTCAAACGTTTTTTAAATTCATACATCTAATTTAATTTTTTTTTTGCCAGAAACACCAGTCCAGGCTAGGAGCTTTTAATGAGTGATTATTTTTACATAAAAGCCACAGTATTGGCCTTTTTAAGGCCAGTTCCTTTTTAGAGACTGATTCTGGTGGCCTAGTGGTAAGGGAATAGTCCCTGCTTTCAGAAGACTGTAGGTTCGAATCCCAGGACTGTCAGTGGCACCACTGAGGAACCCTTGATCAAGGTACCATCCCTCACACTGCTCCCCGGACACCATTGTCACCAGCCTGCTGCTTCACACGGGTGCATGGGTTAAACGCAGTAATATCCTTCGGAATCAATATAGTATATAAACTAAAAAAGTAAATAAATAATTCTGCAAATTTAACAGAGATCAGGGCAACTACAAAGCTCTCGTCCAGTGTTCTCACCGCAATATCAACCTTCTAAACAAAACATGCAAATACATATAAAAATATGCATATTGGAATTCTTAAGCCATGTATAATTGTCATTATTAGCCATTGTTTGGTTGACCCTGCAACCTCTGCTGTACGTTAATATGAATAGTTCACTCTGAGTGATGGGTGCTAAACAGTTAAATAAAATTTCAATGGAAAGAGTGTGAGCCCCAGTTGTGCTATATGATTTCTAAGGCTAAGGGAGCTGGGAGTGTAGCTCTGATTGGTAGGATATACATCTAGATCCTGCACTCTTTGGTGATATGAGTGTTTCCTAGCCCTGTCCCTGGAGGCCCATCTTCTCCCTTCTTTTCATACCCACTCAGTAAAGGGTTGCTGATGAGATGATTAGCTGGATCAGGTGTGTTGGAAGCTAAGGAAGGGTGCCACTTTACAACACGAATACCCTTATGAAGGGTTTATAAATGATTTATAATCAGGTTGTTATTTAGCTTGTGGACAGTTTATAAACCATTAATAAGCAGTTCTAAATAAGTTATAACAGCTGTCATACACTGACGTAGGCTCACTATTTGGCAAGATGTATTGTTTTAACGGTAGTAGCATGTTAAACTGTCAGCTTCATTAGGTATTTGTTAACATTCTGCCTGAAAAAGGGAGAAGATAAGCTCAGCAACTAGCAAGATCTGAGATCTTGCCAAATAATAAGATTGCATCAATGTGTGACAACTGTTATAACTTGATCACAACTGCTTATAAATGATTTATTCTGTCAACAACCTAATTCACAACCTGATTATAAATCAATTATAAACCCTTTATGAGGGTAGTCTTATTGTAAAGTGTTACCAAGGAAGCACTAAAATGCTCAGAGCCCCCAAGATCTGGTTTGGAAAACACTGATAAAAGAAGCTACATGCCCTGCACATAGCAGAACAGCACTACACCAGTAAGAGTCCTTGGGCAAGATTACATTCACCTATGTCTGTGACATAGTTCTGTTGTGAGCTGAACTAAGTGTGTTGGGACAGAAAACAGCTGAAACTGCACAGGACACGGGATTCACAGGATCATATGGTGAGTTATATTATTAACTGAGAATTTGGTTTGTGAAAGCCGACACAGCTCCTTATATGGAAGTTCCCCCGGTTTGTGTTGACGCTTGAGGTGTCAGACGTCATGCGGAGCTTTGTTTGGTATTCCTATGTCACATAGAACCAGAGTTACTATAATTTAAAAAACATGTAATAATAATAATAACCACTACTGGGGTTTTAAAAATGGCAACACACAGAAATGCCTATAAAGAACAAAAATCCCCAAATTTCTTTCATCAGAAACAAACGGAAAAAAAAACACTTTGAACCTGAGAACTTTCAGTATAGTCTCCGCCCACAAGTGGGTGGGGAAAACCCGCAGAGGGAGGGGGTCCGGAGAGTAGCCAGTTTTAGGTTCAAAGTACATTTTACAGTATTTCTTATGAACCTATAGATTATTTGCTTGTAAATTTGTAAGAATTCATCTAAAATGATTTGACCGTGCATCATCAAATGACCACTGATAGAGTTAATATAATGTTGTTGACTTTTAATGTGTAACTTCCCAGCTTCACGAAGCTCAAAGTGTCCCCTGCATGTCAGAAGCAAAAGCAGATGCTGTGGAAGAGATAAACATGACTCCCCTGAGTCACATCTCTGTTATTAAACAGGGAAGTTCATTCAAAGCCCCTCCACTGTGGCCCGCCACTAACCTGTTCAGGAAGCTGGCAGTGGCGCTGGCTAAGAGAGGATGTTTTCCTTCCCTCATCAGGTTTTTGTAAAGTCTTGAGGGCGGAGGGAGGAGTTCTGGAAGCACAGGGGTTTCTATTCTGGTCTCTTGGAGGCCGGCGGGGTCTCTCTCTGGGGGGTCTTTGGTGTGAGCGTGACCTGCAGCCAGGGCTCTGACACCAACTAGAGGAAGGCCACATGAGCAGACTGGGGAAAGGGAAGGAGCGTTCTTCCTCATGATGTCACAGCCGTCGCAAGACTGTCGTTTCATTGACCTTCAATTCACCACATGGCCCTTGATCACATAATAGAAATATCTTATAGGGGATGCAATTGTCAAATCAGGACTATCTGAGGCTGATGGGAATCTGTACATTTTAGGAACGAAGCATGCAGAAAATGGGTCAGTTAACCTACTGTGTGTCTAGACTTTCAGAAGTATGTATTTATTGTGAATGATCCATCTGAAAATCGTGAGAATTCAGAAGAAAAACACATAAAGGGTGTCAATGAATCCACAATATATGCATCCAAAACAAATACATTGTTTCTCAAACTTCAGAGAAATCCATGAAGGAACTGTTTGAGGGACATCTTCATGAAGAACGGTCCACCTGCAAATCTTGATAAGTTATAGCCTATATAGAAGCTAAATACAGAAAATTAACTCAACCACATGAATGTATGGTAAATCCAAAATCAGTATAAATGAATACTGTCCAAATTAAGAATGTCTCTAGTTTGAGGAATATCTTTAGTAAGAATGAACAATAATAATACAGAATAAAGGTGCCACAAAGAGTTCTTTCGCAGTACAAGAGTAGCTTAAAAACGTTCAATGGAGGGCTCTTGTTATAGAACCTCCTCATAATGTAATGATACAAGGAAAAAAACTGTGAATTTTTTCAAAGTTCTTCACATGCACTGTATTTAAACACAGTTCTTAAAGATGTTTTTGACGTTCCTAAAATGTGTTTTGCAATATTCTTCAATTTTTTCCTGGTCCTTTCTTAATAAGCCTGTATGTGGAGCTGAAAATAGCCAGGGAATATTTACGATGATTGGAGAACAGGCTTGAACAGCTTCTACTTACACAATGGAGGGTCAGAGTTGGTTGGGCGGTGGAGATGAAAGCACTTCCTCTTCTCTGACCTCATGTGATTTCAGTCCTGCCACCTTTCTATGCAGGACTAAAACAAGCCCTTTCCTACCCTGATCTCTGATCGCAGCCAAGCCTTTTTGGCGGCTGCAGCCAGCTGAACAACAAACGAGCCAGTCTTGAGGGCACTGTTTCAACAACACGAGAGGAAAAGGGAAAGATGAAAGCACTGGGACCGACCTGGAGAACGCAGGTGCTTCGTCTCGCCAGTTCTTTCAGATCAGCCTCTTTTGTTTTGGCACTTGAATAGGGCCGAGCCCTGTCAGCAGAGGGGTCATAGACTTTCGCATACAGGTTCATGCCTTCCTCAGATGCCAGCGGAGATAGTTTTTCAAGCCAACTGCATGATTACGTCAACACCTCTTCTGTTTTGGTTACATTTTCAAGATCGTGCACAACAGTTCTCCTGACAAACGTTTGTCAGGCTTTATAGTAATTACCTGTTAACACTCGAGGTCTATGAGTGCATATGCATGAGTTTACTGTTTGACTTTACTATCTCAGCTGATTGCAAGTACAATTTATTGTTTCAAATCGATGACCTGGATGCTGAAATCTTCCCTCTGATGGTGAATAGCATTATGCCCAGTGACCCCATCATAGTAGTATAAAATGTTACAAGGTAAAAAGAGTTTTTTATGTCTTCAAAAAGCTTAGCATTCCAGGGCATGTCTTTCAGATACGTCGTCTCTGGAACATGTAAACTGTGTTTTAGGGAGTCTCTGCATAACTCGAATTCCTCCTCGTCTCACCAGGCCGCTTAATGAGTGCAGGTGTGGCATGCTGAGCTGTTCTTGACATCTCTTGAGTTACCGTCCACCGTCTGAGGTCTGTTTGTAAAGATATGCCACTGTAAACCTCAGATTTGAGTTCTGGACATTGACAGCTTTAACAGTAGAGAGGCAGGGACCTGGGTTGGGTTTGTCCATGCACCTGCATGAGGCCAGCCAGGTGCACTCAGTTCTCATATCTGTGCTCAGTGGCAGGGAATGCTCAGAGAAGCATGTCACTGCAGTCGTGAGGAAATTTTGTATCTCTGAAAGTGGGGGTAGCCAATATGATATTTAATCATGATAAATTAGATCATAATGTGTTTTTAGGACATATTGGTTATCTTTAGTAATTAAAGAACACAATGTTACATTACAAAGATTTCCTGATGGATTTAGTTCAGAACAGTACATGAAATGTTACAAAACATTGTACTCAGTTTTGTTAGCATTTTCAAGCATCATGTTATGTTATTTCCATATCATCTGCAACATCTGCACTCTGTAACTACATAGGAGAAGGAAAACAATCATATCTAAGACCAGTAGGAATTCTCAAAAATGGCTTGGAATATTTGTGTTTACACGTTAAGGTCAGCTGAAGTTTTCAAACGGTGTACAAAAATCAAAATCAGAAAAGAGTTTTTAATAGGATAAACATAACATGATGCTTGTTCCTCTTATTCAGGGGCAATGCTGTATGTTTATGTGTGAAATCAGAGTCACTTGATTGAGCAGTTTTTTTCTTACTTCTTTTTTTACTTAGTCCATATGCTATGAGTTAGAGTTTAATTCTGCTCAACTTGTAAACAGTGGACAAATTGAAGCAAGAAAAGTTCAACAGGGTGGTGGGTTTAAATGACAACTGCTGGAAAGGACAACAACTTTAAACTCTTTTTAAAGCTTTACAAGGCCTCTTATATCAGCAGACACTGCAATTCATCACTCTCTTAACAAATGTGTTAATATAACATAATATATACATATCTAATGGTTGATTGGATGGCACTGCAATTTGCACTGCAGTTTTCAAATGGTGCCACAGATTCTTGTTTGGACTGCAGTCTGGACTTTGA
The DNA here is from genome assembly GCA_037974445.1 of Brycinus macrolepidotus. Lineage (NCBI taxonomy): Eukaryota > Metazoa > Chordata > Actinopteri > Characiformes > Alestidae > Brycinus > Brycinus macrolepidotus. The sequence continues at coordinate 4,936,237 of JBBPCZ010000012.1, forward strand.
CTTGGACTTTGTAGGACTTTTCATCTTTTTTGTAGACTTGTGGTTTGGACCTTTGTCCTGTTGAAAATTTAAGTTGCTCCCAAGCTTTAGTTTTAGCAAAAGAAACCAGGCATTCTTACAGTACCTTCCTTTATTTTGTACCATCTATCCACTTTCAGTGTTAACACGATGCCCTCTCCCCAGTGAGGAAAAGGAAACCCACAACATGATGCTGCCATCACCATACTTCTCTGCTGGGGTAGTGTTTGTTGAGAAATGGCAGTGTTAGTTTGTGAGGAATGGCAGAGTTAGTTTGTTCTAAAAAATGTCAATACAGACCAAATACATACCAATACAGGCCTCCAGAATGTGTTTTGTTTTCCAATAATAGCTTCTATTTATCCACCCTTCCAGAGTATGCAGAGTTCTTGATATCATGGACTAGTGCTTCTCCAGCCTTAGCACTGAACTCTGTAGCTCTCCCCTTCCCACTTGACAAGTCCCCTTCTTGCTCTCATGTTTGCCCTGAATTTTGAAGTTTTGCCTTGTCTAGACAGGGCCTGGTTGGAGCTTACATGGAGCTTATATTTTCTCACAAATGATCCAATAAACTTCACTGAGACATCCAAACACTTCGAAAAGAATTTGTAGCCTTTTTTTTATTTTTGTGTGTGTCTATAACAGTTTCTCTCATTTCCTTAGAATGCTCTTCATTTCCAGGCCTTCCTTCAGGTTCACAGTCTGTCCAGTGATACTTGAACTAAGGGAGTCTTTCATCCAGAAATGAATATTTATTAACAGGTAAATGCCAATTGTAAGTCCATTGTGTCCTCAGTAGGGCGATATCTTTCATCTGCATAAATTTGCAATTTCCACAGCAGAGGGGTCAAATGCTTATCCAAACAGTGAGTAATACTTATCACAGAATATTTTCTTACATAAGACCATTATGTCTTTAAATGAATTAAATTTCAGACCTCTTAAAATAGAATATGACTTGGCATAAAATATCAATGTGTTGTTTTCCATTCACACAAATCTGAAAACGTTCAAGCAGGTTGAATACTTTTGCAAGGCACTGCATCTGCAGTTTAAGGGTTAAGCCGGAATGTGTGTAAATTTAAATTATTACTTAGGTATGAAGGAAAGATTCAGACACGTATGATATGTGTGATAGAGCCTTTGTCTGACTGAGTCAGTGATTTGTTAGATTTGTGTGCCTGTGTAAATGTAGCCATGGGCGATGGGGGAATTCTGCTCAACATTTAAAGCTGTGCAAAAGTGCAAATGCTCCTTTGACTGTTATTTACGCTTGCAGGAGAGTGAGCAGGGGCAGAAGAGCCTAGGGTGTAATGACAGTGGGAAAGTTTCAGTGGAGGATAAAGTTTAGACAGGACGGAGTGCATGCTATAATTTTACTTTCCGTCGTACATGCCATGTTTTTATTCTTTTCATTTTATATCATGGGCTTCGGACTTGCTACGGTTTCTCTACTCTTTAATTAAACAAGTTGTCAAATATGAGTATGTCTTTTGTGTGTGTGTGTGTGTGTGTGTGTGAGAGAGTGTGTGTGTGTGTGTGTGTGCGCTTCTGTGAATAACCTTGCTTTTGTGAGTGTTTTTCGTGACAAATATGACCTTTTGCCCCCACAACCAAGCCCATAAGGGAGAACCCTGATTAACGCCAAAACCGGTTCTGTAACTTCAGCTTTTGTTTTGGCATGGATGTCTTTGGCCTGATCTCCAAACTCTCTCCAGCAGACACACACACACACACACACACACACACACACACACACACGCCTCCCTGTGCCACTCTGTTCCGGCCAGACTGATGCACTTTATCAAAATACATTTAGCATCCAGACTCTTGGCCCTGACTCATGGAATGATTGTTATCAGTCATGGTGGTGCTTCAACCTAGACAAAAAAGAAGTTTGCTTCTCTTGTGGGTCAGTGAAAGTTTAATAACACTTAATTCTGCTGTAAATACACAATGTGTTCAAAAGTATCCATACCCTCATTCTTATTAGCAAGTTACCATAAGTTACTTATTTATAGTATTAATGCCCCAGCATTTGTATATACAGCATAGTGTGTTTCATATGGAGGTTTTTCTACAGATTTTTTTTATTGTAATAATTTAGACTTTATATTTTATATTGTTCTTGTATCTGTGTCTCTGTGTGTCTGTGCAGTCGAAACACAAGCAGTTTCCTCCGGGATCAATAAAGTAACAGCAAATGTACAAAGTGTTTCTGATAATAAAAGGCTAATGAATATACAAGGTAGGTGTTTCTAATAAACTGGGCACTCTGTGTATTCATTTTAAATTATAAGAGTGTTTGGTTGCATGTTTTTTTTTCTTATTAGCACATGCTCAGGTATGTGTATACCCACTTGCGTGCAAGCAAAGTGTCATCCAAAAGCTATATGACCACACCCGAATGCACTCAATTAATCCTCTACATGTGCAATAATTGGATTTCTCACTTTTGAACCCACTGGAAGGAATAAACAAGTCAGCTTGAGGAAATTCTGAGCCATCAGGTCATAATCATTCACCTGTCCCGTCTGCATAAGGCACGCAACCTTGTTATGCCAAGAAGTCCTTGATACCTGTCGTAGAAACCACAGCGAGCATGCACCGATTACTCAAGAGCTCCTCAGTGACTAACCAGCAAAAACAGCTTGCGTTTGGTGTGTTGACACTGAAACGTTGGTGACTAATGCTTATGTCTCAAGGGGGGAGTTCCAGAGAATCTGTTGCTATTCCACCTCTTACCTAGACACATCCCCACCAGTGGCGTGTAAACATATCCCACTGGCTGTGTGCGCTAAGCTGTCTGTTAATATAAGCATTATAGACAGCAAATAGCTGGAGATTATGAGGATGAAGCAAGTTAAATAGTGGAGTTGAGTCAATTGGAATCCTATTGTCCACAAAACAGTCTGGAAGGCTTGGTGTGAAGATCCTGAATGCACTCAATTTATCAACTGGTTATATAAAGTAGCAGATTAAAACTGTGTCTAGAGTCTGTATGCAATTTTTAACTCCAGTTCCACCAATTCCAAAATTTCATCATTCAGTTGCAAAGTCATTCCGAGTAGTGTGATGTCTGCATTTCTTTACAATGAACCTCTAAATATTTTATTTACTCTTCAAAATTACCAGTGAAGTGAAAATCACAGAGATGTTTTATTAAAAAAGAAAATTTTCTGTAGGCACTATTTTGTCTAATAAGCCTTGCATGTACCTCTCCATCATGAATGAAACAGAATCCGAGTCAGAATCAGAAAACTTTATTGATAAAACAATGTCTAAGACATCAGACAGTTCATTTGTAGGTATTGGCTTTTGGAGGTTTTACATGCTTTGGACATCCAGTTCCTTTCACCTTCACTGTGAACAATTCTAACTCGGTAAGTTTTTTAGGATTTCTTTAGAGCAGTGGTCATCAACTCTCCTGGAGGTCTACTTTCCTGCCAAGATTAATTCCAAACTCCAGGACTAGATTTAGAGGCCATCCGATAGACATTACTTAAAGCTTTCATCTTTGAGAGAGAGGAGATGATCAAGTTCAACTATCACGTAATATGAGAAAAAATCCACAGGTGTTTCAGTCCATCCTTACACTGAGAGAAGATGACTCAACTCTGCTGTGTAGCTGATTCCCTACACTGAGCCTTACTGAGAAAAGGAAACAGAAAGAAAAGAAGAGCATCTGCACTGGAGCACCCAAACTAGATGTCTGGGATGTGAAGGAAGCTTTCTGGACTGACAAAAACGTGTAAATTTCTGACTTGCAACCAGCTTCAAAAAAGGGAAGCTGTAATGTTTTATTATGTGAATTAACAATAACATATTTGAATAACTTGTCTGTAATGATGATTTAGACTGTTTATTAAATAAATGAAAGGGTAGTCTCTGACTTTGGCACAGTGTTGTACATCTGCAAACTTTAATTTATGTTTGTCACACTGCTACAAACTTTTTTGTTCACTGGACATCACACTTTCTTCTGCCTTAACATATTAAATGACAAGGACAAAAATAGATGCCTTGAGAACTGGTAGGGCTAGTAAGGTCCATTTCATTAATACTGACTCAATGGCAGTAATTCCTTATAGCAGACTTCACCATAATGGCTTATGACTCACCACTCTTTGTGTAGGAGGCATAGGTCTCCTACAGATAGCATTTCATTCAAAATACCAACCGTGTTGGTGGCAGCGGAAGAGACCTGAGATGCTACAGAGAGAGGCAACCCCAGGGTGGAGCTCAATCTGGATGTGTTTATAGGTGTTATATAATACACCATTAGTGCTGCCCTCAAGGCTAATATCCAGTGTTAGGCTATTTTTGGAGTATGCTGTATTCGGATATTCGGGTGTTACGTCATTTGATGTTTTAGCCTCAGGGGTGGCATTATACCCACTCAGCACCAATGAAGAGGGGGCAACTGGAGCTCCATTGCTTTGTTTATGCATCCTGACTGGGGTAGCTATGATCTTAATCACACAGTCATATTTTTTAAGACAGTCTTTTAGGCCGTGTAGTCATGTAACTCATGAAACAGGAGGCACTGTATTGGACTGTGGTGATGCTAGCTTGCCAACGCCTCTATTTTTTCTCTTATTTTCCTAAGCATAATATTGCTTTTTATTCTGTTACAGCTACGATACAAAGTGAATCAGCTATTTACTTATATAAAGACACATTAAGAAAAAACACCTGTTTAATTTAATGTATAAAGAGAGGCTAAAAATGGCCATGCAAAAAATTGAAACTGAGTTGAGGCTGAGCTACAATTGCATTTGACGCTGAGGTATAAAAGTATATATTTTTTTAAAAAACAAGTGATACAACATTGTCTTTGTAGGTAAACCCACTACTAGCATGCCTCACTTCAAACTGTTGATCAGTCCGTCAAACCAATTTGGAGGAATTTTGGTCCATTCCTCCTTCTAAAACTGCTTCAAGTCAGTGATGTTGGTGGGCTTTTTTGAATGAGCTCCTTGCTTCAGGTCTACTTCTATTGGATTGTTTTCAACCACAAATTTCTTCAGCCATTCTTTGGTAGACCTACTGGTGTGTTGTCTGCAAGACCAAGCTGAGTTTTAGTTAGTGGACGGATGCCTTGATGTTCTTGTGTAGAATCATCTGATACAGTCCAGAATTCAGAGCTTCTTCAAGCACGGCTAAGTTGTTCTGTTTCATTGGCAGCAAAACCACTCCAAATCATGATACTGCCACCACCATGTTTCACTGCTGAGATTAAGTTCTTATGCTGGAATGGAATATTGATTCCCACCAAACCATTTGCCTTTAAAACATTTGCCTTAAAACAAAAACAGTTCTTTTTGTCTATCACATAACATTTTTTCATTGGTATTCTGGGAAGAAAACCAAGTGGTCTTTAAGAAGCTTTAAACAGGCAACAGTGATCGTCCCAAACAGTGGTGGCTTCTTCTCTGCTATCATTCCATACATACCATTTTTGGTCAATGTTTATCTGATGGTGGGTGACCACTGGCAGTGCACGAGAGGCCTGCAGATCTATAAATCTTACCCTGGAATTCTTTGTGATCTCCTAGAATATCATTCATCTTGCTCTTGGAATGATATTTCCCACCTTCAGGGGAAGGTAAAAGTGTGTTGAATTTTCTCTATTTGTGCACTTACAGTGGATTGGAAGTCTAAACTCTTCAGAGATGGTTTTGCAACCACTGTCAGACAGATGAGCATCTTCATCTATATCTCTGAGATCCTCCGAAATCTTCCTTTGATCAAGACATGGTACGCTCACAAATGTTCATGGTGAAGATGAAACTTTGATATAGTTAATGTTTTATATTGTTTATGAATGCTTTATGAATATGGATTGTATCCTGAACCTCCTGACCCTGATCATACCTTATACCAAACTGATCTTTCATGAGATTGTAACATATTTTTGACAACAAACACATTTAATATTGAATCACTTTGTGCAAAACTATGTTATGGCTTGTGGTATTGTTTTTATTGGGTTCTCTTTATCTGTGATGAACTGGCGACCTGTTCAGGGTGTTTCTCTGCCTTTCACCCTAAGACCACTGGACTAGGCCCTAAAATGGTTCAGAAAATGGATGGATTGATGGATGGATGGATGGATGGATGGATGGGTTCACTTTATCCATATAGCACTTAGCATCTTAGGCAATTGCTTTAGCTCACAAAACTCTCATAATAAGCTTGACTGTTTGTTTAACAGGTTGCTCTGTTAGTGGAGAGGGTTTCCTCAAGACAATGGATCACAAAGGCTAGGGGCTCTATTAACACAGTTCAGACAAATCTCACTGTCTATATGTCTGCTGAAACAGAGCGCTAATATGGATACCCTGTTCCCCTAGAGTCACGACCCAATATTAATAACAGTCATCAAGGAGAGGTGAGTGTAAATCCTGTAAAAACTTCTAAACACAACAATAAATGATTTAAGGCTGTTAACTAAAGCCTCTGTAAAAGTGCTAATAAATGGTAAGGATCTCTAGTTCACTGGAAACTATGACCATGACAAGATTAATATGTGAAATGAAGAACAGGTGTGTGTCTGTGTGTGTGTGTGTGTGTGTGTGAGAGAGAGAGAGAGAGAGAGAGAGAGAGAAATCTTTTGCATAAATGACATTTATCTACATTATATTTGTGGAGGAGGCATGGATAGGTTGATTCAAAACCTGAAAAAAAAATTATTTGACCATCAATAACAGTGGGTTCCATTCTCCGTTCTCCATCTCCATTCTCTCCATGTCTGAGTGGGTTTCTGCTGGAACCCCAGTTTCCTCCAACAGTACAAAGACACGCTGGGGGAACCGGAGATGCTAAATTGCCCCTAGGTGCGACTGTGTGTGTGTGTGTGTGTGTGTGTGTGTGTGAGACCTGTCCAGGGTGTTTCTCTGCCTTTCACCTTGTGAGGACTGGGAACACTGGTTGGGATAAGCAGTTCAGAAAATGAATGACTGAATAATGAATGAATCACATTTTCAGAGCACCATGCTAATTTTATGATGCTAGTTTTTATTTAATGCTTAAGTTGAATCACCAAACATGAATCTGAAATAACTATAAACTAAGCAAAATGTTAAAATATATATATCAGTGATTTATCAATGGCTCACTGTGTGTGTGTGTGTGTGTGTGTGTGTGTGTGTGTGTGTGGTGAGATGACTGTTTTCACAGCTGAGACAAGTAGGGCAGCACTTTCCACACCTCTACACAGCTGCCCTCTCGTCTCACGCCATCCAGGACCTTTCAGCACCCTCTCTCTCTGTGTCTATGACACTCTCTCTCTCTCCTCTCTCTCTCTGTCTCTCTCTCTCTCTCTTACACACACACACACACACACACACACACACTGTTACTCCCTCTCCCTCTCCCCTCCTCTCTGTCTCTCTCTCTCTCTCGAACACTTTTTATACTGTTACTGTACTTTTATAGGGTTACTCTAATGCTGCTAAAGTTCTGTTTTACTGTTAAACACTTTTACTTTTTACACACTTTACCAGTGCTAAAGTACAGTAGCAGTATAAAAGTGTACTAACACTATGAAACACTTTCATACTCTTATTGTGGTTTTATTACTATTACACTGTTACACTCTAAAACTTTAATACTTTTACACCCTTTTTTGGACTGTAACTGTACATAGTAGATAGAAGAAATTTGAACGAAATCTGGACAGGTTAGTTCACAGCCTCCCAGTCATTGTATAAGAAGGCCATCAAAGCTTTCTTATACAATGCCTAAAAGTTTTCAAGTAGTCAACAAGGAAGCGGGCAGTATAATGAATTAATTTACAAGGGACGTTCAAAACGTTACCGCACGTTTATATTTTCGTTGGAAACAGTGAAGGCTGGAAGAGTCGTAATTGGGTGTGTCTGAGAGTGTCATGTGACTAGTTCTGTCTGGCAAGCCAGATGTAATTTGTTTTTGAAATTCTTATTAAATAGAGTTAAAAAAGTGTGGAAACTGTTTGAATGTCCCTTGTATATCCTTGCTGTTTATGGCCTGATAACCAATGGAGAGATGTGCATATATCTCCTAAGCTGGGTGTGTCCTTTCTAAACAGTGGCCCGCAGTGTGTTTGCCGTGAGGAGGTGCCCATTCAAGAGCGAGCTGATGAATCTTTTATTGCTTTACATAAGCACTCGGATGCAGTTCATTAACCAGACATGACGATAGCCGAGTGAAAGCATTAGCCTTAGTGAGAAATGATAAAGTGGAGTAATTGTCTTGATTTGTCTCTGGCTGTGATTTGTGGACTTGAATTAAAGGATAAACAAGCGAGGCCTGATAGAGCGGTTCAGGCGTGCCAACACAAAGGGCAAGATAGATTATTTGTACATTCCCATAAAGCCAGGTTAATTATTATAGATCATTTCACTTGACAACAGTTATGATGACCTTCCAGTAAGATGAATCATTTGATTAATTGAAATATTAATTAGTGTGGTCACGTAGTCGAAACCAGGGCATAGTTTAAAGAAGGCACACCACCATTTGCTGCATATTCATTCCCTGGACTCATGAATATTTAAAGCTTTTTCTCTTTGTCGTGCCTTTGCTCAAACTCAAATTTAACCACTTAATCCCTAAGGATCTTTAGGTGGCTCATCACTTAAAGGCTTATAACTACAGAACTTACTACGTCTAAATATTATAAAAAGATTCTAGTTGTAACATTTCAACCAACATAGTTAACGCTGTTAACAGTGACCGGAAGCTAACAGTCATTAAATAGCATCCAAACAATATCATGCTAACTGGTGACTGCTGGCTTCCATTCATTGTTAGCAACATAAGCATGTACTTTTGAACTGTTCTTTTAACTGTGTGACCCTTATCTATTGTCTTGTTTTGTGCCTTGTAGGCCATAAAATCTGCATGTGCATGTCCACTTTAGTAATAGCTCACAGAAAACTCTAAATCCACATGCTGATCCATTGTACTGTCGTTGTATAAAGCAAGCTCCATGCTGCTCTTATTGTTGGATGAACTCTGCATGCTATCACATTCAGAATGAATTTACATTCTGAATCACTTTTTATTCCAGTTTACATCAATATATTAAAAATCATATTACATTTTTAATATTGTAATTGAATTGTGCAATATGTTCCTATTATTATGCTTGCTTGTTTAAAGCGGTACACAGAAAGAGAGGTGTCAAAAAGTGTGCAGAGCCGCTTTTGGTTCCCTTTAATGGAACTTTAATGTTTGGCTTGTTAAAGAACCAACCACTGTTGTAAATGAAAGTGTGAAGAACACCAGCATAAAAAAAAGTTCTGAGCAATGACCGGGCCAACAGTGTGTGTGTGTGTGTGTGTGTGTGTGTGCCCTGGGTATAAAGATGAAGCAAGAGGTAGTGTGTGTGTGTGTTTCTCCTAACACCCTGGGGTGGCGGTAAACACTCTGGGAGCGTCTGAGCATGCATAGCGTGCCGTGGTGGCCACGCCCTCCCAGCAGCCTCTGCCAACCGCAACCACCTACGGGTGAGTCGCGTCCTCCATGACCTGCCGACCCCTCTCTCCCTCCGCCCGGGCTGACAGACCCAACACCTGGCAGGGGGCAAGCCCAGCCTCATGCCACGAATCTTCGTGTCACGACAGCGAGTGTAAAAGAGCCTCGATCGCCCACTGACTCCTGCAGCAGCTCCGTTCAGGGCAGGAGTTGAAGCAGAGTGCACGAGGTCTGCCTAAGTCAGGCGGAGAGAGAGAGAGAGAGAGAGAAAGACGTGAACTTAACGTGCCCTGGGACGACGGCCAACTGATGTACGTGTGCAATCACAAATGAAAGAGTGGGAGACAGAAAAAGAGTGAGAGAAAATCATAGCTACTGTGAATAAAGAAAAACACCAGCGAGGTCAACGGGAGGTCAGACAGTCGAACTTGACCTCTAAAATGCCACAAAGAGTTTACTTGGAGTGATACCATAGAACCATTCTTGTGCATCAAAGAACTGTTCTGCAGATGGTTCTTTACAGACATTTTAGTACATTAATTTGCAAGGGCAAAGATGGTTCTTGACAAATTGAAGGTTTATTGGAGAACCATATGCCCAAGCCAAGAACCATTTAGGAACCACTAAGTCTTTTTATTTTGTTAAGAATAATCATATTATATAAGATTAATATTTTATGTAGATTAAAATATTTAATTGCGATTAATCGCATGTTTGCTATAGTTAACTCGCGATTAATCGCAACTTTAAGTCTGTCCTAAACATACTGTTTTTAATACTCTTATCAGCATAGGAG
>JBBPCZ010000012.1:4955116-4977478 GCA_037974445.1 Brycinus macrolepidotus
GTCCCGTTACTTTTGTCCATATTATATGGATAAAGTAATGGACATATAATATGTACAAAAGTAATGATGACATATTATATGGACAAAAGTAATGGGACGCTTGACCCCGCGAAAACCAGCCGAGACTCAAAGCGCTGCGTGCTGCTCCACCCTGAGCACAAAAAAGCAACAAACTTTCAAAATAAAAGGATTTTTTTTAAAAAATGCGTTAACGTGCGATAAATTAATTGTCGGCGTTAATGCGAGAATAACGCGTTAACGTGCCCAGCACTATATATATATACATATATATATATATATATATATATATATATATATTCTGTAGTTGATTACTGTGATCCATATAACATGGAACACATTATTAGTAGTTACATTGTTGTTGAGTGCGCTGTTAAAGTGATTTTACCTTGTAATAACTAAGCAGTCAATAGAGATCTTTTTTGTTTAATCCAGTATCGGGTGAAATAAAAGTCAACACACCGTCTTAAACCCTTAAGTAAAGCTGGGCAATATGGCAATTTTTTTAAAGCACCTTTTTACATGCTTGAGATTTTCTTCTTAACTATTCATACCAATATTAAGATTAACATTAAGATTTATTTCGACGCCATGTTAAAAAAACATCAAGCATGCCTGGAATTTTCTTCCAACTATAGAGGCTACATGCAACAATATTTCGAAAAAACGTTTTTTCTCTCATAATCAGGACACTGTAAAGATCTTTTTAGGTCATCAGCCCCACCAGCCTCCCACTCATCTTGTTCGTGAGCAATAAACTTGACTAATAACCCCAATATGGTTATGGTTATTCAAAACCATTTTTCAGTAACTCATTTACAAAGTATTACACTGAAGGCAAACATCAAAAAGGGAGGCTGAAGCATATCAAACAGAAATGCCTGTACTATACAACATACAGGCCTCATGAGAACAGCCATCTAAACTGGTAAAGGAGAAATGGACACCCATACAAACCCTTATGTGCTACAAATAAACAGGTGCCCACCAGTCAATGTGATCCTTAGCCATGCTTTGCTCTGCTGAGTTGTCTTGGTGCATCTCTCAACACTTATAGCTGGCTGGTAATTTTCTTCTTATTTTGACTGTCTCTTGGTTTGGTGGGCCTTCAAACAGAACCTTTGAGCTCCAGAGAAGTCTCCTTAATGCATTCGTAAAGGACTTTCCATGTTTTGCTGTGCGACAGCTTGCTTTTGCATGGTTTTTGACAGTAGCAACAACTTTATGGTTGTTGGTTCGCATCCCATAACTGGACATGGCAGTTTGACGGAGACAGCCTGATCATTGAGAGTTCTTTGTCCCTAAACAGCGCTTAACACTTGATGTTCAGCAAACATCATATTCGTGAAGTATACACAGCACTTGTCTGTCCATGAGGGCTGGAATGGCCAAAACTTAATTACTGGAGTTGCCAGTGTGTGTCCCAAATCACACACTTACATGCAATACTATACTAAGTTACTGAATATTACTGAATGTCACTATGTTTCTAATACTTGTGCACTATTCTTTTTCACATTATTTAGTGCAGTAGTATGCAGTTTGGGATGGAGTCTTTGCGGCCCATAGGACAGAGCAAGAGAAGCAAAACGCCAATATGTGACAATTTGTATTCGATGTTCACAATATAGACATCAAACAAGCTGTGATACATCGAGTATATTCAATATATTGTCCACCCCTACCCTTACACATGTTAATTGTCGAGTTATTAACCATAGGACTTATGAATCAGTAATAATGTAAAATATTTGGTCATTATTGTGAAACTAATATTTTATATATGTGATTATATGTGGGACCTCAAAAAGTCTCGAAAGTGATGTAATGCAAAGTTCTGTGACCTTTCCACCATTATAGATTGCAAGAGAAAGTGCAGGAGAGAGAAAATGGCCATGAGATTGAGAGAGAGAAAGAGATTGAGAGAGAGAGAAAGAGAGGTTGAGCGGCAGGTTGTTCTGGGAAGTTTGCATTGCAGAAAATGCACAAAATCTACATCATAAAAAATCACTCATAAGAAAATAAAGCAAGCATGGTTTATATTCAGTTCTTGGCTTTAAACTACTTTCCCCCAGTGCTAGAAAGGAAACTCTGCACACTTACCTCATATTTTTGCTCTCCATATAATCGCTCAGGACAAATTGACCCATATACACGCCCACAGTGACAATACCTGCGTCTCTTGTTTCACTATTTATACAATGAAAGCATGTTACTCATTAAAGCGTTAATCATGCACAGCACCCATTAGTAGGGAGATAGCTATGATTAGCGCCCAGCTGTTTCAACATGGCCATACAAACGACACACAACTGCCAAAAAGACTTCGCTGCTTATGAAACAGTCATAGGGTTTGCCAGGGGAAATGAGGAAATTAGCTTGCAGGGAATGAGCGTGTTTCGTGCTGTCTATTCAGAAACACTTTTTTCCGAATGCAGAAAATAGGAAATGCTATCAATGCGAGTCCACCTTGCAGTTTGCTGCCAACAGGAAAAAACGGACAAACTGACATGAGTAACACGCGTTTGAGGACTGTGAGCTGTTCCAAATGTGTTGCATCTGCTAAGTTCATTATAGTTCATTTAAATGGTCCATGTTTAGTCTACTTCACTGGGAAGTTTGGTTTGGTTTGCTCGTGTTATGTAGCTCCACTTTATGGTGTGAGTCCTGAAGAAATATGCATATACAAATATATATTGGCTTAAAATTGGCACCAAAAGGACCTGCTTATACTTGAGGGCGTTCTCTGCCTTTGGGAACACTTGAAGCTGAAGCCAATGTCAATTAGGCCAATTATTAACTCTGCCAGGTGCAAATATTACACTATTAAGGTGTTACAAACTTGCTAAGAGTCTAACAGTAACACCATAAGCATTTATGCCAGTGGCCACACAATGTAACTAAAGGGTTAACCTACAGCATTTATCGCTTAGAAACTTTTGCTGATCTTCCGAAGTATACTGCCCTTTAATTAATAATGAAGTGTTTACTTAAGTTTTAAAATTAACTTGTTGACATGACTTTAATTTGTTTAAAATTAACTGAGGCAATCTTTTTAGATAGTCAGTGTAACTATAGACATTAGAACAGTGCAGTATATCATTTCACAACAGCTACTGAGTTAAGCTAACTAGCAAGGAACACAGATAATTAGCCAAATTTGGCGCTTCAGAGTGGTTGTTATGTCTCTTTAGCAGTCAGAAAGTAAACTAGAACCAGAACTGTAAGTTCCAGTTGGCTCCCATTTAGTCAGTTCTTGTTTTTGATTGTATCTTACAATGTCTGTTGCCCATTGTTTGGGTGGTGGACCAATCTCAGCTTAGCAGTGACATGGTAGCAGTCGTAAGAGCATGTGTGGTGCTTGTGCAAGTGCATCAAGTGTTGCAGCTGTATTTACACATATCAGTGCCACTGTGACATCCACCATCCAAAAATATCCAGCTGAGAGGGCTGGAGCCGTGGTCATCGACCCAAGACCTTCCTGCAGAGTCTAGTTCCAACCACAGTCTGCCACACCTGCTCAGGCTAATTGACTTCTTCCAAAGTCCCTGATTGGCAATACTTTATACTACTTTATACTTTTGTACTGTCCACTTTGCTGTTGTAATAAATACGTTATCTTATCTCTTATCTTATCGAGCTAAAGTCTCTGTTTTTGTTTTGTTTTTGTTTTGTTTTTTATTTCTTTTTTTTTTTTTGGGGGGGGGGTTGATGTTTTCTTATCTGCTTGTTTGATTTTTTTTCTGCTATGAAAAGACTTCTAAACAGACCTTTGTAAATGTTTGCTTAGACAATTTTCGCTGCCAATGTTAAAGGACATCTCTCAACAGCACTTCTTTTGGGACCCTAATGCAAATTTACACCTGCTTTAATTGACACAAACTGACCTCTGTGAGTTGCTCTGACTTTACTGAATGGAACAGAGTAAGTAATCAGCCACATGTTTAACATGTCCCACCAGCACATATGTACAATAATAGGATTTAAGAAAATATCCGAGCCAGATTTCCTGAAAGCATCTTTGGAGCAAAGATGATTCCGAAATGATGGAGGGAGCATCACACTGAACACTCTCTCTCTACCATTTACAAAGGTCCTAACACCAAGATGCTTTTGAGAAACAAGGCCCCGGTCTAACATGACAGGTAATGAACAAAGAAGACATCTCTCTGTCCTCGGTTTCCCTCTTTTCCATCTCTGTTGTCCCTCTTTCTTTCTCCTGCTGAGCCACAAGGAGGAAGAGAGAGGAAGAGAGAGGGAGAGGGAGGGAAAGGTGCTGGTATGTGCTCTGCAGGCCCTGCACAGAGAGCAGTGTTAACTTCTCTAAACAAACTAATAGGCGCAGGACCACACAGTCTCTCACTACTGCTTTCCCGGCTGGCCAAACAAAGCTCGGAGCGCAGGGCAACGGAGGAATTCCCTGCTGGACCCCTCTGACTCCACATCCTGAACAAGTCCCAAGAAAAGTTTCCTCTATTTCCACAGGCACAGACGTTCAGCGCCGAGGCTGTCGAACGAGCCCTGGCCAGCTATACCGCACTCAGCGCTGACCTCATCTGGAATCAGCCTTTAAGCACGGCAAACAGTCCTGAGTGGAATCAAATGTTCATCATTCACTGAGGAAAAAGACAGGTCAGGAAAGATAGACTAGGCTAACAATTGATTTCAGCTTAAAGGACAAACTCACTACAAATAGTTCAGATTCTGATATGAATAATAATGCGCTAAAGTAGATTATAATATCTTAAAACATTTTGACTATTAGGCCATTGACTGACCAGCATTGGTTGTTAAAGTTTTTTTTTATTTCTTAGCCATGCTAATATAATTTTAGTAGTCGTAAAAATATGTTCTATAAAACTGTATAACTAGTGTTACTTTTTTATCATTTATTTGTATAAATTTGTATAGTTGTTGTTAATTTAATAAAACAAAATAATACATTCTAATGTTCTGTTTTTGGTTTTTGGTACACACACACACACAGTAAATTCCAACAGAGCTGCAGATTACCACAAAATGATTTATTTTATATATTTTAAATGTGGTCAGATCTCAAGTGACATATCTTGTAAATAACTTAGTAAAGCATTTATTAACTTAATACATTCTTTACTAATATTGTATTTATAATTTATTTATAATAATTTATGACATATTTATTTCAAAACTACAGATCAGCCAAAACAATAAAAACACTGACAGGTGAAGTTAGTAGCATTGATTATTTTGTTACAGTGGCACCTGTCAAGGAGTTTGACATATTACGCAGAAAGTGAACAGTCAGTTCTTGAAGTTTATTTGTTTAAAACAGGAAAGATGGGCGAATGTAAGGATCTGAGTGACTTTGACAAGAGCCAACTTGTGATGGCTGGATGACTTGATCGGAGCATGTCCAAAACAGCAGATTTCATTGGTTGTTCCTGGTGACCGGTGATTGGTGAACCGGTGACAGGGTCAAGGGTTCCCAAGACTCATTAATGTTCATGGAGACTATCCCGTCTGGTCTGATCCCACAGAAGAGCTACTGTAGCACAAACTGCTGAAGATGTCATTCTGATGTCATTCTGTCATAACCAGCTTTAACATCAGAACACACAGTGCAGCACAGAATGTATTTGGGGAACCTATGGGAAGTTGGCAGAGGGTGTGTGATGCCCTGGGAAATGTTCTCCTGGGTTCCTGGCATTCATGTGCATGTTACTTTGGCATGTAACACCTACCTAAACATTGCTGCATACAATATTTTATTATGGCATTGGCCTCTTTCAGCAGGATACTGCATCTTGCCATACTGTAAACATTGTTCAGAGACAGACTAAAGAACATGATAAAGTGTTCAAGATGTTGACTTGGCCTCCAAAGTCCCCAGATCTCAATTCAGCTTACAGGACTTAAAGGATCTGCTGCTTGGTGCAGATCCCACAGCTCACCTTCAGAGGTCTTGTGGAGTCCATGCCTCGACAGGTCAGAGCTGTTTTGGCATTACAAGGGGGACCTAAACGATATTAGGTAGGCGGTTTTGATGTTATAGGTAATGGGTTTCACAGTGTATATATATATATATATATATATATATATATATATATATATGCACACACATGTTTTTTGTGGGGGTTAGTGTGGCTTTGTGTTGTGTATGCGTGTGTATGCATATAAGTTTATACATTTTAACAGTGTTAACTTTTAACAACAGCGTGTTTAAAAAAGTAATTTCTCTTCTGTTGCCAAACAGTTAGAGGGGAAATGAGCAGGAGTGCATAACAGAGTCACTATTATGTAATAATGACACACACATAACCAAAATAAGAGCTTAGCACCAAACCAAAATGGTGACACCTTGTTTACAAGGGAAAACTTATGCAGGAACATGCACACACAAGCTCAAGCCACAGAATCCCCCCAAATTACAGTGGATGAATACTTGGGTGTCAAAAACCTGTAGTGTTAAGCATAAGAAAACACTCCTCAGTGAGTAGCTCTCATAAGGGGAAGATCATGCATGGAATCACAGTGACTCACATTAGTCATTAAAAAGCTGAAGAAATTTCCAGTTGTTCTTGTTCTTTCCAAATTAACGGCAGACCTTACGGTAAGCACACCGGGTGTTATTTCATATCATTTATTGTGCTATTTGATTTAACAAAGCTGTCGTTTGCATCCGCCTACTTTTGTTAGCCTATCTGATATCAGCCCACACCTACAGTCATAAAGGCAATGCTGCTCTGTATCATGTGTGACACCTCTGAGAGAAAAAGCAAATCTGCTTGATATGCATTTGATCGGTTCCTGATATGTTCCCCTCATAACCATGGTTCCTGATATGCCCCCCTATACTGGAGATTTAGATCAGATATGTCCAGTTCAAGATCATACACGGATCATTCTGAATGCCATAACAAGCCTGACTCGGGCTCAGTGTTTTTGAAGGGTGTTTTGGAAGTCGTACGAGGAAGGAGGAAGATGTTTATCATGGGAAGCTTATTTCTGTGTTCCGATGAAGTGAGTCACGTTCCAGGAGAATGCTCAAGGACCATAGGCTATAGCGAGAGACCAGAATGAGCTTCTAAAAGCATTCTGGGATGGCTTATGCTTTCTGCATGCTTTCCAGTCTGCTTGCGTTAAGTCGCATATTCCTGAAACAGGGTGGTCTGGTTTTGTCATTCCCTCAGACTCAATAAATATGACACCATTCTGAACACCAAAACATTCATAGCCATATAAATGCAAAAAAGAATAAATACCAGGGACAGTTATTCTGGTTAGTGTCTAGGTGGATGCAGTATTTCATGCCTATTTTGACAAACTTGGATATTCCACATTAGCAAGTCATTCGGCATGAATGCTTGGAATTTGACACAGGGCGTTTCTATCTATGCAGCACAAACTCAGGTTCTCCTAACGTCTGCTTTTGTCCTTGGGGTATCCTGATGTCCGAGAGACCCCAGATACAGACTGGACATGTAGGGAAGGGCAAAACCGATCGAAAACTAAAGTGGGCCTAAGTGTCACCCCTGAAGCATCCCAGTCAGATAGAGAAACCGCCCAAGGCTTTAAACCCTAATTGTTCCCAGATTTCTAAATACCTTCCTCCTTCCTCATCTGCCGCTGAAAAGTCTGTTAAGTGCTGATCCTCTGTCAGTTTCATTATTTCATCTGACCAGTTCACATGTGCCTCTACAATGCGTCCGAATATGCGGCCAGGAGCTGACAGGACAATGCATATCAAACTGATGGGGCAGATACGAAGGCAGCCTCCCACAGGTGCCGCACACGATGAGACGATTTATGGAGCAGGCAGTGGGAGAGTCGATAAGCATCAGCTTCTAATGTGTGTATGTGTGTGAGAGGGGATGATCTAAAGAGCGGGGAGCGTTGGATAATTGGTACCGTAGGCGGGGGGATAGGCCGACTGGCTGGCTGTGCCCGAGGCACCACAGGAGCCATCACGGATACTGGGAAGAATGAACTGTCATGAGTGCAAAATACTTTTCAGATATTCCGGAGAAGGATATTTAAAAAAATACATAGTACAGATACATAGATAATATTGCCCATAGAAAATATTCACAATAAGAAATAGCACTGCTATAGCACTGCTTTGCAGTTTTACAGAGGGACAATGACATCAGTGATGTTGAAATGAATGAATCAGAATCAGAATCAGAAAACTTTATTGATCCTGGAGGAAATTGTTTATGCTCTGACTACACAGACAAAGAGACACAGAGACACAGAGACAAGAATAATATAAAATATAAAGTCTAAGTAAATCTAATGAAAATTCTGCAGAAAAAAACACAAATCTTCTAAATACTATATGTAACTTACAGTTAAGTTAATTGTGTGCATTCTGGTTTACTATAAAGATGCTTCATTCAGATGACTGAAGTGGTTGATTCTTTTGGGGGGCATAAGAGAGAGCCATTCATCTGATCACTTGGATTGTCTACACAAAGGCATGTAGGCAGGCCTTCTCTGGTAGAACACAGCTTCGTGTTCAAGTATGCCCTCTGCTGGGACTCAAGATGACCAGCCACATGGGAAAACGGTAAGTTTCACCTTAAAAAATGCAAACCACCAGATTGCACATCTAACCAGTCAAATGTATGATGTAGTCAAGTGATAACCAGTGACGAATATATAAAAAGTAAATGAACTGTTTCTAGGTCCTCTTTTTTTTTTAAGATAAAAGTGTAATTTACCGACGCAAGATAATTGGTGAGTTTTGACTATGACCTTTATATATATTCCCATTGTTAAATTAGTCATTTCTTTCCTATAAGATTTTTAATCATATTATTTAAGTAACTGTATCTACAACAATCATGCTTGTTTTTTTTTCTCTTTTTTCAGCACCACTAGTGTTAAATTGTTAATAAAGTACTGCTAGAATAGTAAAACAACAGCAGTGCTAGTACAAGACCAATTACACACCTAGCATTGCACAGATACCACAGTATTAGACATAATGGTGTAATATATAAAACAAAAAACACTCAACATTTTATTTATTTATTTTTTCAGAAACACCAGTGTTTAATTATTAGTATGTACTCCTAGAATAGTAAAATAACAGCAGTATAAGTACAAGACCAATAAGTGTGGTATCAGTACAATGCTAGGTGTGTGTCAGACATAATGGTGTAGTAAAAAATAAAAAGTCTTAAACATTTTGTTGTTTTTATTTGATATTTTTCTTTCATTATCATATTTAATTAATGTAAATATCCTTACTGTTCCAGGAATTCCTTGTTACCACAATCCAGTGCTACCTTGCAAAAATCCCCCATGAGTCACTGCTTCACAACTGTGATCTGTGTTTCTTTAGTGGTATCTAATGCCCCAGCAGCACTTTAGCTCGTAAAAACACGGCGGCCCGTCACTCACATGAAATAAAGATCCTCGCTCCTAATCTGCCAGATTATCACGCTGCCAGTGAATGTAAGCAAACACGCCGGTGGTTAATGTAATGCTAACCATGTACTAATGCTCATTCTGTTCCCACCAGTGTTCTACAGTTGTGGGGGCTGGAGTTGGGGAGGGTTCTCAGAACCAGAGTAGGATCCAGTCTAGTGCCACACCAAAAGGCGGACGTATTGTTCTAACCGGGGTTGTTAAAACCCCCAGTGTTTCTGCGAAAAACAGGCCTTCCTGGTGGAGCTTGTGCCACCCTGGGCTCTAAGCCAGGACAGAGCTTCCATAAGTCCCGCTTAATGGAAGGACAATATTAGTGCAAGCGCAGCATTGTGTCCTTTTCATTTTTAACACCTTACAATAACCCCACTCAGCAGAGGCTGTGTAAGCAGAGCTGTGACGTTATTACACTGTATTCAGTCTGTGCACTCCTCTAATACTTGAGGTTGAGGAAGAAAAGAGAAGTGATGAGGATTTTGGTGAGGAATTAATAGTTGCACAGGGTCAAAAATGGATCAGTATCACCCTCTACCACTCCCCTTTCCGTAACGTTTGGTTTAAAGTGATCTTGCCATTATATAATCATTATAGACCTGGATGTACAGGGAGGTCAATTTTTAGAATTTTGCACAGTTCATTGGAAAAAAGAATAATGGCTGTAGAATTACAGTGAGATCATAGTCTGTTATATTTTGGCTGGTCAGTACATAGCCAGTCTCTACCTGATTTTTCTCAGTAAAATAGATTTAACCAATTTTAGACATTTTATGAACCGTATGATCTTGTGACGTAAAAAGATCTAATTGGTTGGTCAATCTGCTTCCTTAAAAAATAATTCTTGAAATGACCTTTAAATCACCTAAGTTAAATTTTATCATTTGAAGTTATCCAGCTGGCAAGTAAATTTACTTTTTTTCATGTAAAGAAAATGCTCAAAGAGGTAAAATCATCAGTCTTTGCAGTTCAGTTCACAAAATTACTTAATTTTATAATGTCTAATATAAAATAGGTTATGTAAAACATTTGTTATTAAATTACTGTTACTGAATTTTCTTCATGAGAAATATTAGCCATATTGACTCATTTAAAATGATATCACTTGCAGTGTGGAAACACTACCAGGGAACCTAATTACGGTGTAACACTACACACACACACACACACACACACACACAGAGTATTAATTTAAAAAAGACCTGTGATTAGACTGCCTATATGTACTAAAAAGTAAGTATGCAATAAGTACTGCAGCTTCAGCAGTTCAATTTTTTAGGAAGTTCCATGACTGATTACTTATTATGAGTGACCAAAGGTGTGGCTATAATGAACACACAGCACCACCCTTGTCTTTTTAGGGAATGATGGGGGGTGTAGTGGGCAGCTGTCAATTCAATGACACGGTCATTTCAGCATGTGCACTGCAATGCAAACTTCCCAGAACAACCCGTCGCTCTCTCTCTCTCTCTCTCTCTCTCTCTCTCTCTCTCTCTCTCTCACCTTCTCTCTCTGTCCCTCGCTGATTGGCTGATTTCCACAGAGGATGGAAATACTCCTTGGGGCACATTCTCCCCTAAAATTAGATCATACATTCTGTTCATGTTATCACACTTGGGCCCTCATTGTTGGCCTTTCAAAGCAACAAAATTGAGCCACTCACAGATCCATAAGATAACATGAATATCGATGCTATCACAAGGAATTGGTCTCTCGTTTTTTTTACTCTTTCAACTCTCATCACTCTCAGGTGCAGTACGACTTGCTGCAGTGAAGCAATAACTGTGAAGACCTGTGAGATCTTTGTTTGATGGTTTTGCTTGGCTCAAATGAAGCAACTGCAGGAGTCCCAGGCTGAAGAGTATGTGGCTCAACCAAGAGACAGGCTGAGATACTCAGTTCTGCTCATTAAAAGTTAGTCTTGGCAAGATATCTTCAGCTAAAGAAGGACATTTTGATAGAATCATATTTGAACTTCATATTGGTTCACATAACTCCTTCTTGGAGGATCACGTCAGCATTGCTCAGCCACAAATATGCAAATATTTTTGTGGTTAGGGAAAATTTGGGACATTGGGCCATATTTGTCAAAATTCTCAGACTGACTGGTTTGTATACTGAGTTTCTGCCTTTCAAAATCTTTCTGAACAAAACTTGACAGAGCTGACTGTAGTTCAATACTTGTTCTCTAATTTGCTTTTCTAATTTATAAATATGAAATGCACCCCCCCCCCCCCCGCTATTTGACTGTAATTTTCAACTATACTTCATTCTGCTCCGATACGGTGAACAGCACAGTATAGTCATTCCAGAGTCTGAGATCCTGTTCTATGTTTTTTTGGAGTTTTTAAATAAGTGAAGTATTTACAATCTTCGTTTCCTGTGTGGCTGGCTGGCGGCCCATGGGGAAAAAGCAAGACAAACAAGTGGAAGTGGAGCCCGGCACAATGGCCACTGGCACGGGGAGGTGAAGTTCCCCTGACCCATCCCCTACCCTGCGAGGGTATCAATGACAGAGCCGATTGAGGACACTGTGGTCATCCAGTACCCAGTTTAACTCTGCCTGGTGTTTTTATAGTCCACATAGTTGGATATTAATTGACTGCCATGCCTGCCAAAAAATGCATTCTGTTGCGAGGCTGGACAAGCTTTACAAAAACACTCACAAAATTCCACCCAACCTTATAACAAATATGTCCATTTACAATGCATTATTAATTTAGAATTATATTTGACCATGCTCTTACAATAGATCATGGATGTTTTGTGCAGTCAAGGTTTTTAAGCATAACAACTTACCAGCTAAACCGAAGGCTCACCAGTTTCAGTTATTTTAATATTGCTAGCAAGCTGAGGTGAGTTATCCACTCTGCTATCCATTGTAGCTTAATTGTAGCTTAAAAGTTATTCAATTGGCTGACATCCTTTTCACCATCCTGCTTGCCAACTATGCCTACATTAAACTAAAAACAGAAAGCAGAAAATATGTTCCCTCAAGTAAAGCTCAGTACAACCAAGCTATTCAAGCTACAGATGTCAAACCCTGTAGTATCTGTCATGACAATTACCCATAATGGTAACATGACACTGTCAGTTGGAAATAATCTGTCCTGTAAACTATTATGACATGTTTATGGCATGGTTCTGTAAAGGTTACATAACAGGGTTCAAGTAAAATGTTTGTAAAGTTGCTAACTAGTACAGTAATCAAATATGTTTCATATTTCATGGCTCTCACTTTTTTCACTCTTGACCACCCTAACGAGCAAAAGCTAACCAACCATGTGTGGAATATCGTATCAATGCCATCTCTACCCATGAATGCAGCATATGTGGTGGTGGATATCCTAGCAGTTGTTCCAAATTAGCATGTGTAGTTTTGTACAGGTGGTGTTGAAAAGTCCTGGCTCTCAGTGTGTTGTGAACAATTGTGTACACAGTAGCATCAGAAAGTATTTAGATACTTTCAATCATCACACAGAAAGCTGCAACAAAGGGTTCTTTGAGAAATACCATAGAAGAACTACTTTCAGAAATGTCCTTAACAGTCCTTACGACCAGTTTAAGGATTTTTCCAGTAAAATATATAACATTTGGAGGTTCTTTAAAAATTCTTCACACTCGAATATCCCATTTACATCAACTGAAAGGTTCTTTTGGGCACCGAAAATATCTCTTCTAAAAAGAATCCTGACATCCTCTTGCACTCTTATTTTTAAGAGCAACTAGTAAACATTAATGAAGTTTTTTAGACTGTTCAATGAAATGTTGAACAAAACAACAGAAAAACACTTTCAGCACAACATCAAACTGATGGTGGACTTTTCACTCGGTGGAAAAAACTAGGAGAAAAAAATAGAACTTGGACCTGACTGCAACAGAGGTTCAGTGTCAGACTGTACTAAGATGACTGTAAAGCACAAAGGTGGAGACGCCACAGTCTGGGGCTATTTTTCTTTCAGTGATGTTGATGAATACTTACAAAGAATAATAATAATAATAAGAAGAAGAAGATGAATAGTAAATCATAGTCTTGGAAACTCAGCAAATCAAAGGAGAGTTTTACCTTATGTTTATCTTTTTCTTTCAATCAAACTTTGCAGGAGGTTTAATACAGCAGATTTGGATTCATACTGACATTTCAAACCTCTAGGACTTCGAAGGCCAAACTTATATAGCCAGTCTGTTCTGAAATTTGATTTCTTTCAGTCCACCACTTCGGTAGAAAATGTGCAGCAACACGGGTAGAGCCCATTGGTTGCTCAGCTCAGCATTGCCAGAGATTGTGGAAGAAAACTTTGCTGTCACCTTCCAATTCCACTGCTCCCATGGTTCATCAGAGAAGGCGGATTAGTTAGCCTAAAAACAGACAAAGAAAAATATTTGTCATACTTTTTGTAAGAACTGTGAATTGCCCGCTGTGTGAATTTTTCATTGGGTTTGGACTGTTTGTGCTACACTGAGAAAACGTAGATGTCTGTAAGCTGGAATGGAAGAGTTAAGGGGTTCGAATCCCAGGACTGCCAGTGGCACCACTGAGGTATCCTCAGCAAGGTACCATCTCCACACACTGTTCCCCAGACACTGCATCACTGGCTGCCCACTGCTCCACTAGGGTGAATGAGTTAAATGCAGAAGACAAATTTCACATTGTGTGCTGTTCTATGATGTGTTCACACATGACAAGTGGTTCACTTTCATTTTAATTGTGTAGTACTAATTCTGTAAATTTCTGAACATTCTCAGTATTGCAAACCCCAAACTTTACCCACTGCGACACTTTTTATTAACACTCTGCTCTTTCACATTTCAATTACAACCTCATGTTGAGTGTTGTATTATAAGTTATCACTATTTGTTGTATTTGTTGTATTTAGTGTATTGTAATTCTGCACTGTCTAATGACTAAATGTACTTAGCATTTATTGTACTGTAATGTTAATTGTGTCTATTGTAAGTTGCCTGTAATGTGGAGAAACATACAAGTAAGAGTTTCATTGTACGCTGTACACTGTACTTTGCACATATGATAATATAAACTTTGAAACACATCACTTTATGTTACTACAAATGATCTAATGGCAAGAACATTAATGAAAGTAGAAAACAAAATCTAGAATTTTGTTCTAAAATTCTGTAAGTAGCAAACGTACCTTACCTCTGCGAAGAACTTGAAGGAACCCAAAAATACTTTATAAAAGAGGCTGTCGCACCAGTATTGTCAGTTCAAATGGTCTGCTCATTGGATTTCATACTTTTTAGAACTTATGATAGCATAATGAAGAAAGAACATACCAGAGTACTGAAAACAGCAGACGCGTTGCAACTCCGAGAATATAATAAGACTTTGTATCTCTATTCTTGTTATTTTTGCATGTATTGATTTATTTTTACAGAATTTCAGAAGGTCATTTGCTGTTCCTGTAAAGGTACTTTTTTTGGAGGCATGAGGACACTGATGATGTGTCTGTTGATAAGTCATAATCTAGTCTAAAAGGAACCTCAGTAACCCACTGAGTTGAAAGTCCCATGGCTTTGAAAATGACTGTAAAACAGTGCAAGTAATCTCCTATTGTAGGTGCTGGCACTTGCTAGAATTTCATCTTGGTCACATGGCTCCCAGCTCTCCCCAAAAACCCCTTGGTCCCATAAAGTCATGAGGTCATTAGCTGCACTGTTTATTGATCCGCGCTACGCAGTATCTTCCTCAAACAGCGCTGCGGCTCCCAGAGGTAGTTACACTAAGTGGCGTGTTTATGCTAACTAACTAGCCCCATGATGTTCAGCCGCTCACCATGGCTGCGAACGGGCCGGGCCTGCCAGCGCCGAGAAACGTCCGTGCAGCTTTCATCCAGTTATCGGACTAACCCCATCACACCATGAAAGTGGCCCAGCTCCCAGGAGAGGGCCTCTCCTCACTTATCAAAGCTCCCATTGCCTTGCGCAATTAGCTGGCTAAATATCTGTGAGGCCACTGCGCGCCTGGGTGGTCCCTGCTTCGGCCTGGCTAATGACGCTGAGCCGTTCCCAGAACAAGTGGAAACGGGACGTGTAAATGCTCCATTTAAAAAGAAAGAAGAACAGGGTTAGGTTTGATGGGAGGGATAAAATCCATCATTGGTATGTGCTGCATCGTCATCAGAAATGTAGAGGGAGGGGACTCCAAAGGGACGCAATTGCAATAATGGCCTACGCACTCAGTCAAACCCTGAGAGGGAGAGCCTGACTGGAGCAGAAAACTGATTGACATCAGTAAACACCGTCAGAAGTGTCTCTGGAGGATCTCCAGAGAACATCTCCAAACCTCTTGTCATGTACTGGTTGAAGGTTTTATCTCATGAACCTGACAGATAAACAAAGAACACTTTACAGTGGGTCCCCCCTTCACACTGTCTGAACTTCTCCACTAGCACACATCGTTTTTGTCATCGACGATGCTCATACAGTTTTTTTGGTAAGACTTTACTAAAAACTGACATACACCTACATAAACGTTTATAAAGACTTACTCCAACAACTATTGCCATAACATTTGCTGAGCTGAAATGACACTCACAATTGTCTGAATGTTTACTGTTTTAGTTAGCAATAACTAGGATGAATCAAGTATTTGCCAGAACACTTGTAATGCTCTTATTAAAGGAACAGTTTGCTGATTTTACATGCTTTTACACAAATTTACACAAATATCCACTAACACAACATGTAACCAGTCAAGACATGTTTGGGGTCCAAATTGGGTTTCGTTAGGACCACCAATTTAGAACTGTGAGGCTAACATTGCTAACAAACACACAATAGAACTCAGTAGTCACCTAAATAGCGCAAATCTTTTCTATAAACATACATCACCAAAACATCTCGAACCACATTTAGATCATATTATATCCTAAACCATTTTTGTGATAAAATACTCATATAGAGTTTTTTGGTAAAACTTTGCTTAAGGGCAGTGTTCACAAGGCTACATGACACCTACATAAGCCTTTTATGAAAACTGACAAACACCTACAAAAACGTTTATAAAGCCTTGCTCCAACAACTATTGACATAACACTTGCTGAGCTAAAATTACCTCATAATTGACTAAAAGCAACCTTTATGACAGCTGATGCCTATTGGAATAAGCCTTTAGAAATGTAGATTTATGTTAGGTGTCATGAAAGGCTTAGGCAAGTGTTACGTTGCTTTAGAATTACTACCCTTCAATAAAGTGTTACCAGGTTTTTCTGGTATTTCTTGTAGAAGAGCTGATGCTGAAGGTTATCAGCATATCAGCAGCACTCTGGTTTTCTATCTAAACACACCAGAACCCTATATTTTCCTCCATAAAGTTCCCATCATCTGCATGATCCTCTGTTACAGGTCGGAAACAAAGACCCTTTTCTTCATAGCATTCTAAATCCCTAAGGTCAACAATATCCCTCCCTCTCTCCATAACCTCCTCCTAACATGGTGTGGTAGTGTCCAGCGGTGTGTCCCCCCCACTATCCCTCACCCCCCACCTTCCCCCAACCACCACTCCAACTGACAGAATGCTGTTTCAGCTGAAAGTGTCTGTGTATCACTGTGGGCCTTGTTCTTCGGCTCCGTATCATCTGTTGATTGAGTTCAGGGCTGTAGATCCATTGTAGATCCACCAAAGAGGTCATTTTTCTTTTCTTCACCCTCACGCCCTCTTTTTCTTACTTTCCTCATTGTAACTTTACATTATAAAGCCTTTTTAACATCTTTATTAAGCCGGTAATGAACTTGCTGATTTTACTGTTTTAGTTAGCAATAACTAGGATTTGCCAGAGCACTTGTGATGCTCTTATTAAAGGAACAATGACGATTTAACAAGATTTTACACACATTTACACAGTTATCCACTAACACAACATGAAACCAGCCAAAACATTTGGTGTCCAAATTGTGCTTCATTGATACTGCCAGTTTAGAACTGTGAGGCTAACATTGCTAAAAAAAACACACACAATAGAACTCAATAGTCACCTAAATAGCACAATTCCTTTCTATAAAAATACATTTCCAAAACATCTCAAACTGCATTCAGATCATACCAAATCCTAAACCACATAAGCTAGTCAGAACGACCCAAATAACCTCTGGATGTGTCCTGAGCAGGCTGGTGATGTATTTTTACAAAAACAATTTAGGCCATTTGGATTCATTTTGGGTGCTCCAGAGTCTGTTAGCAATGTTAGCCTCAGTTCTAAAGCTTCAGTTCTAAAGCAAAATGGCTAAATTTGGACAAACATGTCTTTTCTGATTGACAACATCTAGGCTAAGTGAAAAAAATACTGATTTTTTAAAATAGAGTTTTTACTGAACCATTTCTTTAAGCTTTATCAAGTCCGAATCTGCTAATTAAACAAAACATGGGTTAAATTCCTAAACAGTGTGTAGTTCCTCCTTCCTTCCCTCACATGGAAACACACGAACACAGTAACACACACTGTAAAATAAGCACCACGTTTTTGTTTACTTTGTAGTAATTTAGGGTAGTATATTAGCTGCTCGTAACAATCTTGCTTAGCATTAACTATGGTTAACTAGGGTAATAAGCACCCAGTTAGTTGCAAGCTTTTGGCTTGAAAATACTTATAAGAGGATAATAATGAAAATTGAAATTGAAACAGATTTCAATGCATAACACACAAATAAAATTGGTCAGCACCTTTATCTGTGTTGTTTAATACTATTTTTATTAATCTTTATTTAATAAAACTTAAATCTTACTTTTTTCAGTATTAATTTTTTAATTGCCCGTATTGCTTTCTTTATTACGCATTTATGTTTATTTTGTCTCTGTAAAGCACATTAAAGGACTTCTGTGTATGATAATGTGCTAAATACATAAACTTGCCTTGCCTTACCTCTGGAAAATGGTCATTTTCTAAACTTATTGCATAAGAAAATAGTAATAAGCTGTTTCGAGTACTTTATAATGTTCTATAAATGTCAGAGGCTACAAATTGCTTGGTTGCTTAATTCACTCAGTACTAGTGACCAGCCAGTTTAACACCAGCAACTGGCTAAATAAGATCAATAAGAGCATTATAATGTTCCTCTTTACTAACATGTCACCACATATTCTTATTTATCTTTAGATAAAAACATTAGTATATACATGAGTATATTACAATTTTATAGTAAGCAGACTAGAAATGCTATCTGGCCACCACTGGTTTCTCGGATCAGGCTCTTGGTATGGTCTATCTTGTTGTCCCTAGTGGACATTACCAATGGAATCAAGTAGTCTTGAGCAGCAAGGCAGTTAGTAGCCTTTGAGATTTACGGAGCATTACAAGTGCTCAAAAAAAGCTTAATTCACTCAGTATTAGTGATCAGCCAATTTGACACCAACTACTGGCTAGATAAGATCAATAAGAGCATTATAATGTTCCTCTATGCTAACTTGTCACTTGTCACCACAGACACACACATTCATCTTTAGACAAACATTCAAAATACAACACACTATATCCATGTTTTTTTACAGTATATATATATTTAAACAGACCATTCTGCAGAAATGCAATCTGCCCACCATTGGTTTTTTCATTGGTTTCTTCTTGTGAACATGGTATGGTCTTTCTGGTCTTCCCCAGTATAACTCACTAATCTTCCATTGATTCTGTCACCAACCTACATAAGTTGATTATTCTCTGGTGTTTTACCAAGACATACTGTATGTTTACTGCATGTTTGCCCCACTATTGCTGGCTATTCTAGGATAATAATCAAGGCACTGTGTCATGCTTAAGGTAAATGCAAGAGATGTTTTGTATAACTTTAGAAAAAGGATTCAGTGGACAGAATCAATGGAATCCATTGGTGACGTCTGTTGGGGACAATCAGAAAGACCATACCATTTTCTCAGATGTTTTGCCAAAACACACCGCATGTTTACTGCATGTTTGCCCCACTATTGCTGGCCACTCTAGGATGATAATCGTGACATCCAAGAGAGTGCTTATAGTGTCACTCTTTGCGTCGTCGCATTATCCGGCAAGAACCTGAACCACCTCCCATTGCTTTGTGATGCTGGGACGGATTTGGGAAAGCAGGCCATCAGCGTTCCCTCCTGACGCTGATGGCGGTGGCCATGGTGGTGGTGGTGGTGGTGGAGGGGTTGTTCTCGCTGCTCTATTTCCTGTCCTCTATACTCGCACTAATTAGATATTTGGGTGGCCCTGTTTATTGACTTTTCTGAAAAGCGGCGGGTTATATTAACATTTGCACTGCTCGTTCTCAGCAGTGCAGCGTTACAGGGCCCTTCCCCAGAGAGCTGGCCGAGACAAGAGGGGAGGGGGGGAGCCTCTTTTCCTCCAGTATTCAGATCCACGGCGGCCGCCGAGCTCACACGTGCATCTAAAGCATTTTAGAAGCACACAGAATGCACACTTTGAAAAGAGCCTTTACTCAAAACGTATAAGGGGCTTTGATTTAGTGTGGACTGTTTTCAATCATGCACAGTTCCACCATTAAAGATGATTGAAGAGTGTACTTCAAAAATGTCAGGAAAGTGTAAATAATTCCATGTTACCTTACTGTAAACAAATATAGGAATATTCCGTTTTGCTGGAACCAATGGTAAGCAGAAGGCAACTTTTTGATTTGTGCCCTTAAATGTGCATCAGTTCTGTCAATTAGCCGAAAGGTTAATAGGAACATGCATTTTTTTCACATTTCGTGTGTGAGCTGTGAAGTATACCAGTAGCTGAATCATAGGGTTTGACCACACCTTTCAATTTTTTATATTTTCTATGCCTACTATCATTATGTAATGCTCTTAATATTGTCATGATTTTATTTAAGATTTTCATTTTTTACAGTTTTATCTACAGTACCACTAAAAAGTATTTAAGTTAAAAACAGACTGGGCTACCTTAAATATATATAAATTACTTCTACTTAACTTCTACTAGTAAGTTAACAGAACAAACACTCTGTTCTTTTAATATTTAAAATTCTATGACCTCCAATTTGTAAGCCTGGTTACTATTTTTTTTTTCTTTTTACAGTGCATAAATAGTGCAGTGCAAGAAAAGTATAGAATTTAGCAGCATTAAACCTTGTAAGTTCTAATTCCCATAAGATGTGCAATTGAAATACAACCCAATATTTGCGAGGAGCATAAATGATAGTGTTTTACCTTAAAAAAGTTAAATAACTTAAAGTTAAAGTTTAACATTTTTAGTAAATTAAGCTTCAAACTAGTTCAAATAAGTTAAAAGAGAGTAAAACACAGATTATTAAGTTCCTGTAGTTTTAGGAGCGTGATGAACTCATTAAATTGATGATTTTTTAAACACCAAGTCATTTATCTTTATGAACTGAAAAAAATATTTTTAGTGCGTAAAAATTGGTCAAAATAGGTATGTGTCCTAATAATAGTTGCTGAAAAAGTGAATTAGAAAAAACATCATTTGTAATATTAAGTCAAATAGTAATACTAAGATAAATAGTACAAAAATTACTATCACAAAATGATCTGAAAATAATATAAAATCCTTACATTGTCAAATGTTACTATTAACGAAGATTATTCACATTTCAAAGGGTTCATTTGACACTGAACAATTAATAAGATTTATTCATTTAATTTTAATTTAATACACTATTTTGTCGATGTGTGTGGTTTTCTCGTTCTATCTTTTCTATTTTTTGCTGTTTTGTTTTAATATTCGTATTGCGCCCTTATATACCTCTATTGGTTTAGATGCTTTTTGATGCAAAATTACAGTCAATGACCAAAGAGAAAACAATTTCCAGAAATTAAAATATATAATTAAAATATCTTTATCATAGACCAAAAACAGAGCATTTTACAACATATTCAGTAATTTAAAAATTAGTGGTTTAAATTCTCACGCATGAGATTAACAGAAGAAATGTTGCACATGTGTTTGAATTGATCACTGATAGATAATGCATGGATGTGCATACTGTGTATATGTTGCCCATTATGTGAGTATTAAATCAAGGGTAAATCAGAGGCTTTGTTTAAAAACAGGGCTTTTTTAGTGGGAAATTGCTGATCTAATAGGAGGACCTTTCACTGAATACTGTAGTTTGCGGCATGGAAAAGACACAGCATGGAAGAAACACACTGTTTGTGTGGTGAGTCAGAAGACATGTTTTGATTACGGTGGTCAGGAGAAAAGCTATGTGATAAACTGAAACTGTACATGAGTGCGATGTGAGTGCAGTGTGTGGATGTGTGTATGTTTCTGTATACGCACACGTGTGCTGGGGTCTTCGAGTGTGTGGGGCTGTTTAGATCTGTGCGAGTGTGTTTTTGTGTGATCTATATGGACAAACATTCCTGGTGTCCCACACTGATCAGCGCGCTCACGAAACACACAACAGCTCAGAGGCATCTTATAATCATTTAGATATAAGTGACAGAACTAAAGAGGACTAATTATTGCCTCATTATATTTCAGCTGTACACCTCAAAATATGATTAGAGCAACTTTCACCCAGCTGCAAGCTCACCTGCACACCTGCACTCATCTCTCTATTTGCAGAACTCACCTCAGCTCCTGATAGGACAGGCTGGAGGGTCTCTAGTGACCACCTTAAGTTAAATCAGACCACCTTATCAGATTAGATGTCAGACCTTTCTTTAATGTGTGTAAAAAGCACCATTAAGTGTTAAAGTGTTCTTTGAAACGTTTTTAAATTCCGTTTTTCATCAGCGGAGGTTAATAATAGAAGCCGGGGCTCTCCAGGCTATACACGCGGCTTCATCCTCAGCAACATCTGTGATAAATAACACAGGTCAACAAGACAGAATCATCATGTATACGTTTCTGTGGGTTCTGTAGTGTTTTTCATGCTGATTTCAGATCTGTGTTTAGTTTTTCCTGCAGGTACAGTGTTTGTGATGAAGCTAGTTCTATACTGCATGATAGTTGGTAT
>JBBPCZ010000012.1:5049002-5062145 GCA_037974445.1 Brycinus macrolepidotus
ACTGGTCAGGTTCAGGGACTGGACTGAAAATGAGAGGCTTTGAAAGTCCTTCAGGAAGCCTGGAGAACTGTTCCTCAGGACTACATTAAAATACAAGAAAATCTGGATCTTTGGAGGCAAAATACAAAGAAATGAGAGGTGAGTCAAGACTTTTGAACAGTACTGTTTAAGGCGGAAGAACCAGGCTCCAAATGCTGGTGGTTAAGAGATCTTTAGAGATGCACAGGAGGCTTTGGAGCATTTGTTGCCTGGGAAACAGCTGACACATTTGCGAAGGTGCAAAATATATAGGGCCAAAACGGCAGTGTCAAACGTGAACGCTTGGAGGCTGGAGCGCACAAATGTGACCCATCTGTGGTGCTGAGAGGGAGGGAGAGATGGAGAGAGAGATAGAAGAAGCTGTTTCTCCTGTTTCAGCAAAGCCCGGCAGATACAAAACATATTTGACACACTGTACAAAAATGTCACCCAGAACACAGCTGAAAGCTGGGGCGGCTTGCTCGGATAGCAGGTCATTTTTGTTTCTGTGGCACAAAGAGCATGAAGTCCAGCCGTTCTAAAGACAAAAATTCACAGCACAAATGCTAAAACATCTCACAGTGCATGAAAATAAATCAGGACAGCCTAGCACAGCCTCACTCCAAAACTAAACCGCTAAATAAAACCTTAACTAAATACCAGCTAGATGCTAGGACAACACACTCAGCTGTTAACAAAAGCTTTCTTTTATTTTAAAGTTTCTCAGGAACGAGGCTTTCGTTTTCAGTTCGAATTGTCAAAATAAGTTTAAGCAGTTTCTTGCAAGCTTTCACAGACAGTTAGCCACATTAGCATTTTCGGTGTAGAGAAAAACAACTGTACAGAATCGACAGGATTTGTTCACTTGGGCCCGTTTATTACTGACGCTTCAAATTGTGTTTGAAAGTTAAAATAACAGCATTTAGTTTTATTATTGTTGTTTTGGGGTTTTTTTTTTTAGTAGTCTTCTGCTAGCGTTCATTGACAGTTAGCCACATTAGCATTTTTGGGGAAAATTATTTTTAGTAGTAAGTCCCTTACTTTCGTTTACTGACAATTATAATACGTTAATATTTTGAGCAGGAAAAGAGTTTTATTGAGTCACAATAGCATTTTGGCTAATTACAGGCTAATTCTATTTTAGTAGCTAGATCTTAGCAGCTTTAACTGACAGTTAACCTCATTAGCATTAGCAGTTTTAATCTGGACCCATACTTACTACTGATGCTTCGGGCTACGACTGAAAGCTGAAATAACTATGTTTTATTTTTAAAGACGTGTGCTGCTTCGATTCCAGCACAGGCCTCAGATGCAAATTATTTTCAGTAGTAAGTCCTTTGCTTTTTAGACTAACAGTTAGAATTACAATAGATTAGCACTTTGGGCAGAAATATAGTTTTATTTGTTAGTCCATCTTGCTTTCTTTGAGTCACAAAGAATCCCAAAGCGTCCCACATTGACAGCCACAACAATTTTAGTTATTTCTCAGTATTTTTAGTTATTCCTCTACTAGCTTTAATTGACAATTATATAAGCAATTCAGGGGCAAATTATTTTTATAATTATTTTCATAATTACTTAGCCTCCTACCAGCATATACTAACTGCTAGTCTCATTAGCATGTTAGGAATTCAATTAGTCTCTTAAAATAAACATATTAGCATTTCGGCAGGTTTACTTTTTTAGCTATTCCTCTACTTTAATTGACATTTAAATAAGCACCCAAGGAGCAAATTATTTTCAGTAGTTTTTCCTCAACTAGCTTTCATACACAGCTAGCCACATTAGCATAGTAGAAATGAATTATTTTTCATTAGTCCCTTATGACAAACATATTAGTCCCTTATGACATTTATTTCTTTTAGTAATTCCTCTACTAGCATTAATTGACACTTATATAAGAAACTCCAGGGTAAATTATTTTCAGTACTTAGCGCCCTACCAGTGCTCACTAACTGCTAGCCACATTAGCATATTAGGAATGAATTATTTTTCCATTAGTCTCTTATGACAAACATATCAGCATTTCGGCAAATTTATTTTTTAGCTATTCATCTACTAGTTTTAACTGACACTTAAATAAGCATCTCTGGAGTAAATTATTTTCAGTACTTAGCCCCCTACCAGCGCTCACTAACTGCTAGCCTCATTAGCATAGCAGAAATGAATTATTTTTCCAATAGTCTCTTATGATAAACATATTAGCATGTATTTGTTTAGTTATTCCTCTACTAGCTTTCACTGACACTTAAATAAGCAACTCTGGAGTAAATTATTTTCAGTACTTAGCTCCCTACTAGCACTCACTGACTGCTAGCCTCATTAGCATGTTCGGGTCAATATAT
This sequence comes from Brycinus macrolepidotus, assembly GCA_037974445.1. Lineage (NCBI taxonomy): Eukaryota > Metazoa > Chordata > Actinopteri > Characiformes > Alestidae > Brycinus > Brycinus macrolepidotus. The sequence continues at coordinate 5,051,366 of JBBPCZ010000012.1, forward strand.
TCCTTTAAACCTCCCCGCTGCCGCTTCCTGGAAAGATCCGGTCCGTGGAGCAGGGGGGCTGAAACGTGGAGAAAAAACTGCTACGGCACGCGGCTTCGAGGAGCCCTGCCTCCAGTATTGGACTGAAAACAGCAGCAGAGTCATCGGTTGTGCCTCGGAGACACATGCCTATGACCCGGCAGTCACGCTCCGCTCAGCGCGCTGACGGGCCATATGCCGCACAGGGCCACGTGCCCAGTGGACGACAGGTTGGGAAAAGATTACCCGGCCTCGTTAAAAACCTGGCTCCATTACACATGGACGAGCTCCATTTAGGCTAGATGTACTGTATGCTAATGACATGCTCAAGCACCCCACTGTCCGGTAAACACTCCAACTCCAGTGTAAAACATTTCCATTACACCTCGGTTAGGAGCCATCATGGGCCTCTGACCTCCGGCATCACCGCTAAAGTAGAAAGTAGAGCTAAATCAAATAAATCCTAGTTTCTTTTCCTTTTGATTACTGCAACTACTGCAAGCTAGAGCTGCACAGAATCGACAGGGTTTCTTCATTTGGGCCTGTAGTTCTTACTGATGATTCAAACTGAGTCTGAAAACTGAAATAACAGCATTTTTTACTTTATCTATTAACAAACTTGTGCTACTTACGTTATATTTAGTGGTGCCCTGCTAGTTTGACAGCCACATTAGCATTTTTGAGGCAAATTATTTTTAGTAGGAATTTCTTTGCTGTCTTTCACTTTACAATACTTTAGCATTCTGAACAGAAATAAGTATTTGTTAGTCCATCTAGCTTTCCTTTAGCCACAGCAGAACTATTGGAAAATGACAGGCTATTTATATTTTAGTAGCTAGTTCTTAGCAGCTTTCACTGAGAGTTAGCCACATTAGCACTGGCATTTTTAAGGTTGAAATTATAGAATTTATTTATTTGTGTTTGTTTGAACTTGTGCTGCTTTGGTTATTTTCAGTGGACTCCTGCTAGCTTTCATCAACAGCCACATTAGCATTTTTGGGGCAAATTATTTAAGTCCCTTGCTTTCTTTTACTGACAGTTAGAATTACATTACATTAGCATTTTTATCAGAAATATATTTTTGACCAATTTCAGGCTAATTATATTTTAGTAGTTAATTCTTAGCGGCTTTAACTGAGAGTTAGTCACTTTAGCACTAGCAGTTTTAAATTGGACTCATAGTTACTACTGATTCTTCAGGCTACGACCGAAAGCTGAAATAACAGTATTTATTTTTATTTTTTTATTTTTATAGTCTTGTGCTGCTTCGGTTCCAGCGCAGGCCTCAGATGCAAAGTGATCGAGCATAGTTTGACCCACTTGCCAGCTAAAATAACAAATGACAGCAGGCAGATGTTTCGAGGCAAGTAGGCCGAGAAGTGGGAGGACAAACCCGTCATGTCGTACAGTAATAAAGAACATGTGGCTGCTGTGCAGCTGAAGGGAAGGATAGCCTGCAAATTATTCATGACTCAATCAATCTCTAGCATAGAGTCTTAAAGCTCCAGAGCAGATTTGCGCATCGGCTGACTGTTTCATACACAATTTACTAACTGTCTATATATCCTAAGGGTGAGGGGGGGCAAAAACTGACACCAAAAATAAAACTTTACATTTGTGAATGTAATGGTTTAAAACGTGTACTAGTTGGCTGAAAGTTGGGCGGAAAAAAAGCACTTCTAGGTTAAAAAGCAAAAAGAATAAATAATTGAGAGCGTGAGAGAGCGGTGTCCTGATTTAGCTGAAGGGGCTCTGGTTTATTTCTCTGCTGAAAAGGCCTTTCGGTTCAGCCTGCCTGCTTCCGTCAGCGAGAAAACGCGCCGCTGCTCTCCGCACTCGGCCTGGGTCCAGTACCCAGTGCCAGCGCCCCAGCGGATTTTCCCACAAAACCCCAATCATGGTTGAACTACATCACACCAAAATGGTATGTTTACTGTGCAAGCACCAGCAAAATACTAAAATACTACTGTGGGAATAAATTACTAAGACGCTAGCATGTCGCAGCTGCTACATCTTTTGACAGTTTGACAATCTGACGTCTACGGCAGAGGGGAAAAGGCCACTTTGCTAACGTGTGGTTTACAACGAAAGCAAGCTCATGGCCGATCGCGTTCCGGGAGCAACAAGGAAAGAGTGTTTATTTCCCCGACAGTTTATCTGAAGGAACCCAGATGCATAGTTCTACAGAAACGTGTGTGGGAGTGAGTTTCCAAGAGAATCCTTCCGAAACATTAATGCATAACTGAGGGATTACACATCAGCCACGAGAGATTCGCTGTCACTGACTGCGAGGCCTCGAGTCTCGAAGGAAGGAATTCAGCACCAGTCATGCTAACGCAGCCAATGATGAGTAAAAGTAAAGTAAAGTGGCCCCTTATTATCACGTGTGAACACGTGAAATTCTTTCACTGTATTTAACCCATTCACCAAGCGAAGCAGTGGGCAGCCAAGAACACAGCGCCCAGGGAGCAGTGTGTGGGGATGGTACCTTGCTCATGGGTACCTCAGTGGTGCAACTAACAGTCCTGGGATTCAAACCCACGACCTTCGGATCGCAGGGGCAACTCCCTAACCACTAGGCCACCAGCCGCTCCAGCTGGTTCATTGGTCCATATGTATCTCAGAGAAAGGATACTGATCTGAGATTAAGTCTCCTCGGTCCTTGTAATCCTATTCAGTACCATTTAAGAGGCATAAACTGATCCCAGATCAGCGTTCCAACTTGATACACACTGGCCATGAATAATGACTGGTGTTCAGAGTAGCTAATGTGTGAAAGTGAATGGGGACCATTTAGCAGTTTTCACCAGTTAATGGGACCAGTTAGCATTTCAGAGTTGCCAGAAAAATTGCTCAGCATTGCAAAGACGTTTAGATCCGACTGACATCGCAAATCAATATTTGATGACTTATTTATCGTGTTCTGGAAGAGCAGAATGTTTGGGCGACCCTGGGCTACTGCGCTAAAATATATTTTATTAATTTTACTGCTTTGTATAAATAATTACAATGTCAAATTTCTCCAGTGTTTATGCTAGCAATATTTCTCGTGGTGGCCCATCATGTCGAAATCTTTGCCAAAAAACATCATTCCCACCTGAAAGCGTCCTTGACATTTGACAAAAGTCAACAACCCCCCCCCCGCCCCCCAGCCACTACCACCAATCCTGACCCCACTCGACAAAATGAAAACGCACCCCTCCCAACCTCTGTGGGTTTGCCCCCATGCCAAACCTCTTGATCCAACAAAATCCTTTATGCTAATCCCAGTTTCTACATGCACTGCTGGTTTTCTCACTGCTGCTTTTCCATTCATTCATCCCGGTCCCCGCCTGCAGCGTGGACCAGTCTGCAAAGAGATCACGCTGTGGATTCTCGAGGAGCGACTTTCGTTTGTTAGGAAGGGAGCGGCCGGGTTTGTTTGAACTATATTTGACCTGCCGGAGGCGGCGAGGGCAGGGCGGAGAGTATGGTCCTCCAGTGCAGGTCCTGTCTTTAACTCAGGCTGCCGAAGTGCTGCTGTACGCCCCCCCGCCCCGTGCTCCCCTCTCAGTCAGACATGCCTGGCATTCTAAAGAAGCCAGCGTACATTCCACACATGCCTCAGGGGGAGGGAGGAGTGGGTGGTTTCCGGTTGCCTCTGTGGAAGGACAAGAGATGAGATAGAGGGGGGGGGCACTTTCTGTTTAAGTATCTGGAGAAAGAAGAGCGAGCGACAGTATGTGTGTAATGAGGAAAAAGAGAGTGTGCGGGTACATGTTTGAGGGAGTGTGTGTGTGTGAACATGAATGCTGGTATGCTAGTGTGTGTGTGTGTGTGAATGCTAGTATGCTAGTTTTTGTGCATCAGTGTCTGTGTGTGAATGTTAGCATGCTGGTTTGTGTGTGTGAAAGCTAATATGCTATTTTGTGTTTGTGTGTGAATGGTAGTATGCTAGTTTTTGTGTGTCTGTGAGAATGCTAGTATGCTAGTTTCTGTGGGTCAATGTCTGTGTGTGAAAGCTAGCATGCTAGTTTTTGTGTATGTGTGTGTGAATGCTATTATGCTAGTTTTTGTGTATGTGTGTGTGTGTGGTGTGTGTGTGAATGTTACTATGCTAGTTTTTGTGCGCATGTGTGTGAATGCGAGTATGCTAGTGTGTGTCTGTGAGAGAGAGAATTCTATTACACTAGTTTGTGTGTGTGTGAGAGTATGCGTGAATGTTACTATGCTAGTTTTTGTGTAAATGTATGTGAATGCTAGCGTGTGTGAGAGAGAGAATTCTAGTATGTTAGGTTTAGTGTGTGTGTGTGAATGCTAGTGTGCTAGTTTGAGTTGTGTGTGTGTGTGTGTGAGAGAGAGAGAGAGAGGGAGAGAGAGAGAGAGAGAGAGAGAGAGAGAGTGTGTGCGGGTGTGTGTGTGTGTGTGTGTGTGTGTGTGTGTGTGTGTGTGTGTGTGTATGTAACAGTATAAAGAGAAATGCGGGTCCAGAAAGACAGACACGTTTCCAGCAGCAGCAGTGTGAGAAGAGAGAAAGCCGCCGGGCCGGGAGGGCGAGCTGAAGTGACCTGTTGTTAATCTGAGTCACATGGACGCCGCGGTAGCCGCCGCTGGCTAATGCTGGCCTGCAGCACGTTCACTGACTCATACCGGAGCTCACATAATGACTGGAAAGGAAACAAAAATACCACATTCAAAGTGACGCAGCACTTTTAAAGTGTTGAGTGCACAAAAGCCAAGTGTTACGAGCCTGACGGGAGGCCTCGTGCCAGGGCTGCACAATACATCACCACCACATTCATCTCTACAGTACTGATATCACAGAAAACCAGACCTGCATGATATGGACAGAATACACTACCAGTCAAAACTATTGCACACCACAGGTTTTTCCACTTACCCATTTACTTCACAAACTGCAGCTTTTTATTCTTGTTAAACTCTGGAAAGTCACCATTTGAGCCAGAAAATGTATTTTATTCATCATTACTGCCCTACAAAGAACCCCCTAATATAATTATAATGTGGATCACCATTTAAGTGTTAGATATTTAACGAGCTTTTAAGTGCTGAAACAGTTAACGAGTGGATTTAAAGTTAAAAGACAGTCTAGAATTTGACTCTGCATCACCACACAACCAGTTAATAGGAGTCAGACCTGCACTGTACAAGATTCTTTACTCTTATGAAGGAAACCGGTTTTATTGGACAGATTTACATTTATAGTTGTTCACTTAACAACTTTCCAGTGTTTAACAAGAATAAAAATCAGCAGTTTATGAAATAAATGGATAAGTGGTAAAAATCCTGAGTGTATGTTCTGAAACAGCCGCTGTATTATTGCGTTCTAAGTATTTATCGTACTGTAAGGTGCCGTAAGGTGAACTGAGGTGAACCGTCCACAGAAGCAAGTTTATGGTTCTCCAGATCAGGTTTCGACTTGCATGGACTGTCTTCAGCGGTGGATAAGCTTTCGCTCCTGCATGTGTACTCCGCATTACTGTCGACTCCTGAGGGCATGGGTAAGCCTCTCCAGCCGGCCGATTAAGGAGATAAGTCAGGTGACTTCATTCTGGCATCCCGGCAGTTTGCTGGCAGTCCAGCGTTGGGGTTCGTTACATTCTCCTGAGGGCGTAACGATTTTCCCCATAGTATATTCCCCCATTTATATCTTATTTTTTAGGTAGAGTATTTGTATATTCTGAGATATACATACATTTATATATATAGGTTAATTCTATTTCTTTTTTTTACCCCCAGTTGTTGATCTGTCTGAGTGTGCTGGTGTTGTGTTGTGTTGGTCCAGGAGTGCTATGGTCCAGGAGGACAATATTTCGCCTCATGGTGTACTTGTCACGAATAATGGCCAACAGTTAGCCCAGTGTAGCGTAGAGGATGAACCCAATCGCGGAGTGACATGATAGAGTAGGTAGTCCACGCACTTTGCTCTAAGAACGCTCTCTTTAGAGAGTAGAGATTCCCACCGGGAATTCGCGTTCTCATACATACACAAGTCAAAAGACAACCGGATTACTCACGGTCGTGAAGAGATGAAATGACTGAGACGATGGCAGGTGATGACTCAATGACTGAGTGGTGACTACCTCCTTGACCTTGGCTTTTATACCATGTGACATGCTTCACTTCCAAGTCCTCTTGCACGTCACATGACCCGTGTGCGTGACAGTACTAAATGTATATGGCTGGGATGACAATAAAGCTCTACTTGACTTGAGTCTTGCCCAAGGACTTTTACTGGTACAATGTGGTAAGCTGCCCAAGTTAGGAACCAAACCCCACGTTTCGACTTGGAAGGCAGCAATGTTACCCACTACACAAACCAACCACACTTGATTCAACACACCTGATCTTACTAACTACACCTGATCTTACTAACCAGTCAGTTATCCACCTGTTCTTGAGTTGAGGTGGGTGGGGTAGGGCAGGGGATACTCCACGACTGTTTTGGGAACCACTGTGCTAGCTAAGGCCCAAGTAACAGGTAGTGTAACAACTAAAACTGAAGCTTCACACTACATGATTTTAGTTCACACTACATGATATTAGCATTTTCAGCTCGTCCACCGTTTGTGGAAAGTGCTGTCCAAAGCCCCAGATCAGAGGCGAATGGGCTAGAGTCAGCTTTTTATTGCTGTGTAAATTGTTTGAAATGCCAACCAAGAAACTGTTGCTGGTCAATCATGCAGTGTGCAAACCACAACAACTCCAAAATTCCTGATTACAAGACAGTAAGTGGAGTAGTCTACAGCCATCTGACCACTTTGAAAGTCATGTAGTGCATCCAAGACCTGCTAGTGGCAGTCATTCTTTGGACAATGGACATTTTGGACAAAGATCACACCATGAAAGCAGTCGTTTGTTATTTATGTTGTAATAGTGGTTTTATTTGAAATTTTGCTGGGTCTTTATTGGCTCTGCTTTGTTGAAAAGCTTGTTTGAATTCAAGCAGATCATGGAAGTTTCAAGGAAAGTGCTGTTTACTTTTAGATGGTGTTTTTAGTGTAGTTTTAAGAAAATGCGCATACCTTTCAACTCAATAACACATTCAATGATATTTTTACATAATAGTAGAGCCAGTTTATCCATGATTCTCCATAGAATTGGTGTTTTATGTGAAGTAATGTTACATGTTGTAGGTTTCAAGAGGTTTAAGTTCCAAAATTTTTAGTGTATGGAGATTCCTGGCTTTTAGTTAACGCATTAATGAATCTAGGGTTTGTAGTGGAAGTGTTTAGGGTATATTGAGACCTTGACTTATTTGCAACAATCAGAATTTGTGTGTTTTTGTTTTTCAGTTCCTTTAGTGTGCATCTACCGTCCATCTACAGGGAACCATCAAAACCTGTCAACAGGTGGGTCAGTTGATTTCTTTTGCGGACAGTTGTTCCCAAAAAGTTGTGAAACCGTCTGTTTTAGTGTGGTCATATCAAAGGGAAACAAAACTTTTTATTCACGTTTATGGATACCAGTGTGTTGTATAGTTACAGAAATCTTGAAAGAAAGTCTATTTCACCACTTAATGGTTTCAGGCGAGATTATTTAGCCGTGCAGAATCTTGTACTCATGGGTGCTAATGAGCGTTACTGGGTACCTACATTAGCCTTGTAGCTCCAGAGCAAACCTAAAGACAACCTTGAGACACCAAATATGTCTGATCATGCACCTTTATGGTGGGAGGGTAGGGGGCTGTGTAAATTTGCATATAAACTGGGACGAAGAATTGAAAGTGAATGTGAAAATCAAGAGGCCCCCCAAAAATAGTGAGATCTTCTCACTATTTTGTCATTGTTTCTCGTTATACGAATGATGGCTCAGGAATTTTATGATGCAATGAAATGAGAGTAGCTTGTGGCATTGCGTCAGAGTCTGGAGCTGAAACTAGTGTTTTTGTTTGCCTTTCACTTACAACTAAGTGTGTGTGTGTGTGTGTGTGTGTGTTCCTCCGAGACCTAATTGGTCCACTTTAAAAAGACTCATCAAACTGTAACCTCGCTCAGCCCAGTTTTCATGAACAAGTGAAATATGGGTCAATGTTCCCTATTCTCTATCCTTCAGAAATGAGGATGATGAAAGGATGAGGACAAAAAGCAAGAAGGAGAGAAGTAACAGGATCATCAATCATCAATTTAGTAAAGGCATCTAGGAAAAACAAGCTTCTAGAAACAAATTATACTCTTAAAATTAAAGGTGTAAACGATTCTTGGCTTGAACATGCAGTTCTAGAAAAAAGACTTGAATTGTTCAAGCATCTTTGCATTTAAAGAACGTTCTTCACACAAGCAAACATGGGTCTTTGATGAACAATCCATTGAAAGGCTTTTCAGGGAGGGAACATTTGTTAGTCCATAGTTTCGCTGCTGTAGACACTTGATTGACTACCCTGATAGACTTTCCACAAACGATTCCTTCATTTTCCCACCAAATGGGAAATCACCAAACTGTGCTGGACTCCCATCCTTCCAAGACTGAAGTTGGGCACCCCTGCCATAAAAAAAAAAAACACACACTAAATTCCCTAAAGAACCAATGGATGGCTTATAAAAACATGCTTCGGTAAGTGAGATGTATAGAACCTTTTAAAAGCTTCAAGAATCTCCACATAATTCTTTCAAGAACCCTGAAATTAAATCAGAATCCCAATAGGAAAACATTATTGATCTCAGAGGAAATTTTTGCTACGACTGCACAGACACACAGAGACAAGAGCAATACAAAATACTGTATAAAATAAAAAAAACACTCTCCAGACATACTCTAAAAATGTTTAGTACTAAATACACTATGTTATGTACGCAGAATGCTGTAGTCAGTAAGAGAGGTGGATATAAATACTATACATAAATGAATAAAAATTCTAGTTCAAAAATACCTTCACTAGTAACTCTTCTAAATGGTACAGATGAGATTTGTTCAGCAAAAATCCAGTGACCCTTTAGTGACATAAATCTACATAAACATTTATGGGACTGGTCATAAAGGTCAGTTTTATTAACTTTGACGTCACTTAGCATTATATTATGTCACTATATTGTGTCATGACACAATAATGACAGTGCATTATGAATACTGACTTTGCAGCTTTTTTTAGGTACATCAAAGTGATGTAACCCTGAAGATGTCGCTAGTTAAAGGCTGATAGCAAATTTGACCAAAAGTGAGGCCTTCAAAAAGATAAGCACCTAGTAGTCCCATGGTTAACGTGGAATTCCACCAATGTATCAAAATTTCTCCATAATTCAATTAGGGGTGAATGAAACCAGGGGTCATGATGTCTCCAATACAAAAATAGCCTTGTCATTTACTGTCCAAACCCGCTGGTGAACCTACACGTGTCCTCTGCTTTTTGGGGTGGTTGTAGCCTAGTGGATAAAACACTTCCCTGTGAACCCGATGACCGCAAAGTTGCAGGTTCAAACCCCCACCTTCTACCATTGTGTCCTTGAGCAAGATACTTAACCCTCAGTGTCTCCAGGGGGACTGTCCCTGTAACTAATGACTGTAAGTCGCTCTGGATAAGGGTGTCTGCCAAATGTCCCATTACCTTTTACTTTGCTACATAATGTTCTGTATACACCCTTCCACCACGAAAGGATATAAACAATATTTTTTAGGTCAGGGTATTCTCAAAACTATGGTTAAATATCTCTGGCATCAGACAGCAGGGAGCTTATTCATCACCATTTCACTGAATAACTTTACGTGGGTGAGCTTTTAGAGCCATTATACTCTTCAGACGTCTGGTTCCTTTCGCTTCCATTCACCTCCCCTCTAGAACGAAGCTTTTAACGTCAAACCGCTCTGAAAGACCTTGTTTAAACACTTAATTATGCAGAAATGTTATTAAAAATAGTGGAAATGTCCCCAGAAATGCAATGTAGTTGACAAATAAAGAAATGCAGAAGAACAAGCTTGTAGTACACAAAAACAGCTTTGTCGGCCATGCCCCTTATTCTCTTTTCGCTCCCAAGTTCATTAATATTAACCGCGCTGTTATTAATCCGACTGATTTCAAAATGTTACAGCCCTCCGAATAATTGCTTTAATTAGAATGTGCTGATTATAATTGAGATCGGCTGCATTTAACACAGTGTGACATCGGCCGTGGGCTTCAGAAAATCTGGCACTTTGACATGGATGCGCGTTAAAATCGTTCCAAAGGTGTGCGATTGATGCCATTGTTCCATGCGGTTGCTTCTCGTTGAGCTTCTGCGGAGGATTCTGCTGATGGGACTGCAGCGCTGGCCTTAAGAGAATTATGCTGGGGATCAATGTATTTGACTGTTGGTTCATCCATTACCTCTCGAATGCCTTTCAATGCAGGCCTAACGAGGACATATGCACTCCCTAAAGACACACACACACACACACATAGATACATACCAGGGTCAATAGCAGCATCCTCCTAATGTCTATGGATCCACATCCCCTCATTCACACACACACACACACACACACACGGTACTAAAACAAGAGCAAAGCTATGGTTTATTCGCCTGTTACTCAGCGTGAAATGGCCTCACACAAGGCGCGAGCCAACACTAATGGAGTTCATGGGTCAAGACCTTGCTATTCAAAACTTCTTCACATGAATGAGTCTGACCGGCCTGGATGCCGCCTGAGTGGACGGAGAGCGGAAAGACACGCTAACAGCATTTATCTCCATCAGGACAGCTGACTCATACACTGAGAGAGAGAGAGAGAGAGAGAGAGAGAGAGAGAGAGAGAGAGAGAGAGAGAAAGCGAGAGAGAGAGAGAGAGAGAG
>JBBPCZ010000012.1:5093541-5109049 GCA_037974445.1 Brycinus macrolepidotus
ATATTCAGCGTGGTTATATTCAGTATGTTTATATTTAGTGTGTTTATATTCAGTGTGTTGATGTTCAGTGTGTTTATATTCAGTGTGTTGATGTTCAGTGTGTTGATGTTCAGTGTGTTGATATTCCGTGTGTTTATATTCAGTGTGTTTATGTTCAGTGTGTTTATGTTCAGTGTGTTTATATTCAGTGTGTTTATATTCAGTGTGTTTATATTCAGTGTGTTGATGTTCAGTGTGTTTATATTCAGTGTGTTTAGAGTGACTCCTGTTTGCTGTAGTTGTAAGTGAGTGTGAGGTGTGTGAGTGAGAAGCGGTGGGACGCTCCTCTGACAGAACCGTCGCACCGCAGCCCGACTGCAGTCAGACCGTGTCGGCTCAGCTGTGGAACTGCTGACCAAACAAACGGCGCTTCAGAACCGGGCGACACTTCAGCATCACAGAAACGCTGCCATCGCACTCCATGAGCCGGACCTCAAACAAAGAGCCAGCGCTAGAAAGAGTCTGCAGGAGAGAAGAGCAATTTGTTAAATTTATGACATATAATATACATTATATAACAACACACTCGTCTGAGTGTATGATGGGTACTACCTTCCATGGTTACTTTTTCTGGGGCCGTCAAACTTTCACGTACATATAACTATATACGTAACTTATATATACATATAGTTGTGTCCATAGTTACACACACACACACACACACACACACACACATATATATACATAAGATTGAATTAGGTATTTTTGGGACTCTTGTGCCCAGATGCTTTGCGAGACCTTGATCCATCCCTGGAGGTTTTAAAGGACCTTATATTATATTTTTCTTGAATATTTTTTTTCTCTCTTATTATAGTGTGATTTTATTCACCAAACACAGTTATTATTTTCCAGCCTTTTTTCATCCCTCTGAATGAAACAGGCAGTTTCTGCTAAAGCCGAAACTTAAAGAAAATCTAATGTAAATGAGCTCTGTTCTGATTGGCCGTCCTATATTATACTTCATTCAAAATGCAGTCCAGATTGAAAAACTCCTAATGAATTCATAAAAAAAATGTCAATTTTAAGGCAGTTTCAAACTCTTATTTACCAACAGTGGTGTGTTTTAAATGTGTTTTGCTCTGGGTAGTAATCCTGATATGTAAAAATGCTCTGTGAGGATTTTTCCCCCAGTGAGCTTTAAACACTGACACACTCTCAGCGGTGTGTATTTAGCATTCAGATATTAGCATTCAGTGAACACTGCGTGCCTGCAGATCCCGGGTTCCAGTCACATCATTTCATTCATTTTAAAAGGATTTAGACTGCATACGCAGCAAGGCAGCGCAGAGACAGACACTCATTCAGAGATAATTTACAGACAATTTCAGCGAAAGGAACACAAAGTTTTCTTGAACAGAAATAAGGCATAGAAAGCATGTGATGTTTTAAACCCCTTACACACTTTGATGAACACTGAGTGCTTTTGTTTTTTGGCAGGAGCTTCATTCATCATTTTACTACATGATGTTTTCAGCCTAAAAGAGCGCCATCTTCACCAGCAGCAAAACATCTTCAGAAACAAACACACTTTCTTACCTGTTAATATTAAACCTCTCCAAGCACTTTCTTCTCTTCTCTTCTCTTCTCTTCTCTTCTCTTCTCTCCCCTTCTCTTCTATTTTCTTCTCTTGTCTTCTGTTTCCTTATCATCTTCTCTTCTCTTCTCTTCTCTTCTCTCCCCTTCTCTTCTATTTTCTTCTCTTGTCTTCTGTTTCCTTATCATCTTCTCTTCTCTTCTCTTCTCTTCTCTTCTCCGTTGTACTTTTCTCGTCTCTTTGTTTTTGTCTGTTCTCTTCTCTTCTCTTCATTTCTCTTTTCTTCTTGTCCCTTCCCTTCCCTTCCCTCTTCTCTCCTCTGCTCTTCTCTTCTGCAGTGTATAGTTACTTATTTTGAAATTCACACAAGAAGCCAGTTTACAGTTATTATAGCTTTTTATAGTTTATAGCTTTTATAACTGCGGGAAAGGTGTTGCCTGGAGTGATCAACTACATGCCACAGGTGTGGAAGACAGATGAAGCTGAGAAATGCTTGAGTGTTCCTTTTTGTTCCGTTCATGGATTTGTAGCACAAGCAGCGTGGCCCAGGCAGAGCAGTCCTTTAGTACGATGACTTTATGGTGACAGAACTTATGTTCTGTTTTGGGGCTCATAACCTGTTCCTGTCACATATTTACTACAGTATGACAGGGCAGAATAAGACGCTTTCGCTAGATTTGGATTCCTACATGTACAAAAAAAAACCAAAACAAAAAACAAAAAACAGCGAGTGACTGCAAGAGCTTATGCAACAGTGTTCTCTTTTATAGCAGCGACGGCTGTCTTATTCTGTGAACCAAAATAGAATCACACACTCTCTCTCTCTCCCTCGCTCCCTCCCCCCTTCCCCCCTCCCCCCCTCCCCCCCCCAAAGGGGTGAATTTGATATCTAAATTTACCAGCTTAAGGGGGTGGAACAGAAGGATTTTTTTTTTTCCTCTGAAAATCATCCACGGCTCCAAACAAAACAGCGAGAGCCGTTTCGGCAGAAGCCACTGACCGACATTTGTCTCTGATGCTCATTTCCCTTTTCTACAAATGGTATTATAAATGTATTTGATATGAAAGAAGACACATGATTCAAGACTGAACATTTTTTGTTGCTGTTAGTGATGCAGCTGCTCTGAATCACATTAAGCTAAGAACAATGTAAATGCACATTTGCAACGTACGTCCAGACACTGCTGTTAATCCAGAAATGCGAGGTTAGAAGGTGTCCACAAACTTTTAGAGGTGAAGCGATGAAGCCTCTGTGGAGAGATAATTGGGCCAGAGTTTTAAATGTGATGTGAATGTGGGTCGGCCTGGTTGGGTGACTGCCAGTATTTCTTTGATCAATTTTGATGAGTAGAGGAACTGACAATTCCACTACAAAGTCTGAATTTTGCTCAGGAGCATTACTGAGGGTGCCTCTACACACTCATAGAATTGGCTTTAATACTGAAGTGGAGGGTTGGGTAAGTGTGTGGTACAAACACTAAAGTACTGGGTCATTATTTTGAGTAACATTTTCCAACCAAGACCCAAGAACGATTTAACTAAAAAACACTCAAATGAAACCGTTTTGCTATTAACAGTTTAAGTGCGTTTTTGGTTGGTAAAACGGTGTCACCAACCTTGCATAAAACAAAACCCTAACATGTTTTCAATATATTGAAAATGAGCTTATGTTAAGCAAACAAAATCTATGTAAAAGTTACTTTTACTAAGTGAAATACTTCATTTGGCCAAATAAGCAAAAAACTTTCTTACAAAATCTTAGGTAAGTTAAATTATAGCAACTGAAATTCTCTTTTTACATCAATAAATCTATTTCTTTTCTCTGATCTAGATATTTTTACTTATTTCAAGAAAAAAAACAAGACTAAGTAATTGTTGCTTACCCCAAATTACACAAACACCTGACAGCTTTCAGCTACTGTGCAGAAAAAGGTGCAGTAAAATACCTCATTACGGGATTATTTAAAGTAACAAGGTGGTACGTGTGAACAAACACATCAGAAATGAAGCAGAAATCTCTGATTTAATAAGTCATATTTACACACCAGTTAAATGAAATGTGCATTCATCTGTAAACCTTGAGACTTGCTGGTGGACAGAGACTGTAGCTCCACTTGTTTATGCTTGTAATGACATGAGGGTCGAAACAAGCAGGATGTAAATCACAGGAGGTTTAATGCCAAAGAACAAGTAATAAAAACACAAACAAAAACAAGGGACCTGGGGTACACGGAAACACAAGAAAATACAAAAACTCAAGAGGGTCCAAGGCATAACAAGAACAGGAGCACAGCAGAAACAAACAGTAAAATAAAGAGGTTTAACAAAAAGACTAGAAAACCAACACAACTAGAAATGACCATAACAGAGTCCAAAAGTGAGTTTTACAAAGAGCAGAGTAAACAAGAGGTCTAACAAAGAATCCACAAACACAGACTGAGATACAGGGGTATTTATACTAATGAAGGAAATGAGAGCACCTGGGCAGGGGCGGAGACAGGAACTAGACACAGGTGAGCAAGGGGCGAGGCTAAGGTGGGGCTAAGACCAAAACATACTCACATGGGACACATAAACAAAGGGACATGGAGAATGTAAACAACAACATCGACAAGAAGACAGAAAATGACAAAAGGCCAAAAAACAAGGAAAAGATGGGGAGAACGTTTCAGAGCTCAGTTTGCGTCAGTCATCCTCAAGTTTTTCGGTCAGTTTCTGGACACTGAGTCTCTTTTGGCTGGACATTTTTGGGCAGAGGACCCAATATCTAACTGGCAGTGATACTGATCTGTGTAAAAATCCCATGTCAGTGAATGGTCCACCTCTCAAATAATAACTCAGAGGCATTTCCTGACCAATGATGAATGTGGTCGTTCTCTCTCTCTCTCTCTCCTCCTCTCGTTCCTCTACATCTTCTCCCTCTCCCACCTCCTACACTTCAAGCAGAAGGAAATGCATATTTTAAAAACTCTTTCTCTTTCTTTCTCTCCCTGACGCTCCATATTTCACACCTTTTGAGGTACCGTGATTATTTATGGCCTGCTTTAAATGAGTCACCCGAACCGAGGTGAAATTCCCAGCCCGATACGGCGGTGAAAATGAAAGAGCAGACAGCTAGAGCGCGGCATCTTAACACTGATCCGCTTCTTCACGCCCGATATTTCACCATCAGACCACTGGCCGTGTATCACATTCTCCCTGAGAGCTGACCTGGAGTTGAAGTCCAAACAAACTGCTTTTAACCCCTAAAGAAATCAGCCACATTTACATTATATTCAAATCAGAGCATTTATACTGGTCTGTTCATCATGAAATTTGAATACAGTAGAAAACAACAGGGGTTTTCAATGTTTAATGAAATTTAACATTTCATTTTCCTTGCTTTTATATCTATCTATCTATCTATCTATCTATCTATCTATGTCAGTCTATCTATTTCACCCTGTTTTGTTTCAGAACTGACCAGCTTCTGCACATACATACAGGACTCTACTGAATCTAAAATGACCAATTTCATGAACTCAGAATGAAGAAATTGTTGTAATCAGAATGTTTACTTCAGAATAAAGACTGAATATGTTTTATTTAAACACTGGGGACATTGGGGATTTTAGGGCACAAGCCGAAGAGAATAGGGCACAGATTTAGACACAGAACACAAAATCTCGTTCTAGAGTTTCCTGCAGCACCTCTGTAAACTTAGCTCAGTTTAGTCAGAGTGTCCTTTTAAACAGTGGCAAAATACTATAAGCTTTTATTCAGTACGTTGGGTTAGTTGGGAACACCAAATTATTAAATGATATACTGCTGTTTTCTGATTTATATTCTTCCTCTTATTATTATTCTTTTTCCATCACAGTTTTGTCTGCTTACTCGTCCTGCATTTTTCAAGATATTGACATCGATATTGATAGTTTGACTTGTAACTTTCACGTAACTGTTTTTGAAATTTGTTTCCCCAAAGGCAACCTGCTGTCAACACCCTAACAACCACCTGGGATACCATAGCACACACCAAGCAACACCTTTGCACTGCACCCTAGCAACCACCAGAGATACCATAGCAACCAATGAACGTTTAAGCTGCTCAATCATCCTGTACTATTTCCTTCTGCAGCTTCGTTCATCAAAACACATTTCTTACAATATATATTCTATTATATTCACATTTCTAATATATATATTTGTGTGTGTATGTGTGTGTGTGTGTGTGTGTATAGTCATATCTCTATACTAATATATCTCATCAGTTAAAGATAAACAAATATAAACAGAAATTTTACAGTCATTTATCAACAAAAGGAATAAAAAATGATATTAAACTTTTGAACGTTTCTTTGCGCGCGTGCGTGCATGTCCCCCTCCGCGTCAATCTCCAGAATTACCCACGTTCCACTCTGCGCACGCGTGATCCGATCCGATCATCGCGCAAGCGCGAGTCTGTCACACACACACAAACACGCACACACGCACGCACTCCCTCTCTCTCTCTCACATACACACACACACACACGCACACACGCGCCCGCGCGCACATGCACTAGGAGTCTCCGCGCGCTCGCGGACGCGACACGAGACGCCGAGGCGAGGCACGCTAGAGAGGAAAGTCCGCGCGCTTTCTCCGCCTGTTGTCTGGTGGCGCGTGCTGTAGTGGTTATGCTCGTTCTTCCTCTTCTTCTTCTTCTTCTTCTCCAGACTCTTGAGAACCTCGCGCCGTGCTGTAGATAGCTCTCGCGCGCGGCTCCGGCGGGACCCCCGCGAGCCCGCGAGCTCCTGAGGAAGCAGAAGCCCCCCCCCCGACCACCCTCCCCCCCCCCTCCGGGTGTGGATGGCCGTGCCATGGAGGAGGAGGCTCCGTTCCGGAGGGTCAAGACGCGGAGAAAGAGGAGCCGGTGCCCGCGCGGCGTGCCGCTTCCGGCCATCGCGTGCGAGGACGAGTTCGACTGCAAGGAGCTCGAGGCGCTGTTCCGCAGCTACGGCCTGAAGCTCGAGCAGACCTCCACGCTGAAGGCGCTCGCGGTGCTCGTGGCGCTGTCCTGCGCTCTCGCGGCGCTCGAGCTGCTCTCCGGGGGGGCCGGAGTGGGGGGACTGGGGGGCTCCGCCACCGTGGCGCGCGCCTCGCACCCCGTGCACGGCGTGGTCTTCGCCTCGCTCTTCGTGGTCACCAACGTGAAATACCTGCGCGCGCCGCAGCTGCAGCAGATCGCGCACCTCGCGCTGCTCTTCAGCTTCACCTTCTCCCTGCCCTGCTGCCCCCTGCCGCGCCTCGCGCCCGGCCCCGCAGACCCGCCCCCCGCGCCCGAGCACGGGCTCTGGCAGCTCGCGCTCCTCACCTTCGTGGCCTACGCGCTGCTGCCCGTGCGCACGCTGCTCGCGGTGGTCTTCGGGGTCCTGCTGGCGGTCTCCCACACTGCCGTCACGGCCACGACCACCACGGCCACCACGACCACCACGACCAGGACCCACAGACTCTGGAGGACGGTACGAGTCTCTCACTTCCCTTCTTCTATTTCTCTTTCATCTTACTTTTTTTCCTTTTCTCTTCTGTTTCCTTTCCTACCTGTCTTTTCCGTTTCCTTTTTCTTTTTCTTTTTATTTCTTTCCTGCCTTTTTTAAAATTTTATTTCTCTTCTCTTCTCTTCTTTGCTTCCCCTTCCTTTCCTATCCTTTCCTTTCCTTTTCTTTTCTTTTCTTTTCTTTTCTTTTCCTTTCTTTTCCTTTCTTTCCTTTTTCTTTTTCTTTTCTTTAAAAGAAAACACACACAGAACACACTGTGTTCTGTGTACTGAACGGTAGAGATAAGCGTGGAAGCCCCCCAGTGTAAAATTCGTTTCAGCACCACAGAGGACCGGACAGCTCCACACAGTGAACCTGTTACAGTGAGGTCAAACAGTTCAGCTCCGGATTAACAGACAGACAGACTGACACCAGCAGTGCTGAGTTCACACTCCCTTCTTTAAAATAACAACGAAAGCATCAAGTAAACACTTGAATAGATGAATGAACACATAAAATATTGAACTAGTGCAAACAGCGTGAGAGTAAAATGCTGAAGTAGCTCTTTAAGAATTCAACTAACACATAGAAACACTAAAACAAGTTGCATGAACACCTGAAGTGTTGAGCTGCTGCTAAAATGTGTTACATTAACACTTAATGTTGAACCAACATTATCTTAATTATCTTAATTCATAAAGTGTCGAATTAACACTAAAATGTTACCTTAATACATAAAGTGTTGAACTAGTAGTAAACTGTATTATATTAACACATAAAATGTTGAAGTACTGCTAAAAAAAAAGTGTTGCATTAACAAATAAAGTGTTGAAATAACACCAAAATGTATTGAATTAACACTTAGATTGTTAAAGGATTGTTGAATTAACCTGTCAAATTAACACCTAAAGTGCTGAACCGATTGCTATAAAACCTACATGGTTGAATATCTGTATTGAATTAATGCCTAAAATGTTGAATGAACATCAATAAAGTTGTCATAACAATGGAATTAACACATATATTGTATTTATAAACAAATATTTAATTGGAACCTACTGTACTGAATAAGCTCCTAACCTTAGTAACCCCCAAAGTGTCCAATTAACACGTACACAGTTGAATTAACAAATTCATAGCGATGAATTTCTTCCCAAAATGCACATTTACATGGTTGAATTAACACCAAAACTAATTGCTTCATGCCTGTAAGATTGAATTTACTCTAAAACTGTAAACACTTGGTTAGTTTATCTAGCCATATTTGTACACTACATTCTACTGCATTCTATTGTAAAGTTAAAAAAAAGTAATTATAGTCTATAAAGTGAATCATTTAAACTGGCAGAGAGAATGAATTGATGCGCTCAGACCAGTGAAACCCCCCTTTCAGCACCCCTGGAGTGGACAGCACCACAGTGAGGTCTGATTGAGACGGTCCTGACACACATTAACGAGAGGCGCTGTCCACCACTCTGGTGCTGAAACACTGTTTCTAATGCAGCTTCATGGTTTGTGTTGCTCTTCATGTTTGTTAATTGAATTGGAGCACTGGAGGCTTTGCTGTACAGACTGACAACCTCCACAGAGTGATTTAATATCATTCACTGCTACTGTAAATGAATCAGAAGCTACAATGAATCATTCAGTAACTACTTTAAATTATTCGGTATCCACTATGAATTATTCAGGATCTACAATGAATCCACCAGAAACAGCTATGAAGTACTCAGTATCTATTAAGAATTAGTCCGTGACTACAATAAATTAGTGACTAAATTAGTGACATTACTCAATAACTACTATGAATTATTCCATAACTACTATGAATCATTCAAAAACGACTATAAATTAATCAATAAAAGCTATGAGTTATTTAGTATCTGCTATGAATTATTCTGTGAATCAATCAGAAAGTGCAACAAATTTCTCAGTATCTATTGTAAAAAAAATAATGACTACAACAAAATAGTGACTAAATTAGTGATATTAGTCAATGACAGCTATGAATTGTTCAGAAACTACTATAAGCTCTTCAGTATCTATTATGACAGTAATTTATTTATTTATTTAGTTGTTTGTTTGTTTGTTTGTTTGTTTATTGTGTATTTGCTTACTTTTATTGATAAAAACCTGTGCTGAAGTCTTATGCAGGCAAGAAAATTGTTGAAACTAAAAGTGAGGCTTTTAATATGTTTGCTTGGACAGCAGTTCTTCTTTTTAAACGCAGCCCCTTAAAAAGCAGCTTAAAAGTTTTCTTCAGTTATTACTGATTATCTGGGACAAACAAGAGTGCATTTGTTCAAGAAAAAGTATTTATGGTAAGTATTTAAGAAGCCCAGTATTTATGATTAGCATGTAGACTGAGACTGTTGGTGAAAATGCTTTTCTAATTTTATTCAAAATGTTTCCTTTCACGTGATCATCAGTGTAACAGTTTGAGAGGAAAGCAGAATCTCATCAATTTTAACATTCAATTTTAGAATTTCTTTTATTATTTAATGACCCTCTCCTGGGTCATCTTGTGGGTCACTCAGTAATTACTGAGGAGACCCTTTAACCCCTGATTTACAAAACACAGTTTGCATAATGCAAGTGGGTATTCAATAAGTGTCTTTCACAAAGTTTTTAACTAAATTATCCAATTTGTGTCCATAACGATTCACGATGGTGTGCAAAAGTTTTGGCACCCCTGGTCACATGGCAAGTTACACCTTCTCTAATGAGAACACACTCAAATATGGCATTTTTATGGAAATTTTAGTGCATAATATCTATGAATTTGCTGAATTTAACTCTTCTATATTATAATGGGTTGAAAGCAGCAGATGGTCCGCATCTTTGTTCATTTTTGTATCTCACAATGCAAAGGGATGGAGCACAAAATGTGGACCACCATGAGGGGCCTTGAGGAACATTTTGAGAACCACTGGGCTAGAGAAACACAGGTTTGGTCCTCAATCTTCTCTGGGATCTCCAGCCATCGCATGGATTTGCTCAGTGCCATCAGCAGCCCCTGATTCAATTTAATGAAGGATTGATTAGATAAACTGGGGATTAGATGGTAATCATAAATACTGGGCTCCTGCTTTTTCTTGAACAGATACACTCTTATTTTACCCAGAAAAACAGCTTTAACCCTTAGAACACGAGCGGCAGCACAACAAATGGTAAACTCATACAGCAAAACAGCTCCTTATATGGAAGTTCCCCCGTTTTGTGTTGATGCTCGAGGTGTCAGACGTCATGCTGAGTTTTGTTTGGTGTTCCTGTGTCACATAGAACCAAAGTTACTGTAATTTAAAAAACATGTAATAATAAAAACCACTACTGGGGTTTTAAAAATGGCGTCACACACAAATGAACATAAAGAACCAAAATGTCCAAATTTCTTTTATTTTAGGTCTTAGAAACAAACAGAAAAAACACAAGATCTTTGAACGCGGGAGAACTTTCAGGATAGTCTCCGCCCACAAATGGGGGTCGGAAAACCCGCAGAGGGAGGGGCTCCGGAGAGCGGCCGAGCGGCGGCGCGCCGAGAGAAAGTAATAAATCAGGAAAATTTTTATGCTGGTTTTAAAGGTGCTATATGTAAAAAGCAAGGTTCAAGGTCAGTTTGTCATCAGCAGCTGTGAACACGTACATAGTGTGATGAGATGTTTCTCCATGGACTACAGATCAACATATAGTAACATTCAACAGAGTGCAAATTGCAACAGAGACAGTTCAGACAATACAATAAATAGACACTACAACAGTGTAACAGTATTATACTCTTACAGTACAGTGTGAACGGGATGTAAACCTTCCAGAGTGACTACTGTTGCACCTGAAGTGATTATTATTATTGCACAGGAGGCAGTTACAGCACTGAACAAAGTGCAAGGAATGACAGAGACAATACAATAAATAGACTATATATACAATATAGATAATATAGCAGTGTAAGAGTAGGGTGAATGGGATGTAAACCTGAGATAATACAATAAATAGACAATACATAATGTAACAGTAGCGTGAATGGGATGTAAACCTTCCAGAATTACTATATTGTACCACAAGTGTTTTAATACGTGATTATTGCACAAGAGACAGTTAGCAGCATTGAACCACACTGAGTGAGTGCAAATTAGAAGCTTATCAAATCTATTTGAGAATAGACATAAGACATAAGAGTGCCTGTAGTGGCAGTAAACAGTAAACAGAAGGTAAAGTGCAGGTGCTGTTTAAAGTCCAGAGTGTAAAATGAGAAGTATGTACAGTATAAAGTGAGGTAGCTCCCTGGCATGTCCTTGGTTAGGCAGGGACTAGACCTTTAGGAGCATTCAGTCCGCTTTAAGTCCGTGGCACAGTTCGGTTAACTCGTGTTATGAACACAAAGTGCACCTGGTTGGCTTCGACAGTTTTGGCCCTCTAGCCTTGCCGTAGGTAGATCACATGGTACAGCCCCAGGAAACGAAAAGATTTTTTTTTTATTGAACTGTAATAAACATACAAACATGCCACGGTACTCCATTACAATTTCAGTTATACTTCAGACAAGCAAAAATGAGATGACAGACAACAGACAATAAAGAAATAAACTAATAAACGCAAATGAATAAATGATAATAATAATAAAAAAAATTTAAAACCCAATAAATAAATAAATAAATAAATAAATAAAGGGGATTCTTGTCAAGATCAAGTTTCTCTACAAAGTTGCAGCCTCAAAGTATTCTTGCTCTCCATTTCAGTGAAGACTAATAGTAGCATAGATCTTTGTGGAAAATGAAGACGCAGAACTACTCTTATGTAGAAACAAATTCCCAAGTGAAGAAACAACGGCGGCAGGTTGGATGAGGAACTAAAGTATGAACAGAAGAAGAACTGAGTTCCCTCTCTGTTGGTCCACTTTTTGGACCACTTTTAGAGGACTGTGTTCGGTTCCTTTAAAGAGGACTATATGTGAAAACACCCTAAGTGTAGTTCGACTGGGTGACAAGTAAAACTATTGCATAACGATCTACACTGGTGTGCAAAAGTTTTGGCAAGTTACACCTTCTCCAATGAGAACACACTTAAAAATGGAATTTATAGTGCATAATCTCTACTCATTTTCCAAATTTGACACATAGAATGTGGTCTGTGCAAATGTTATAGCACATTTTAGATTTCAATATGTTAAACTTAGCAAATAAACAGAAATTGTGATTTGACCGAAATGAGCATAAAAGGTCCATATTTGAGTGTTTCCTCTGCAGAGGATTTGCACTTATTTTCCCTTCAGAAATCAACCAGACAAAACATCATAACTGAATGTAGTCTGAATGGGGTAACGAGTGAAAATTTGCAGCGGTTTTGCATAACTGTCTACACTGGTGTGCAAAAGTTTTGGCACCCCCGGTCACGTGGCAAGTTACACCTTCTCCAAAGAGAACACACTTAAATGTCGCAATTTTATGCAATTTATAGTGCACAACTTTTATTTATTTGTCGGATTTAACGCATAAAAATGTGGCCCGCGCGAAAGTTATTGCAACTTTTGTATTTTATTGTCCTAAACCGGAGTATATTTTAAACTCAGCAAAGCAGGGGTATTGCATTTCTCCATACTCTTCATAGAAAGCAGACTGGACTGTTCACAGAGCCTTGGACAGAGGCCCTGAGCTCCGTTTCCAGACCTCACACACACAGTTACATTCTCCCCTACCGCGTCCGAGCTGCTGGATAAGTAGGTCAGCATGCAGGGTGCGTACCCACTCATCAGAGGGATTTTAGCACCGAGCAATAGTTTCCATTGTGTGCGCCAACTTCAGATTCCCTGTACAGTGTGGTCTGGTTTGGTGAGGTGGGAGTATAAAATGTTTACTGGCTTTATAATCTTTACAGGCCCCAGGGGTATCATTATTTTTGGCCCATTCTCAGTCCTGGACACTCCATTCCATTTACTGTCTGTTCTGTAATCTATCACTCCTGCTCCAACTCCTCAGCTTTCTGAGCTCGGTCGCTTGTCTCGGAGCTGCGATTGCGTGGTCGCCAGAAAACCAGTGTTTGGAGACACAAACTGTGGGCGAAGAAAAGTTTGCATAAAAAAAAAAATTCACACTGTGGATTCGAACGAGGATCTTCTGATCTCCTGATTTACTGCCGGACCACCGGAGAGGGCGGGAATCCACTGGCCGCATTTACAGGCAGATAATTTTTTATTAATCCACAATAAACGGTGACAGACGCCTCTTTTATAAGTGACCTGTGCTTTAGTGTTTTGAAGTCTGGCGTGTGTTTTGCTTTGCGTTGTTTTCTCCGCATTAGTATTTTTCCACTTTTTGTCCTTTTCCGGCCACCTTAACCCGTGATGTCACAGACTCTGTGTCCGACACACATTTTAAAGGCGATTTGACCGCGTTCTCTCTTTCTCCCCATACGTTACAGAGGCAGTTCGACCACAAAAATCGATTTTTTAAATGATCAATAATTGGCCCCTGATCATCTAAACGATTAGCTGTGTACAAGTGGGAGGTTTTTTACAGATGTTTTGATGCTGGAACCATGCCTATATTTCAAAAACTGTAGGAGAAGAAGAGGCACCAAATTCAGCTATAATAATAATAATAATAATAATAATAATAATAATAATAATAATAATAAAACCTAAAAAAGAAGAGTAGAGTTATTGCATTAGCAGTTAAATAATCAAAAGCCTGCTGTCTCAAAACGGGCTTCAGCAACTGCCCATTGACTCCTATTATAAATGTAAGCTGAGCTCATTACTTTAGTGCTAGTTTTACTGGCTAATGGCCGGACAGAGAAAACACTTGAGAAAACAACTTTTTCACAACCTTTTCCCTGTCAAAGTGCATCAGATTCGACATGATCTAACAGCAGCATCATTTTGACCCCTGTAACTAAATAAGAAATTAATTATTCATTATATTATGTATAAAATGAACGTGTAAGTTACAGTCATATGGAAATCACCCCCAGTCAAGTTATGCTTAGCTGTTCGGTTGATTTCTGAGGAGAAAATAAGTGAAAATCTTCTACTCAAATATGGCATTTTTATGCTACTTTTCTGTGCACAGTTTCCATTTATCCGCTGAGATTAACACATTAAAATACAAAATGTGCCATAACTTTCGCACAGGCTGCATTTGATATGTAAAGGGACTACCCTCCGTCTGCGGGTTTTCCCCACCCACTTGTGGGCGGAGACTATCCTGAAAGTTCTCCCGGGTTCAAAGATCTTGTGTTTTTTCTGTTTGTTTCTGAAACCTAAAATAAAAGAAATTTGTGTTCTTTATGGTCATTTGCGTGTGACGCCGTTTTTAAAACCCCAGTCGTAGTGTTTTATTATTATTAGATGTTTTTAAATGACAATAACTTCTATGTGACACAGGAACACCAAACAAAGCTCAGCATGACGTCTGACATCTCGAGCACCAACACAAAACGGGGGAACTTCCATATAAGGAGCTGTTTTGCCGTATGAGAACAATTTATCATGTATTGTGCTTCTGGCACGGATCCGTGCTGCTGGCGTTCTAAGGGTGAAGGGCAGGAGGTTGGTTTCATTGTCTGCGGTATTCAACTGTGTGTTGAAAAGTTCTGGAGTATTCCTTTAACTGGAGCTCTGGTCCTGAAGGACAGGAGGAAGCGTCGCTTTATTGGCCGCGTTTTATGTGTTAGAGCTTTCAGACTCCCACTCAAAAGCACAAACCAAACTGTTATGTGAGAATTTTTTCATCTCCCACACATCTGCCACGCCGTCCCGACACCCCGTTAATCTCGGAAATGTCGCAAGACGAAGGGCCAGTGGGCTTCGGCTGTAGGTGCTAATTTTTTTTTTCTGGCTTATGTAAGAAATTATTCATTAATAACACGTTACACAACTAAGTAAAGTACAGACAACTCAAATGAGTCATGTGCTGTAAACCATTCGGGGAAAAAAAAAAAAAGACTGCATTCCGTGGATAAACGCATGTTTGGGTTCGAGCCCAAAGCTCTGTGAAGATGAACAGTAGTAAAATGTCTTTTAATGTACGATATTTCATGTTTTATTTCAAGTCATTCGGGACTGTTTTTGTTGGTCTGTTCGTGATGAAACACACACACACAGTAAAGAATGAGACAAGACACCACAGAATGAAGAAAAAAAGGAAGAATAATAATGAAGGGGTGGTTGAAAGGGGTTTAGCTGTAATACTTTCACCTTCTAATTGAATGAACAGCTGATATTACAGCTGCACACACACACACACACACACACACACACACACACTCACACACACACAAATGCCCTTGCATTTTCACACACCCTCAGATTAATTACTTCATTTCAGCTCTGCACCACCAGCCCACTACAGTGTATGTTAATGGAATGATGTAGCGTGTGTGTGTGTGTGTGTGTGTGTGTGTGTGTGTGTGTGTGTGTGTGTGTGTGTGTGTGTGTGTGTGTGT
>JBBPCZ010000012.1:5172289-5186601 GCA_037974445.1 Brycinus macrolepidotus
GTTCTAGACTGTTTTACACCGTTTATATTTACTGAAATCAGAGTTTACTGACACACTCTGAGTTCTGAGGGTAAACACCGGTTCTAGACCGATTTACACCAATTGTATTTACTGACATCAGATTTTATTGATACACTCTGAGTTCTGAGGGTTAAATAGAACAAATGAAGTCCTATGACAAGCAGCTGTAAAGTTTTGAACCGTGGTGTTTCTGTTTCTTCATCCTCTGTGAAAACCCTGACATTATCTGCTCCGCAGGTGACAGAGGACGTCAACCGCCTGCTCCAGAACGACTACGACTTGGTGTGCCGCGGCAACGTGAGCGTGAAGGGCAAAGGTCAGATGCTGACCTATTTTCTGGAGGGCAAGTCTCAGGGCGCGGGTCAGCGGGCCCCGCAGTTCTCGGGGAGCATGGAGCGCAGGGTGTACGCCGTGGGCCGCGCCAGCAGCGTCCTCACCAAGACGGGCAGCGCCTCGTCTGCCACCTCAGGACTGGCCGCCAGGGTCGGGGTCAGCAGCACACAGCTGGGGAACAGCTCCACCACGGCCCCCAAGAACCGGACCTCCAGCTACATCCCTGTGGTGGGAGAGGAGGACGAGGCGGACACGGAGGAGGAAGGAGAGGTGTAGGATGAACAGGGGGTTATGGGGGTCAAAAAGGAATGATATAGACAAGCCAAAGTCAGTATGATATGCCAAATGGGCCAAAAATGTTAGAAAATGAGGGGCGAAATGGGTTCAGGACCCGACATGTAACAGTAAGACTCGCATGCTCTAATGCAATATGAACAGAACTTTATTGCAGGCAGATGTGAAGGGCACTCCAGAGTCAGTAAGGAAGGCCAAATGGACCAAAAAGGCACTAATAGAAAGGGAGGAAACTGAACTCTGCGATGTAATAATCCATTTATGGGTGCAAGAGTCCACATATACAAGTTAATTTCATTCTCTAATGCAAAATAAGCAAAATGTCGCTGCAGCTCATCCAGACGGATGTTCACCATGGTGAACCAAATGGACCAAACAAGCAATTTTTGTCTCTTCTGTCACTTGATCTGTGTGGGGCCACACGTTCTAACTTCATGGCAGGTCAGAAAGGACTAATGGGCACCTCAGCAAGCAACAAGAAGCCGGTATGGAGCACAAAATGCAATTTTTATTCCCTCTGTTATGTGATCTCTGCCGATCTGAGACATTTTCTAAACCCCATTGGAGGACCAGAGAGCTCCATGGGGTACTGGGCCATCAAAATCCGGCAAACAAGATGCATGAGGAGCAACATCAACTGCCAGAAACATGGAAATGAGGGGGATAAGCAGATGGAATCTTGTCTTCCCTTTCTAATTGTTCATTTTGAGTTTGGTGACCATCATCAGCTGAAGTTAAAGGCATCAGTGTGCTCCTCTTTAGAGATATCAGCACTCTGGTTCCTTCACGTTTAATTTTGGAGCTGAACACTTTGTCTCTTGCAATGAGAGGCACAGCTGGGTTTTAACGATACAGGGAACTTGTAAAGCTTCAAGTCAAGCATTTCTCCTCGTCAAGGCAAGACTGGAATTTTTATGTATCATATGCCAAGATTATCCGATTTGATGTAAATACGTAGATGTTCTTACTATCAAATTTGTGTATTTTTTGTATACTATTCAACGAGTGTGAGTGAAGGTGTGTATGCATGTGTGTGAACGCTGCACCATGTAATGAAATTAGCACAACGGATATATCCTGCACCTCAATGGCTGTTTTTATCTGACCAAGCAATCGACTGAGGTGGTGGGCTCTCTTTTTTTTTTGGTTGTTATTGTTGTTAATATTCTGAAAAAGTTGTGTAGCTTCTGCGTAACGATGAAAGCCCACTTTCATCAGTCAGGATTTTGCACCTGTGGAAGGTGCAAAATTTTATTTTTATTTTTTTTTTACGTTTCAGGTTAAAGGTATAGTCTGCGACTGTGGCGCCTCACCAGTGACTTTTTTGTAATTTGATATATGCTGTTAATTTGTGGAAACTTATCCTTATCAGGGCACTTCTATTAGACATAGAAGAATTTTTACAAATGGCCTCAAACTGAGTAGATACGCACTTGTAGATGCACCTATAATGATAAACATTCAGTATGTCAAAGTCACACAGATCCCTTACCAGCGATGTAGAGGAAACATTGGACTCCCACTAGAGGGCGCTAAGCTTCAGCTACTGTTGGTCAAGCTAGTTTTCCACTAAAAAGAGTTGACAGTGTTTTCACGGTTCTGGAAACACTACAGTTTAGTGTTCGGACCCACCTGTTCTTCACACACTTTATTTTGATGGCCCACTGTAGATGCTTTGTTGAAGCTCACCAAACCCTAAAAACATTAAAAAAACTGAACTAAAATGGTTTATTAACAATTTAAATTGTTGATGACATTAAGAACCATCAAAATAAAGTGGTACCAAAACTCTGAGCTGAATCAAGGCTAGGGGCTGTCTCACGAAACAGGATTTCTGGCTTAGTCAGATAACGGTAACCTTAGTTTGACCTGATGCTGGATTTTCTGATTTTCTGTAAGAGGGTTTAGCAATTTGGCAACTGTACACCTAACCTTGTGTGTTTAGTTCTGGACTTCAGTTCAAAAATGGCTCTTGAACCAATAAGTGTCTGACAAGTCGGAGGCAGCATTCTGACAGAGGAGGACTCTTTCAGTCCATTTCAGGTCATTGTTTTATTTAGTTGTGCCATCATGTGAAGAAAAGCCATTTTCAGTGAAGGAAATACATTGAAAATAAGCACTAACACAGTGACAGTCTTGCTGTGTATCGTTTAGATTGTATAAATGAATGGAATATTTCATATACATTAGTAAATTAGGTGGGAGCGAGCGGGTGCGGGTGGGTGTGAGTGGGTGTGGGCGGGTGCAGGTCAAGAAGTAACAAAGTGACTGTTATGATTAATTTACAGAAACATTGTGGGTTGGGTTCCGGTCATTCTTTTGCAAGTTGAGTGGGCAAGTTGGTTCTCATAACAGCTTGTGCAGGTGTGGGTCATAAAAAGACACGACTTACACATTGCTAATATCCACCATAAATTATCTATATATTGTTCAGTTTTAGTTTTTTTTACTATTTTGACAGTAAAAATTAGATTTAAGTGCATTGTTTCTGTAATATATTCCAAAAACATTATGTGAACTAGCTATGTAGCTAATTTATATAGTATGTTATATACATATATGCCATGGATTTTAGAGGAAAGATGTGTGGGTAGACAGCAGACAGTCAATAGCAGATGGTGTGGGGTGGGACTTCAGTCAGTCAGGCCAATTTTGAACAAACTGCAAAATGGAGTTGAAAGGAATCTTTGCTGTGAAGCCACTGTTAGAGCTTTACAATCTAATCATAAAGCAGCACAATGACGGATCTCACACGTCTTTCAGCAGCTTTCCGTTACGAGCTTCCCAACCACAGTGACCTCTGCCTTAACCGCAGTCAGAAGGTTTCATGATGAATGTGCTTCGTGAGACAGACCCCTGGTGTGACTGAAACTAGACTGTATTGTTTAAGCCTGTAGGCCAGAAATCTCTGCTCTTTGACAGCATTTCCTTTATTTTTCAGACAAGTACAGAGTCTTTCACCATTTCTAATTCGTCACAGAGCAGTAAGTGTGAATTAACTCTAATAATCATTCACCAGTACAGAATGTGATATAGTGATGCTTTAAGATTTCACTTTATAGCAACGTTACCATCACAGGAAGCATCTAACTCCCCCCTGTTTTCACCTGAAGGACGTTAGCCTAGTTCATATCTTTGACATTGTTTTGCTTTACAGTGGAGCGCTTAGTGTTTTTCTCTATTGCTTTCTCTAACGAGTGTGACTCCAGTGACGTCAGATACGGGACCTGCCTGACGCAGTGCATGGCCAAGGCTGGGGGTGTGCAAATCAGGGTCGATTAGGAGAGGTTGAAGGGGACGAGGGCAAAGGGACCATCTGTTGACTCTGAGAGCAACAACCTTGTGACGTGGGGGTATGGGTGTGGGTGTGTGGGTGGTGGGGGGGCATTCTTGCACGCAAACACACACACACACACACACACACACACACACACACACACACACACACACATTAACAAAGCTGGTGAAACTTTGCCAAGCACATTTCTCACCAGAGTCCTGTAGCGCAAACACCAACGTTAGCACTCGCAGTGAGAGCCATGTACCACACGTGTGAGGACTCACTTTTCTGTGTGGTTTTCTATGGGAAATCTGTATCCCTCCTCATCGGAATGAGGTTCGTACTCCAAAGCCAGTAAAATGACATGGTCAGGGTTGTTCTTCAACACATCTGGATGAAGAACCCAACGCCTCAAGCCTACCCACCCATGGGTACAAGTTGCTTTGTGGAAATCTAGTCGCTACCAGCTTTCATGCATGGTGACCCACATTAGTATCCCTTTAATTCACAGATGCTAAATTTACCTTTACAGCATTTGGCAGACACTCTTATCCAAAGTGACTTATCATTCTTACATTTACGGCATTTAGCAGACACTTTTATCCAAAGCGACTTCCATTCTCTAACTACAGGGGACAGTCTCCCTGGAGCAACTTGGGGTTAAGGGTCTTGCTCAGGAACCCAGTGGTGGTGCTGAAGGTAGGATTCAAACCCATGACCTCTTGGTCCAGAGGCAAGTATCCTACCCACTAGGCCACCACCACCCCGGCGTGTATTTTTGTGTATCAAAGGTGTAGGTGAATGTAGTGTTAGGAGTCTTGCCCAAGGACTATTATTGGTGTAGTGTGGTGGGCTGCCAAAGTTAGGAATCAAAATCTCACTCTCCTGCTTGGAAGGCAGCGATGTTATCCACTACACTAACCAACCACCAAATGTGTACAGGTGTTCACCATTGAAATCACATTTTTTCTTTTTTTTTTTTTTTGCAAAATGAAATGGTTAAGATGTAAACAAAGTCCTTCAGAGTAATCTAGTGTGAAATGCTCCATTCTAGAGAAACTTCGCAAATCTGAATTGTTTACAGTGGTGGTAAATGGAACCAGATGTCAGAGGAGTTTACTGCTTCCTCGCAGAAACTTGAAATGAGAGTTTTGGGCTAAAATTTATTTTTTTGAATCCATTCAGGGCAGAGAAGTACATGCATAACCCCAAAGTTATTTTTTTTACACTAATTTACTATTGTCATTGCATATAAAAACTTAGAAGACATAAGTGGGTTCACTTGTAGGTTTGAGTAAGATTGAATTAACTGGTAGTATGAAAAAAAGCTATCTGTGTACACTTTGTTTACATTTAAACCATTGAACTGTAAAGAAAAAAGTGTAATTTCTGTCTAAAGGTGTAATGTTTATGCTGAAAAAGCATTTAGAGTTCATTGCAAATCAATAGGAATTGCATAAGAGACTCTGACTGGGCTGTCCCAACTCTTGCCAAATTTTGGGTTATAAAATAAACAAGCACATTATTACTTTAAAACTTTCCTACCCCTTTTTAAAGTACAAAACATCACATTTCTTCCGTTCCAGCTTATTGACAAGTTCAAACCCATTTGCTCTATTTACTGACAAGGTTCTTCACTGGTCTTACTGACTATGCCACGAACCCCTCGACCTCTCCCGGATCTGTCTTTGACTGCAAACATCGACCGTCAATATAAACATGACATGTTTCTTGCCTTATTGTACAAGCTTACAGTGACTGAAATACTTGCCTTTTAGCGAATACTCTTTGATATGCAGATGTTACGTTTGTACATATGGTGGTGTGTGATATGTCTCCTGTACAGTACAAAGCTGAGCAGTATAAGATTTTGTAATGAACACAGCATTGAAGTAAAACTGTTCTCAATTTAGGCACCTGTGTCATTGTGTGCTACATGTCAGTGTGATCATACATTAGAGCAGAAATAACCACTGCTACATGGTTTCAGTTGGTTTTCTGGTCTGAGATCCATCTGGGCCATCCCAGAACATTGATGTTCTTTTTGTGAAGCCATTCCTCTGTTGATCTGAATGTATTCTTTCGGCAGTGGTTGTGTTGAAAGGTGAAATTCCTCTCCATCTCCACATTGTGCTTGGTTAGAAAACTGGTACATGTGCAAAATGCCCCAAAAAAATTTATGCAACATCCAAATCAGTGTTGTAAACCAGTAGCCCAATTCACTGTGAAATGGAATGGACAAATGTATTGCACCAAATATTCCCAAGTGTTAGCAAAAGTGAGCAAACATTTTCCTGAAGGACATTGTTCAGAAAGTTATATAACCCTGGCATAAACCTACATGACCATTTCTAAAGGCTTTTTCCAACCAGTGTGAGTCATCTTTGATTAGAACCACAGGTGGCCCCAATTAACCCCAAAAAGAGGGATGTACCATCAGTCAAGCCATGCTAAAAATTAGCCCAAATTAGACTATAGCCTGTTTTGGTATTTGGCACCCTGCACTGAGGTAAGCAGCCATAAAGTCCTCTGAGCAGCACTCTGCATACGTGCTCCACTGTAGGTGAGCATACGCCGTTCACACAGGGTCACACTGAGCCTTTGGTAAACAGTCATCAGTGGGAGCCTTGTATTTGCGCAGGTAAATATTTATATCAACAGGAAGGTCATGAAGGATGTTTTGGAGACCTGTGTGTCTTGTTGAGCAACGCTCGAGTTAGCCTTCACTATCAGCTGTTGAGTAATCCAAGGACCCAAAGACACAGACATTGTTCACACACCGCAGGGGAAATCGGATTCTTTCTTAAATCCGGTTTTTAGATCTGAGTACAAATCAGGTTAAATCTGGTTTGTATAGTCAGACTGTAGTCACCTTTGCTCTTTACATAGGTTGGTGCCAGCTCACGTATGAGTGGGCAAAACCGGTCACATTTCTGAGCGTAGACCCTCATATATATCCCTAAGACATTAGAGTAGGATAAACTGCTCAGCGACATTAGCTAGCAGGCTAACAGGCTCCACTTTTAAGATTCAAAGACTAACATTCAGAAGGTTCAAATCTTTACTGAAAGCACGAACAGTAAATCTGACTGGATCACATGTTCCGAAATCAGGTTTGAATCCACCTACAAAAATTGCTTCATAAGATCAGAAATAGTCGTGCTGGTCATGTTTTTTTTTGCTGTTCAGACTGCAGAAAATATGCCCTGCTCAATTCAGATTTACTGAAAAATCAGACTTGAGCTGCCTATATTTATTTATATATGTAACGAGTGAGGGTCGAGGCAAGCCGGATGCACGTGTGAGATCCACAAATGCTTAATACAAAAACACAAACATAAACAAGGGGTGCTGGGTTAAACAAGAACATGGCAGAACACTAAGGGTAAATTAATAAAGGACAATACTAAAGGGCAAGACTTAAACACAAGAGACTAGGAAATCAAACAAAGACAGGCCATTTAACAGGAGTATTACAAAAATAGCGCTAAACAGGAGAATACACACTGATTATACAAAGAATCCACAAACACAGGGGTGTTTATACTAACTAGGGAAACAAGAACACCTGGGTAGGGGCGGAGACAGGAACTAGACACAGATGAGCAGGATAACAAGGGGGCTCGGCTAAGGTGGGGCTAAGACCAAAACAACAGACTCACATGAATAAGGTAAACAAAGGCACATGGGGAACATAAACAACAACATAGACAAGAAAATAGGAAAAAGACACAAGGAACATACAAAACCTAGAAACGGGGAAAAACACAAGGACAACTTTAAAATATAATGCAATATTGTATATCCTTCAAAGTGCACAACATTGCTATGACCTCGTTTAACACTGGCTGCAGTTCCAGCGCAGGCCGGGTAATCAAGTAACTGAGCCAGCGGGACACAGTACAGGGCACAGTGTGTGCACAGAGAGAACAAAGCACAGTGCTGCGAGAGTAGCTCATGTGAAACATGTCTCGCACCCACTGCACGTGGATCCAGTCATTTACACCTACCTGCAAGACTCCCCCTGATCGGTGTCTGAAATGAAGCACAACCAGAGCAAGTGCATAAGTTAAGCCTGTGATGATTTCTGCTGCTAAGCAAAGCTCTAGTGGTAGAAGTGCGGTTACGGTGTTTCTACAGGTGGCTTTATTGTCACTGGTTGTTTTACAGGGAGGTAAAACAAGTATTTATGTTGTAATTTAATATGCAATGTCTATTTTTAAATATGCATGCATAATGTTTTTAAACATTGCACAAAAATATCAATAGGCTTGAATAAAAATATGTTTAAAAGCAAAGCAGATAGAGAAACGAGATCACAAGATACAAGAGACCTTTATTGCCGCTGCACAATAAGATGTTGTTTGGTGCAAGTCCTTAGAAGCCTGGTAAGGTTATAACTTTAAAAAATAAGTTAAAGCTTTAAAAGTGGGTTAAACCTAAAAGTAATAACATATAACACAACATACATTTACCAGTATGTATAATATAGGACTAGTTGCTTAAAACAGATCATTGCATTTGTGGTTTTAAGTATTTAGGCACTATGTTAGGCACTGAAACATAAATCTAGTTCTACATATTAATGCTAGTGTCATTTATAAAAGTTGGGAAGACGTCACCCAACAAGTAGCAATTATGACGCTGCTTCCAGAAGATCTCAGGGACAACATTAGTAAACAACGCTCGAATGGAAAAAGATACAGAGCCCTAGGAAGGACCTCAAACATCGCCTGTAAATTTCAATTGGAAATACGCTAGTGGAAATTTAATGGAACCCCAGACAGGCATGTGATGTAAGAATAATGAAGCCAGCAATCACTCGACAACAGTGGAAGGATCATCTAAAAGCAGCAGAAACAGCATTTCCACATGGAACAATAAATACTGAACTGCGTTGCAATCACCTCCATTCTTACACCCCATTAAAACTCCTCTGCAAAAAAGTAGCATAGAAATAAACGTCTAAATTTTGCACACAAGTAAATAAATAAGAAGGACTGCATGTACAATCCCAAGAACGCCATACTCTCAGTGAAGTATGAAGGTGGGAGCATCAAGGCATAGGGTTGCTTCTCTGAAAAAGGGTGAGAGTAGAACCTCTTTAAATCTTTTAAAAGAGTCTTTGCACCAATCTAATTTACACAAAATGTTATTTTAAATTAACTATTCATTGAAAGTTTCTTTAGGGAACAAGAAGTGGAACCCTTTTTTGTTACATTTTTCCCCAATTTTCTCCCCACTTTAGTTGTGTAGAGTTGCTGTTTAGGACTCTCCCAGTTGTAAAATACCACCAGTGCAGGATGGGTGTCAAATTAATTTTAACTGTAAGTCAATAGGTCCTACCAGAGGTCACCCCTATCCACCTTTTCCTTTTAGCACCATGTACTTCCTGCACACCATCGCAGAAGAGGATGAAGCCGAGTCATTCCTGCAGAGGTCTTTGCTTCGACAAGAATCGGCTCAGTCTTCATCACAGGGTTGGGTTACCAGTTTCAGTTTAGTTTCTTTACATCACATTTAGCTCATGCAATTCAGTTAGTGAGCTGAAGCTCATAACTGATGTTCAGGGAAGCACAGTCAAACAGAAAGGTGCAAATTTCTTACAATGATTGAACTCATTTACTATTCTTTTACTATGATTCGGCTCATTTACAGTCTGACGCATCAAGAGATCTCAACATTTCACCACAACGTGATATATTCACATTATTATTAGCAAGATTCAGATTTACAATTGAAAATATGCTCATTATACTGTTGTGACTGGAGGGACTATTTACATGGCAGTGCAGTCTAAACAATAGTCCAAACAAAGTCAAAACATCACAGTTTTTCCAGTTTGGATGTTTGACTATAGACCAGAAATTATTTTCACACTTATATAATAGATTATTGTCAATTCTAGCATTGCAACTTCAGTGTAGTTGGACCATTATTTTCAGATTGATATACAATGCATCAGTTCACTTTTGGTGTGAATAATCTCATGAACTGAAATTCTGAATGCTGAATTGACCGGAACCTGACCTATCTCTCCTTTCCCAGAGGTTGGAAGGTCCGAACAGTTGGATATCTCAGTGAGTCATGACACTGGCTCAGTGGAACGAGGGAGCACAGGTAAGCCCCAGAGGCGAGGCAGTCATACCTCCATCACAGGTTTGAGTGCGGTGGCCAAGAAGGTCCAAATGGATCTGAAAAAGCAGTACGATGAACCGATTCTGAGATGGAGCTCCTCAACCCCGAGAGCATCCAGAAGCTCTTTGGGGATGACTTCTCCATCAATGGCACGAAGAGCTTCCGTGAGTCGCTCTGTGGGACGCATATCTGGTCCTGGAGAAACAACGAGTGGCGGGCGAAAGGTAAAAAACGATTCTGTTTGGGTTCACTTTTGTAGACTGAAAAGTGACAAAATTCATACTGGAACTAAAAAGAAGCCACATAGAGTTCAAGGACTAAATAAGCTACAGTTGATTTAATAAATCTTTGTGTGTAAAAAGTTTGGTTCCAAAATGTATTCAAAGACATTTTTATCTGTTTATGTTTTTATTATTCTATCATTTTAGTTTTTTGATTGTGTGAAATTTCTGATTACAGTTCATGTGCGATGCAGTAACGCATTTTGGAATTTATCTTTTTACATGTAAATGAATGTATTCATGTACATGCTACAGAAAACAGCCAATAGCAATTCTAAAATTCTCCTTCTGTACTTTGAAGCGTTTCTGAGTGAAACGCAGGATCAGGGAGGAGCTAGCTGAGGAATTTGGAGAGGTCAGGCAGGTAGAAGAAGAGAGGAAAACAAGAATTTTGAATTATATGATATGATGGAAAATAATACGCAAATTAATTACTAGTAACACAGATAGTGGTTAGGAGTATGTTACTGTACAGATTAGAGATAAGTAATATATAATTCCACTTATCTAAAGAAGCTAAGAACATGATGTTCTCACTATTTATAAAGTATTATTCATTCTGGATAATAGGACGTGATATTTTCTAGTATTTATAAAGTATTTTTATTCATTCTGGAATATTTCCTGTTGAAGCCAACCTCAGCTTGGAGGACTGACAGAAAACGTCCAACCAAAGTAGTCAAGCAGCCAAGGAAACTCCAAACTCCTGCACAGGTATGTAACCACACTGGATAAACACATTATGGTTTTTGTTACTTTTACTTCAAGTGATTTTATCCTGGAACTTGTATATGACAGCTTTACAAAATGAAAAGGGAGAAGACCAAGCAGGCAATCTGAGACCACTCCTTTATCTCAGATCCCCTTTAGGCTCTTAGGTCTTCTGTTTTGGATTCTCCTCTTCAGCTTTGACCTCATAGATTTTCAAAGGGGGCCAGGATGGTCATGTCAAAACCTTGATTCTGTGGCCATTAACCCTTTTTATGTGAATTTGGACATATATTTTAGATCATTCTCCTGCTTGAAGATCGAACCATGACCCAATTTTAGTTTATTTGTCAGATGTTCATTTATAATCTCCTGAAAATTGAATTCAGTGATGTCATGTATCCTAAAAAGACATCCAAGGCCTTTAGAAGAACAACAGCTTCAAAACATCACAGATCGTCCATCATATTTAACAGTGGCATGAGGGTCTTTTCTGTGCGATCATTCTTCTTTAAATGTGAGTGCTTTTGGTGTTCATGTTTGTGGTCAGTTGAAAGACCTTCTGCTATCATTTCCGAAGAGTTTGCTGATGCAGAAGATCCTAATTAAGATCCCAAATGTTCCCATCTTCTACAAATCTCAGACTGTAATCCTTGGAGAAACTTCTGCCTCTCTAACCATCCTGTCAACATGTGTCCTCTTCCAGGGCAGGTTCACAACAACTCTGGTTGTTTTAAAATTTTTAATTATCATCCTAACAGTAGATGTGGGTAAATTCAGGAATGTATTGTTATAACTATTACCTGATTCATAAGGCTCAACACACTTTTATCTAATTTTATCAGTGTATTCTCTAATCTCTATGCTGATAAATGGGAATTTGGCCTCTGTGTCACCTCTTGTTTATACCCCAGGGAAACAGAAAGTCACGGATGACCACTTAAGAGTTCCTGAACATTCAGGTGGACCTAAAAAAGTGAGATATTAATGGGAATATGCGTCAGTTACATTTTATTCAAAGAATTTCTAGGGGGGCAGAAACTATGATATATGAATATGCATGCTGTTTTAGGTTACAGCAGTCAACATGCGTGTGTGAAATGTACCCCACTTTCATTAAAACTCTATGATCAATTGAAAAAAGGAAATTCCTAGCGTGTTTATACTTATGCAGCAATATTGATCTGCATGTTGTGTCACGGCTGGCGCACTTCCACCTGTGTTGGGTAAGTGGGCCAACAGTATCAAGGGCTACACAAACAAACGACTCATGAAAGTCCTCAATTACTAAAACATGTACAGTCCAGACAGCGCTTTGCACAGTCATGAGCCCAATATTGCTGTTATAAGAACACCTCAAAACTACATCAGATTAGTGTGAATATGATGAATGGACCAATAGGACGTTTGAAAAGTACGCCTCTTAAATTATATCCACAGAAAGTTTATTCTTCTTCTATAAAGTTTCTGCTTTGCAGCATTTTGTACTGGAATCTGCACTTTCGATGAACATTTGAACGCATAAACAAATGAAGAAAACAACTGTTGTAGTTGCTGGATCCAAGGTCTAACACTAAACATACATTGCAAATCTAAATATTTCGGTTAAACACGTCCCACCAACTCCCACCTGTTAGCTAGGACAGCTCAGCATCAGGAGAACACTAACCACCAATTCTGCCAGTGCCCACCCTGGCTGGCATCTCGCTGAGTGATGGGGGAGGGGGAGGGCCATCCTAATCATCAACCCACCCAAAAAAAGAGGGGGGTCAGTTGGCTGTGGCATCATTGTTGACAGAGCTCATGATCTCTTCATGAAAGGAGAAAGCTCAGACAAACTGCTACTCGAGATCACGTGTATTGCATCACAATCTTTAGGAGTTTTAGGAACATTTAACTGTGCCAAATAGTGCCTGAGAACCTATTTAGGTTGTAAATACTAGGGTTAAAGAGAACACACCTATTTTCAGACGTAAACATGTTACATTTTATTATTAAACATCATAAATCAGTGCTAACCTATTCATGTTTGGTGTGAAATAGAAAAATGCCATGGAACGTTGGTCTAATTGGTCTAAAGTGAGGACAGTTTGTTGGTTTTAGATGGATAAACATCTAACGGTATTCTTGTTATTCCCATTTTGCTACTTTCATTAACAAATTCGAATTCTTCATTATTTTATCTCACAGCAGAATGCATTTAGTGGAATATAGTGGTAAAAGTGGGGTAGCATAGTGATCCATTAGGGAGCACTATCGACTCACAGGGTCCCTTCTATGTGGGGTTTGCATGTTTTCCCCTATTTCCTCATGAAGAACTGCACCTCAGGTGATTTGGGTGTTTCTCCATCTTTCCCACTTATAATCACTGGGGTGGGCTCCAGTACTCCCTGTAACCCTGGTTAAGGATGAGCGGTTCAGATAATGGATGGATGGATGGATGGATTGAAGTGATAAAAATCATGTAGTTTGATCATGTAATTCTCCATTGTGATCAAGCAAGTGCTGAGGTCATGTTTACTTGAAGACCATTTAAAACTGACACGTTTATGAGTTAAAGATAGTGTTCCAGAAAAGTGTTTTAAGTGTTTTACAGTGATAAACAGTGGTCAAGTGTTTGCTCCTGCAGGAAGATCTTCCAGCGCCCCAGTGGCTGATCAACCTGATGATTGATATCGAAGAGGCCACCAAGCATGAGCTGACCATAGAGTGAAGGCCATTCAAAATAAAATAAATCCAGGCCCGGGAATCCAGGAATTCTTCTTTTTTCGGTCACCATCCCCGGTGGACTGTTTTTGATTCAGTCTTGCACAACCCCTGCCTATAACAGGGGGGCGTAGTGTTAATCATTTGCTCACCATATGTAAAAGACCTTATTCAAAATAAATCT
The DNA here is from genome assembly GCA_037974445.1 of Brycinus macrolepidotus. Classification (NCBI taxonomy): domain Eukaryota; kingdom Metazoa; phylum Chordata; class Actinopteri; order Characiformes; family Alestidae; genus Brycinus; species Brycinus macrolepidotus. Next base: position 5,186,235 of record JBBPCZ010000012.1, read on the forward strand.
TACAGAACTGACCTTGAGTTTCCTTGACTTTTATCAGTCCTTCCCAACAGCTGTACTCAATAAAGTCACGCTGCAGAGGGGCCTCGGATGCTGTGATGGGAAGAAGGCTGTTTGGACAGGACAGGTGAGATGAATGAATACTACACCCGTATGTCATTAAACCAACTCGGACAAACATGTTATGATGGAGGAAAACCTTCGAAGGATCCATCCTCTTGTGCAACAGACAGATAACCTTGTTTTTGTGACCCATGAGGGAGAGAAAGAGTCCAATGTCTGATGGATGTGGCATCATGCGTTTAGCTTCAATAGGAAGCATTTAGATCAATCTATTTCTCTCTCTCTCTCTCTCTCACTATATATATAT
>JBBPCZ010000012.1:5190689-5203358 GCA_037974445.1 Brycinus macrolepidotus
GAACTCCTCCAGCCATGTCTTTATGGAGCTTGCTTTGTGCACTGGGGCTCAGTCATGCTGGAATAGAAAAGGTTCTTGAAAGTTGGAAGCATGGCGTTGTCCAAAATGTCTTGGTCTGCTGAAGTATTAAGATTGACCTTCACTGGAAGTAAGGGGCCTAGTTCAAACCCTGAAAAACAGGTGTGTCCCAATACTTTTGTCCATATAGTGTACGTTGCATTTGAAGTGAATGCCAGGCTGGGTCCGTTTTAGTCTCGGTGGGATTTTTGGGCCTGCGCTAGAAGGGCCATTCACTTGCTTTATGGTGTGCCAATACGTCCTGCGTTTGTACGCGTTCCTCAAACATTCTGCCTCAACCTGCTAGCCGCGTGTTTGTGAATCAGCTCGGCCCGCTTTTCTGCCCCTAAAAGGAATAGCGCTGGATTTTTTCCGCTTACTTGGGACAACTGCCAATTGATCCCAGATGTTTTGAAGTAGTTCGCAGTTCTGGCCTGTGTTTGTGGCTCGTATAAAGCTCCTGCGTCTACAAAAGTCCTACAGAGTGCAGGTTCCTCAGGCCTCGGCCGGCTCCTCAGTGCCAAATCGCCTTTCCTCTCCATGTCCACTCTCCTCCGAGACCGCAGATATAAAAGGAAGGATCGTACGGCTGTTTTTTAGGTTTTATTTCCAAGTCGTGTGGAGTTCCAGCCAGTTTTTGAGAGTGGAGGGGGGCCGTAGGGTCCCCTTGAGACTGTGCTGGGCTTCTGTGCCGATATTTTTGTTTCTTAAAGCTTAAAAAGCAAAGTTGGTCCAGCAATGCTTCATGAATATGGCTCCAGTGCCTCCACATGCACAGGAAAAGAGAAGGGGATTTGTAAACTCTCGGTGCGGGCATGTCCTCAGCTCTCTGTGATAAAAAAAAAACACACCCATCCATTTAACATGACTGTCAACGAAGAGTTCACAGGTTCAGATGGATTTGGTAAACTCGGAGAGCGAAGGGGGTGGAGAGAGTTTACAGTTTTACGCAAGACGCCCTGCACGATGCTTTTCAACAGTGGGCTCGTTTCAAAATCTGCGGTTGGCTTGGCCATGGCCTGAAACCTAGCACCTCTCTGCTTTCAAGAACTCTCCTAATGGGCTTTAGCATTAGCCTGTGCGGAACTAATGTGCTGCTTTATTTATTTTGTCTGCCTTCGATGCCGTGTCCGTGTTATGCTTCAGTGTTTAATGGACTCATATAGACTGATTAATTACCTGCTGCTACACTAGTCCATCTAACTATATACAAATGTATCTATGTATTTATCTATCTATCTATCTATCTATCTATATATATAGAATTGCTGTGGAGTTTGTATTTTCTGTTCAAAGTATTCTTTCAATAAATGGAATGGAATAATCTTTGACTGACTGTGAATCTTTCTCTTAGTGAACTGACAGATGTAGTAAAAGCCTGTTTTTGTTTAAAATGTGGGGCTAGTCTAAAATACAGCAAGCTAAACAGTATTGAAGTGTTTACTGAATGATTCACTGTAAAACTACAGTATATAAAGTAAAAATGTGTTATGTGAATGCTATACACGTTTCATATGTCAGTAGATCTGCTTTAAATAGCATTAAACAGTACCGAATTGAATTTGGTACTTGATGCTAAGTGAAATCACAAACTGGCAATAGTGGAAATTAGCATTATTGCAATTTAGTAAGAAAATACTACTTATAGAGCAAATGTTTGGTATTAAACACTGAAACATTATGATATTTAAGTATTAAATGAAAAAAACTTTTAAAAGTTTATGAAACAACAATATAAAGTCATGGAAGACTGAATGTCTATCTATGATAGCTTAGCATACTTGACTAACAAACTACAAACTACATTTCTTGGTGGAAAAATGTTTATCCCAATTATTAATAATATATAACTTTAATTATAACTTTTATCAACAAAGTATCTAGGAGTGGCACGACATTGTTGTGGCTTATTGTTTTAATAGAAAAATGAAAATACTACAGTACATGAACTTCTTTGGCCTAAAAACACATTTTATTTTCCTTTAGAATCCCAATTTTATTCAAAAATTTTTTTGAAGAAGTGTTCCTTAAATTAGATTTTATTTATTGAAAATAAACATATACACAGAAAATGGCTCCCCTTTGAAAGGCACTGGGAAAGATGTGACTTTTATGTACATCTTGCCCTATAGAACACAAAATCGTTTGCACATAGTGTTGCGTAAGGACCTCAGACAGAAGACCATTGCTTGGTATAGCTTATCACACTGAGGATTTAGTCCAAAAAGCCATTATAATGGTAAACGTAAAAAAGTACTGTCATATGGTTAGCTGCACTGTAAGCATACCAACAGCAGTAGAAGCCTGAGTATGTGCTTATGTGTACTAAGGGTCCCTGTAAGATAATGCAGTTTCAAATAGAAAAAGAAAAAAGATTGTTCAGTGGTGTGTCTGTGTGCGCTCACACCTAACAAAAGAGAACTAAAAAAGTCAAATGTAAACAGATGTAAACAAAAAAAAGTGGACATTTTATAAATACCTGTGACAAAATTTTTTTTTTGACCTGTTCCATACATGTACCACTACCTCACACACTCCAGAAACCACAACATCAAGTTCAATCTGCCATCATGCTAGCTTTGCTAGTATTAGCTTCAACGCCATATTAACCATGTTGGCACTTTGGACGACCTCTAGCACCAGTTTAGGGATTTTATGACTACTGTTGGAAGTGGAAATATCAAGCAGTTTTCGGAAGCATCTTTAAAGCCATAATTAGCGATTTCAGAACAACAATGGTAAAAACTTCCCAAAAAATCAAAGAAAGAGCAGTATCTGTGTACACAAACAGCTAGCAACAAAGGTAAACCAGGCTGGTGAAGGCTTTAAATGACTTGTTCTTGGACTTTTTATAAGTACTGGAGTCAAAAGCCATGCTAGTTTGGCTAAACTTGGCTAATGACACAAACATACAAATTGTTTCGTCTTCAGTCACTCGATTATCATGCATTTGATGTGAGCTTAATTGATGTTCGGCTTTACTGAGTGTTATTCTTACTTTCCCACAACCGAAACATTGCCTGAAGTAAACCTGCAGTAACTTTGCTGACATGCTAGTTTGGTTAGTATTTATTTCAACTCTTCGTTAGACTTGTTAGCGTTTTGGAAAAGCTAACAGCAGTTTATGGATTTTTTGACTTCTTTTGGATGTGTGAAGTAAACTGAAGGGAAAATATCAAGCAATTTTCTAAGAAAAGCCTTAATCAGCAATGGCAAAGTAACAAAACTTCCTGAGAAACCAAAGAAAGGGCCGGGACAAAGATAAACTCTAAATGGCTTGTTCATGGTCTTTTTTTTCAGCACTGGAGTTAAAACCCATGCTAGTTTGGCTGAACTTGGCTAATGACACATCTATTTAAGATGTTTTGTCTTCACCCACTTGATTACCATGCGTTTGAGGCGAGCCAAATGGCTTTATCTGAGTGTTATTCTCAGTGTCACTCAAGCAAAAAAGCGATGAAACATTATGTGTCCGCAGCACATTATGGGACTGCTAGTTAAATACTGTATGCTAACAGAGAGAAGTTCATGACGACGGTCGCATTTTTAGTCTGAGTTTAGCGAGTTATACTGATTCCTCCTTCAGATGCTGTTGATACTCGGCCTGACTGATGACGTGTCATCTAATCTCAACGCCATCCTGAGGCCTGGGGACATTTAACAGGAATCTGGGCTAAAGTTAGAGCTTGGCTCTTTGAAATTAGAAGGCCACCGATAGGGTCTTGATAGGTATGGAGATACGAAGGCGAGTTCATATGTTTAACAGCCACACACACAGACACAAACAAACAAACAACAAACAAACAAAGCTTATGGGAAGTGCTCTGTAACTTCAACCTTGACTTCTGCGGTCAGTTTTGTTTCAATTCTGGCCACCTTCCGCAGCCTTACTGCATCCTGAGATTCGTCCTTTCAGAACCTCTTGCTCAATTGCTATTTTTTTCTCTCTTGCAAGCATCTAGGGGGCCCAAGCATCTGCTGGCTTCAAGAGGAAGGGACACAGAAATAAATTAGAGCCATTTTTAGCTTTAAAAGGCCCAAAACGTTAACCTCCCCCCAGTGTTCTCCTGGAGGACCAATGCATGAGTCCCAGGTGGAGTGGAAAGCAAAAGTGATTCCTGCTGTTTCTTCACGGTGTCCCTTAAGCGCACGCACATGGTCCCTCCATCTCTCTCGCAATTGCTGTCTGGTGGTTTCTACTGGTTCTCCATGGCGTAACACTGGGCACTGCCTCTCTCCCGTCCTTCGAAGCCTGGCAGAGATTGACCGTACTTGTCCACGCACCAGCACAAGCCTCGCTTTCGGCCCTTAGACGCCCAGCACTGAGAAACAAGGAAAGGAGTGAGACAGCATTCATTATTTTATCCACTGCAGATAAGAAGTTCACCTTTTATTATGCTTTCTGTATTAAAAAGGTTTTGTCTTTTCTATTTTTAGCAAGTCCTACTGGTCCAGATTTGAACCTCATGCCCCTGGCAACAGAAAAACCTCCCAGTGAGCCGTCCTGCTCTCTAAATATGCTGATGTATGTCTGACCTGTTTCTGGGTGCAGGTATTTTCGGGCCTTTTTTTCTTTCTTTTCTTTTTTTTTTTTTTTTTACGACGGACATCCTGTTTCACATTCATATAGAGTAGCTTAAAGGTAAACACAGGGAGGCTGAAATATTTGCTCAGGGCCAGTGTGTGAAGCACGCCAGCGCCAGCTTCTATTTTCAGCCTCCCACTGGCCAGTACAAATCATCCATTGCTGATTATACCCCCGGCTTCAAATTATGGGTGCTACAAATGACTTACAGAGCTCCGTGCTCCAGCCCAGAGGGCTGTTATTTAGCTGCCAATTTAACTAAAGGTCAAAGTCCTCTCTAGTAAAGAAACAAAAAAATAAGCGTTCATTTGGAAGGAGGCAAATGACAAGAGCAACAGTTCTGCAGGAGGACTTGATTAATCACAAATGGTGCACTGGTTCGCAGCATGCGATACGGCGCTGGCTTGAAAGGGGAACTGGCTCTAGACTTGGGGCAGAAACCTGCGGGTTAAAGCAGACGAACTGAGAGATGAGAGACAATATCCAGACCAGCAGGCTCAGAAAATAGAGTGCATGTGTGTAATGCCAAAAAAGCTTTCTTTTTTTCAGCCTTATGCTCCATTTGCAATTGCGAAATTGTTTTAAATGCACTATATCATTATCCTTTGCATTATAATAACCTTAATTCACATTTTTAGCACGTCGAATTAGTAAAGCCAGGATGCAACGCAGTACCTGCGAAAACAGTTTGAACCGCAAAACGGTCCCATAAAACCAAAATAACCATAACTACTTTGCCATTTGGCTAATCAAATCAGACATGAATTTTTAGTTACGGAGGCCTACAGCATAAACATTCAGGCTTAATAATTAGCGCTGCCCTAAGCGTCATGGCGACCGCAAAAGTAAACACCCCTCGTAAAACGGCCGCCACTCCCTCTCCTATGGGGATACTTATTTTCATAATCACCACGGCAGTAAAAAAAAATAAATAAATAAAAAAATAAAAAAGATAATGACGATCTCGACGGCGAGACAGGTTTTTAAAAGTGATTGTGGGTCCGAGAGAAGACTCCCATTAAGCAGGAACTGCCATGATATATATAAATATTGCTTTTGACGATAGAGGATAACTGCATCCATATGAAGGCGTCTGGGACACTCATTTATTATAAACCAATTGTGGGCCGACCACGTGAATCTGGAAGCGGCTCAAGTCTATTTCCATGCTGCCAGCGCGAGGAGTCCGATAATTATGGGGAGAGACTCAGACCCCACTAGCCACCTTGACGTCGCTCTCTCAGGGCGGGTTACGCAAGATGGCCACCACTACAGCCACTCTCGGTTTGGCCCCAGGAGAGAAATGGCCCCATAGTGCTCATTTCCCCTGGTGCTAATCACCCAGAAGAGAAAAGAAATAATAATAATAAACGAGACTGATACGAAATGATTTCAGTTTTCTGGATTTAGCTGTGTCTGGAAATGATGAAAGAAAGTTATGGGTCATGGATGCTAAAGGTGTTAAGTCTTCGAACGGTGCAACGAAATGAAAATAAACTTTTCAACATCTAAATTTTAATATTTCCCCATTTAAGGCACATCACAACTATAATTGTGCACACAACGCTCAAATTTTAGTTCGTTTTTTAACTCAAAATACAGTTCAATCATGGTCTTGCCCAGTGAAATCATTGTAAATCTAGTCAATATATCTATTATTTCATCTGAAGATTGTTATAAGAATATTATGAGATTAATTACTTCTACATTTTTATTTGTCATATGTTGCAAAATTGCTGTACTCTAATGGCAGATTATTATTTTGGCTATTCTTTACATTATTAAAAAAAACAAACAAGCAGAAGGATCCTAAAACAAGCAACAACAAGCAGCTGTCTGCTGATAGAACAGAATTTCTGTGATAAAATGATCTAAAGCATGTAAGAAAACAAGAAATATGCTGGATAATATTGCAGAATATTACATATTCACTATGACCTTACAGCGAGAAGGTCCTGGGTTTGTTTCCTAGCCAGGGTTCTTTCTGTGTGAGTCTGAATGTTCTCCCCCGTGTCTGTGCTTAGCTCCTTTTTCCTCCCACCGTCCAAAGACATCAAGTGGTTTGGAGAAGTTAAATTGCCAGTGGGTGTGACTGGGTGCGTGAGTGTGTTTGTGTGTGTCTGCACTGTGATGGACTGGCAATCTGTCCAGGTTGTTTCTCCATAATGACTGAATGAATGAATAAGATTTGTTCACTTGTAAATAGTCCAGCCCTATTGAGGGTTATTTACTTTTGTCTGACCAGAAGGTGGATTTAGTTTTTTACTTTTAACATGATCTTTATTGCAGCTTTAAAACATTTAAGAGATCACCCTATCTTTCTGTTCTTTACCTGTCTTTTCTTGTAGAATCCTTTCTTGTCGCAGTTTGGGATGCGGAAACCTCGTGGGTTAAGCATGTCTGAAATTTTAAGGCCATTAAGGATGCTCTCCATTTCCCTCCGGCACGGGCCCTGCACGCAGAATCACAGCACGCTTCATTAGTGTCAAGCAAACACAAGAAGGTGAAAGAGTTAGTTTTAATGTGTCTTTCCCTATGGCTGTCAAAAGATTTAAACAATAATGATTTTCATCATACAAATCATAACATCATAATTCATCACTTTATTTTGTGTAGTTAAAAGGTGCTTAACTGCAGAAATTTGACCCTACTTGCTCAAATTTGACCCTAAAGAAAGATGTCTCACTTGTTAAATTTGAGTCTAAAAAAAGATTTTCCATTTATATATCAGTGTATTCCATTATAGCTGTATGAGTGGACAAAAGTTTTATGTGAATGTAATCATTACTTTCCGTAATTCAGAAACATTATTTTCATTGTATGAACACAGGATTCACATGAACCTGAACATGAAGTCACACGCTTTGCACAGGGTGAACATAATTAATATAATTAACACCACCGAAGTCCAGTGAGAGTAAAAGAATGTATATATCATGTATACATTCAATGAGTAATTTGGTTCTGACCCCACTAGCCACCTTGACGTCGCTCTCTCAGGGTGAGTTACGCAAGATGGCCACCACTACAGCCACTCTCGGTTTGGCCCCAGGAGAGAAATGGCCCCATAGCGCTCATTTCCCCTGGTGCTAATCACCCAGAAGAGAAAAGAAATAATAATAATAAATGAGACTGATATGAAATGATTTCAGTTTTCTGGATTTAGCTGTGTCTGGAAATGATGAAAGAAAGTTATGGGTCATGAATGCTAAACGTGTTTAATCGTCTTTCAAATGTTGCAAAGAAATGAAATTCAACTTCTCAACATCTAAATATTAACATTAACCCCTTTAAAGGCACAATACGATGTGCATAGAATGCTCAAATTTTATTTAGTGAAGTTTTTAAACTCAATAAGGTAGGAAAATACAGTGCAAACACGGTCTTGCCCAGTAAAATCATTGTAAATCTAGTCAATATATCTATTATTTCATCCATAGCCATACAGCTTGTGAATCTCTGATACACTGGAGGCTCTTGAAGGAAATGGGAGTTTTCCACTTTGCTGTTGCTTTTGTTAGTTAGCTGCTTGTTGATTTATCCATGGTACTACCACAAGTTTGCCAAATCTCACAGCATCGGTAGTGTGTTTTGCTTTTACATGATACTTAGGACTCAATGTAACAAATGCCATGGCATTAGAGGGCCAAGTGGAGTCATAGCAACAAAGCATGAACAGCTGGGCTTCAGCCTGGGTTACTACAAATGGTTCAAAGTGTCAAATTAGGAATATGCTTTAAGGGCACCAAAACATTAAAGCATATTCCTAAAACAGCACTAGTCTTTGCACGACATGTTAAAAATCAAAACACATACAAACAGATTTCTATCGGAGTGTCATTGCCAACACTTTCTGTCTTAGTCCATCAACAAACAGCTTCTCTGGCCTACTTATTACTAGCATCTGTTCAGTATTACCACCATGCATTACTGCTCCCCTACTGAAGGACTGCAACGTCTCTCAGAGTCTTCCCAGCACATGTATCCTGTCTCCCTGAGTGATCAGTCACAGACAACTTTGGAAGCAGTGGGCAATTCTCACGAGATGCAGAATCAGAGTTTTTTCCTGGGGAAACTAATGGTTTGCTAGATCTCCATGAGGACGCCTCCTCGGGGACTGTCTTTGCATCAAGTGACTAGCGACACCTATGAATTATGTTATCAGGACATGACAGCGACTCTAAATTTTCTCTGTCCCAAAAAGCAGCTACCAGTCCACTCCCTCCAATTAAACTTCTGGTACGTCCTGCTAGCCAAGTTTCTTCTCTACACAGAAACATGCCTTGCTCATTTATGAGCAAGGGCTTTCTCCAAGGTTATATGCACTATCCCCATCAGTCTGGGGTTCCAAATTTCAATCGCCAAAGTGGCCATACTGCATATTGCAGATGATGGAACAAACCCTGAAAGGGAGAGGAAGCCAAGTCCAATGGAAGGTGCTATTTCCTTTTTTGGGCTGCTTTGGGCCAGAGCAAGACGACAGTCGAATGACTCTAGTCCCATCCAGTTTAATCAGGGTTCCTGCATTGGCACAAATCCATTGTCTGTACTCAGTTTTGAAGGAATCTATGGGATGAGGCCCTCATAGGGCTTGTCTACAGGGACAGCCACATTTCCCTCAGTATGACGTTCAGTCTGAATAACATGGTTCCAGACTATTTTTCCACCAATGACTTCAGCCCAGGCAAGGCCAGATCCCCAGACAATACAGGTCATCTGTACCCACTTCTCTGACACAGAGGGACGCTGTGATATTCAGGTGAATCTTATCTGTTATTGCAGAATATAGAGTCAGTAGTTGGAACCCAGTCCTGTTAGACTCTCTTAGTCTGCTTTGATGACAAAGGCCTTGCTATATATTGTCTGCATATCCCATATAGTCACTCAACTATTAAGAGTAGATAAGATGATAAACCATTGGGAGCCAGTACAATAATGCTCATCGTTAACTAAACCCGTATCATCATCAGAGGTGGCCATCAAGAAGCTTTGCTGTGTCTGGTTATCTGTTACCAGTCTATAGAACTATCCTTAGTCTCAATCCTCAATTAAACAAAAAACGTTAGCATGGAAACAACTGGAAAATCTCACCCCTTCACTGCCAGAAAAGCAACTTTGAGTTTCCCTTTGTCTGCACCTTGGCTGAAAGTCAATCAGTGTCCCTCCATCCCAATCCCACCTCATCCCATCTCATCAAACCAAGACAACTTGTCTCTGTCCACTGTGCCATGTTGCTGGCATTTATTCTCTGCAGAAATGTCTCTATTTTTATAATCATCCAAGAAGTTCTTTGGCAGGGATTTGCCTGGCCTTCAACATCTTCTGCATTAGCAGGGTTTCTCTTCGTGCAGGTGACAATCACATCCCTGCAGTGACCATCACAACAAGTACATCTCCTGGCATTGCCCTTCTTCACCAGGCTGTGAAAGAGGTGAAGAGGACTGTGCCTCCAAAGTGCCTACAACCTTATTCATATGTAAGAGGTGATGAATGAAAGGCAGCATTCATTGAGCTGACATGGTATGAATATGGCGCCACTGTTTTGCATGCGAGTATCGATCATTCAATCTCTGGGCCTCTTCTGAAACAACTTCTTTGAGGTTTTTGTATGTAATCTCAGAGCTAAATGTTGCTTTATGTCTGAATTTCTCTCATACCTGTGCCCTATACACTCGTGCTTGCATAGACATTGCTGGAATTTGGTAAATATTGCAAGTCATTCAGTATTTGGCAAGAAGCTGTGGCCAAGACTAAGGCACTGCCTGACACAGCGGTCTGAGAAAGGCAGAGCTGCAAGCAGTGTGAGAGTCTATGCTAGACTCAAATGTATTATTTTTTGCAGGACTGCTGTGTTTTCATTCTGTCTCTTCAGCTAAACGTGTTTTACGCTGTTTGCACACTGCATTATCTGCAATGTGCAAGGTTATGACAAATTTAATACCTTAAATAAGAATTTCAACCAGTATCCTAGATAAACCGGCATGTCATCCACTTCTTTCTCCACAGTATGCTCAAAGATGTTGTAAAACACCAGCTGCTGGTGTTTTAGTACGAATAGTTTGTCCCTGATTACTTTGCAAATATGCCCTAGATTCAGTCACTGAAGTGAAAGATGCTCTAAATCTTACAATCCTAAAACCAAGAAATAAAACAAAACTACCATCTCATCTGAAGAAAATAGAACATATAACCTCTTTCATAAGGCTACCTTGGTTGAAGAAGCAGTTCTGAAACTCCATGATTATGAAAATGCCGCAAGCTACTAGAACTCGTAGTGCCATTACTTCTCTGTGAGTAGCTCCCCAGCAATAGGAGTAAGGGATCGGCCACATGAATCAAAGCCCCATGAAAAAAAAAAACATCCCCTCAGTGGTGTGCGGTGGAGGAGGCTGAGCTTGTTTACAACAGAAATGGACCGAAAGGAGGCAGGGAATCTGGCCATCAAAACAGGCTAAGTGCGCAGCCCCAGAGCCACCAGTCCAGCACTAGTTACTCATCATAGTCTACAAATATCACTCAGACCCAAGCAGCTCTGGCCAGCTAGAGACAGGATCTGGAACCTGGCTCACATGTACATGGTAGGACCAATAAGGATTAAAAAAAGCATGTAAATCTAAACAGGTTCTTATACTAAAAAGGTGATACACATCATATGAACTTTACAAAAGAATCATTACCATACACAAACATTCAGACACACACACACACACACTCACATATTTTAGGTATTGAATGACGCATTCTATGAACCAAAGACATGCCAAAAACCATACGCCAAACAACCACACAAGTACACACACCCTGTTCCATTAACAAGCCATGGCCACCATTGACCGTATGTTGCCGCCCCTTGGTGGGTCCAGTAGTTGTGCGTCAAAGTGAAGCATAGTAATGCCAAGTCTAGTCATTACCACAAGATCGTCCCACAATATCAAAGAGCACCATCATCCAAACACACATCACACTCGCCAGACCCCTCTCAATACTCCGCCTAGGCACAGACACTAGATATAGAGACGGAACAAGATATGTCTGGAATTTCTAAACAATTTCCATGGCAATGTTTCCAGAGTATTTTTAAACCAGCTGTTTTTCCAGCTAAATTTGCATATATGACCAATATATGGACCATTTGGACAAGTGAATAAATGGCACATTTCAAAGCTTTGTTTTATTAAAACCTCTTTTATTAAAACAATCAACAGACCCTATTAAAAGTGGTTTTATGTTTTTTGGGTCCTTTAATGTAATTTTAAAAAGAATACAATTAAAAAGCACTTTTGAATCACACTATCAAGGCGCTCTGGATCGGTACAGAAGCATGTGGGTAAATAAAGGTTGTGGATGCAGCTCAGATATCACAGAATATACTCTGTGTAAAACAATATCATTTTTGTCCTGCACCGCTGGTATGCAGGACTTTGTCCCAGTCCTACAGAGACACACCTCCTGAAGCTCGTTAAAAAACTGAGGGGGCTCTAAATATTAGCCACAGGTGTATCAGATTAAGGTTAGAACGAAATCCTGTAGGACTCCAGGAGAACTATGTTCTTCAGCTCCAAAAGGCCTTTCACTCAAAGCCCACAAAGCTGGAGTGTAAACCAGGCTTCTGTGCAGCTGTGTACAGCTTTCAACACAAAAGGCTTCGATCCTGCCAGAAAGTTTGAAAGATGACCTGCTTGCTGTGTTTTCAGACCTGCAATTGATCCTGACCAAACGTCCTACTGGGAAATCTCAGTCTGTCATCTCAGAAAAGAGCAGAATCCAGTCTTAGTCTGTGTGTGTGTTTTTAATACAACAGTGTTTGGTGAACAAACACTTGGGAAAAGGAAAACTGAACTATGTTAAAGGAAAGATTTTTCAGTTTTTTTTCCATTATTCAGTGGTGTAGATGTAAACAAAGTAATTAAGGCTGTAGAGAAACTGAATTCGATTTTACTATACAGTGGTGGTGAATGGAACCAGGTGTCGATGTCTACAACACAACATTTTAATTACCATTCACACACACACACATGATATATATA
>JBBPCZ010000012.1:5203458-5215290 GCA_037974445.1 Brycinus macrolepidotus
TTTTTTTTTTTTTAATTTATTTATTTTTTTTTTTAAACCAATACAGCAATAATGTATGTGATGTAAGATACCCTGTAATGTTGCAGTTGTGTAATTCAACAACGGTTGAATCATATTAACTTGGAATAAGTTCATTTCTGATCACCTTTTTCAGCTTTTTTTGAACTTTAGGCTGAATGCATACTGCCTATGAGGTAATATTTAATATTTCAAGAATTTTGGGAAGTACGAGTAATTATTTTTATGATAAATCACTCTTTACTTATTTACTTATATTTATTTGCAACCAAATTGGTTTTGAATCATTAAAACACAGATTCCAGACACTGAGACAGTAGTATTTGTCTCTACTGAATCCTCCATAAGTGTTGTATCTAATTGGATCCAGAAAACTGAGAGAATTAAGACAATTAATCCTAGTGTTTTTAAAAGTGTTTGAAATTAGCTGACATGTTTGGGCTGCACGTGGTGTTTTCGAGGTGTTTTTTGCACCCTTGGGGCACTTGCACTGGCAGGTAGAGCATGCGAAGCCTAAGGCCACTCCTGTTCCTCTGCTGGAAATTCCAGTCTCTCGCTCCTGCCTTCCCTCTCAACCAGCCATTCAGGCTCCACCATCGAAATCCCGCCATTACACCAAGAATGAGTCAGCACTTGTTTGACTAAATGTGTAAGTCATAACTCATTCAGAGTTGGTTTGAAACTGCTGCCAAGACAAGTTTTTCAAGCGTCATTCAGGCAGCCAGATCTGATTTTGTTTGTCTGATCTTTTTTCTGATGTCTAAACAGAGAGGACAGCTGATTAAACCTGGCCAAGTGCGGTTTGATCCAGACTATATACCGATGCAATCACTTCAGCCATCTTATACTGGCAGTGCATATAAATCCATGAGTCTGATCAGATAGAGCTCAAAAGGAAATCTGTGTATTTACATGTCTTCAATCTCAGGCCATTACTGTCTGAAAAGAGATCTGTCCATCCAAGAATTCATTTAAAGAGTTTTATCTTAACTCACATTAGTGCTAATACGTTCGTATGTTCATCCTTACATGACTGATTCACACAAGAAAAAACTTTCTGTTTCACTATCGCTAAAATCTACAGTGTTGACTCAGTCTCGATTCACATAAGAAAGCACTACAGTGTGTGGTCGTGACTAAACTGCAAGTCTCCTTACTAGTATCCATTTCATGTTGTGCTCTCGCCCATCCCATGTAGCTAACATTCTACCACATATAACTTAAACCCAAATGAAAATAGCCCTCCTTGAATGAACTACTACCACATTCTCAATCTGGTTCCTGCAAAATCCACGGTCACTTGAGGCTATGCTTGAACATCATTGAAAAAGGTGAAAGGGGCACAAAATGAAAGCATATTTCCACCCTTGGAAGCATGAAAAGTGTGGGAACTGAGATTAATCTTTCTTAGTCAGGGTCCCAGACTTTGCCCACAGCCCGCATAACTCGCCTCGGCGTTTGTGTGAACAATCCGATTAGAATATTCACTGTCCCCGAGTGTCCAAGAACAAGAACATTCCTCAGATTCTGAGGGAAGGTACATAACTGCATCCTTGGGAGAGTCGCACAAGGCCTCTGCACCTACCCAGCTGTATAAACAGACTGTATTCAAAGCACCCATTATGTAAACGTGCCCGGACTATGCTACCTGATAATCAATTGATTAGCACAGTGTGCTAATACAATAGACACATTTTGGTCTTTGATCAAAATCACTGATCCCCTACTTGAAAGTTCCCGCTAGCTTCTCTTCTCTCAGTCTTTCTCTTCTTTTCTTTGTCTCTTGTTTTCTCTCTCTCTCTCTCTCTCAAGGCCTTGGGTATACAGTAGAATCTGCTTGCTTTCACTTCAAAAGAATTCCCAGGGTATTTTGTCCCCCTGTCTTCCTTTATACCCCACCAAGGGATTAGATTTGACCCCTTACTCTGAAACTGATCCAAGCAACCGAACGTCTGAGTTATGCTTCTAACATATCTGCTCATCTTAGGGGAAGGTAACGCCAACCTTACCGTGATTTGCTGCGGATTCAGGACATCAGAAAGGCTTTCATCAAAAGCAGTGTTGTAGAAATTAGCCCCAGATTAACGCTAGAAAGAGATTACCAACTATGAATGACTGAAGAAGTCTCTTAAAAAAAAAACTAAAAGGTGGCCAAAAGGGTTCTTTGGACAATGGCATTAAAGAAACACTTTGGTTCCCTAAGACTCTTTCAATGGATAGTCCTTTAGGGAACCATTTTTGTAAATGTGATGTGTGAATTTGTAGAACCCCTTTAATAAAGACCCACCACATAATATAAGGTAAAACCTATAAAGAACCTTTGAATGGGTATAGAAATTTTGCATAATGTGAAGGCTCTGCACACTTACACATCTCAAAAATGTACTTTAAGGGCAGTGGTTCTCAAACTGGACCTCAGGGACTACATTTTTGCTCCAGCCCGACTTGCAAACTAAGAGAGATTGAGGGAAAATGTGGGCCGTCTGTGGGGCCCTGAGGACCATTTTGAGAACCACTGCTTTAAGGAATCAAAAGTAGTCCTTCTACTGCTCAAAGAACCCCATGTGACAACCTTTCTTTTAAGAGTGAAGTGCAAAATGTCATGTCCCTTTCATGCTTTGGTTTAACACCTGCTGAGGACATGTGTTCATCTAAAAGTGAGGGATTAAAGATTACCCTTGATAAGAGCAGATAAGATGCTTTGCTGCTCAAAATGTACTGTGCTGATCCAAGAAGCTGATAAACCTGAGTAAAGGCAAGTTCAAACACCTCCTGAACCCTTCCAAAATACCTGAGGTCCTGGCAGGAGTTCTGCCTTTCCATTTGTGTGTACCCAAGTAAAAACCCTGCCTGACTCAAATACTAGAATTCCTTTGCTAACTTAGCAACGCTGTTTGTCAAGCATAGCACAATGGTGTCAACTCCCATCTGTCAAGCATGAATCCAGGGCTGTAGAGGTCTTTGCACATCTCATTGTCTTTATTCCTTGTCCTGTCTTGCTTTTCAGCAAAGCTTAGCATTTTTAACTATATTAAAACCCCACCAGGAATCGCTGCTAAAGGACACGCAGGCAGATACAACATTCAGATTTTTTTAAATGTCAGTGACAAAACCACTAAAATGTGAAGTATGACTGAACATATTTCTTTCATGTCTGCTCTTGTTTTTTGGGAGGAATTCACACTTTTGCTTTATGTTTAAGGCTGCCATGAAATAGCCTGTAACAGGAAGTGTCTTTGTGCCCATAGAAACAACACTGCCAGGGAAACAACTTCATTCTGTCTCCTAACCTCTGATAGTTCCTGTTAATCTGTCTGTGTTACTCCATCTCAGGATTTCATCTTCAACACCAGCAGTGCCACCACCAGACCCACCACCAGAAAGACCAATCCACACAAGACAATTTTTGCAGAAGCTGTCCTACCAAATTTTGACTTTTATATCGGAGCCCATGGTAGTTTCTGCTTCAGCCTAGCATACATGGGCTTCCATAGTTACTTCCATTTAGGTTGTGCTCTACCTGCTTTTAGGTCAGAAGTCAAGAAAACCCAGAAGTCAAAAGTTGATCAGACAGCTTTTGAAAAAACTGCCCCAAAGGCTTTTCTCCATCTTACCTGGCTGCTGGCTTCTGCTGTTCTCATTGAGTCTGAGTGTCATGCCGTTGTTGGTACGAGCGTTTGAAGTCACGGGCCCTCCGTTTCTCTTGACTGAGCTCGTCCGGGTTGGAATGGGCACAAAGGTGGGGTCCAGGTCCAGGATTAGCTGGTTGAGCTGATCAATGGAGTTGTCAATATCCACTGTGAGCGAATTAAACTCCTCATCACGACTTTTCTCACTGTCTTGGCTTGGAGATACCTTTGGATTTGAAGTGCCACTGTTGATTACTGTTTGATTGTTGTTAGTCATTTTGGGTAGGATCTCTTGCTTGTCCCTATGAAAGCTCTCCTCCACTCCACCTTCCTCAGGCAGGTAGGAGTAATGGGGGGCCTCAACCATTTGCTGCTGGCGAACCCAGGTGTGAGTGGAGTAACTTCCCTGTTGGTATGGTTGCCCCCTGGATCCTGAGCTAGAGGTTGTGGTTACTGGAAGAGACACAGTTCTCTTGGCAAGGCAGTTCCTCCGTGCCTCTGCGTAGGCTCGCTCGTATTCTTCCACGCCTGCTGGGGTATGATGCGGGGTATCTTCAACCCCTCCAGGGCTGCAGAAACCATCAGACAAGAGTGAGTTTTGGCTGCTCTTGTGATATGACGACGAAAGAGTCCCCAGGCTGTCCACACTGCGCAAGTCGTGGCCAGACATCAGAACTTCGTCATCCAGGATGTCCGTCTCACGGTCTTTGGGTCGGATATTGCCATTCACATGAACGACTGGGTTGTGGAGCACTCCCTGAGAAGCTGAGCTTGGCTCCATTCCGTCATCCGTCTGTGGCTCATCTAGCCCGAAGCCGCTCAGTAGGCGATTCAGCTCGGCCTTTTCATGCTGGCTTGGCCCTGCAGACTTGCTGCCAGACGTTGGGACACGCTCTGTCCAAAGGGAGGTGCTAGAGAGGCCCGAGTCGCTGCTGGCTGACAGGGCGTGGTCACTGTGCTCAGGACTGGAAGTGACAGAGGTGGTGCGGGCGGATCTGCTGAGGGTGATGCCGCTGCCCTGGCTCCGCTTAGGGGAGAATTTGTCCAGGGTTGTCACCTGGGGCTGCAAGGGCGGAGCTGAGGGAGAGAAGAGATGGAGTGCTTCAAGAGGTCAGTTGGATGACATTTGGAGACAGACAAAACAGAGGAAACCTCTCGCCGACTTACAAAAGTGAGATACACTGACATGATGCTCTTCATGACTAGTGATACAGAAGTCAACTTTCTGCTTGCAGTTTGGGTACATACTTCACTTACCCTTTGTCAACCTTTATATCCTTACAATCAGATGGGTGTCCTAAGGGGTGATGTCCAGCAGTTTGGTGATTTCCCTACTCAAACACACCCACTTAACCTGTTAATTAACAGAGGAGTTGAATCAGGTGTGTTTGAGCAGGGAAATCACCAATCTGTGGTGGACACCAGCCCTCTAGGAGCTGAGCTGAACACCCCTGCTTTAAGAAAATTGAAACATGGACGCAAATTGCGATATTAGCTTCAGCTACCAAATTTCATTGTCATGTATTAGATGTATTCACCCTCACTCCATCCAAAAATTTTCAACCCAAACACACAGATAAACCCACATCTGTGAGTTCAATTCAGACCACTGATAAAGATATGCACTTTCTTATGACAACCACACATGTTACCCAAACTAACACCATATACAGTAAGTTACTTGTGTGTAACTTGTCATTAGGCAGCAAATGCTCAATGAGTCACAATATGTCTTTGCCTCCTGTGCAAAGACACATTCCCTGAGAGTTTTTATATAATTTTACATAATGGTTACCTGACTAACCTAGGGCTGATATCAGTTTGTCCCTTTAACACAAAGGTCATTCTTAGACACGTTCAGTGTCAAACAACAACTTGCAACTCATGAATAAATGACTCACGAAAAAAAAATCTCTTAGCAGGTGAAATTATCTTATGGTCTAACGAAAATATCTACTATTTCTCATTTTGAGACAAGAATACTATACCTTTATTTAATGTCTTTCTAGATTTCTCTTAATTGATTTTTCTAATGACAGACATGTTCTTATATTCACAGATCATTAAGATTGTTTCAAACCTTACTGTCTTTCAGAACTGTCTGCATTATATCTTGAAGTAAGCCTATTTATCTGACAGTACACTTTCAGAAAAAAAACATTCACGTTCCGAACACTGTCACTGTTCTTAGTTCCTTTAGTTAGAGAACATACAATTGTACCACGTTCCATTATATTCACCTTTACTCCAGACTCTTTATTTTATTTTTACATAAAAAGTTCTGAAATGGTGCAAATATGCCTCTTTCCCCTTGAAAAGTGAATGTACAAATGTGTACCTGTAAAATCCATCTAAGGTGTACAATTAGACCTCAAGGACTATTTTATACCTTTAAAGGGTACTTTTACATTGTTTTGTGCCTTGAGGGGCGATTTACTCAAAAAGTTTTTTTTTTATATTAACGAGTTACGCATCAAGATTGAGAAATATTAGATATATCGACCAGACTGAAGATGTTTTCTTCTGCTAAAATATCATTATGTAATGTTTGGCATAACTCTGCTCGCTCTCAGACCAAGTTTACTGCTCTCAGAGTCTGGACACAAAGTGTTAGTTAATCAAAGACTAAGGTTCGTCCATATTTGACCTAAGCATTCCAAGTCAGGTGATTTTCCCACAACACTGCTGCTCCTCTGAAATCTTTCTTATACTATAGCAGCCACAGAAAACACCAACAAGGCCTGAGACAGAGACACACAGGGTACCGAACACTGGCCTACAGAGAGGCCTGCTACTGGGAAAGAGTCCAGATACGTTACCTTTGGTGGTCCAGCCATTCAGTCTATGGGACAGAAGCATTGCTGAGAGCCTGTGTGCTGCTGGCTGATGTGAAGAAAGCCTGAATGAAGAGCCAGGCTCTCTGCATGGAGCTCCAAATACCAGACACGCATGATAAAGAGCGCCTGTTCACACTCCTGCTCGTTCACACTCTCACATCCCCCCCCCACACACACATACATATACATATACATACACACTTGTCTGTCTGTCTTGGTGTACCTCTAGTCTTGAACAAAGGCTCAGGTCAAACTACTATGTGTTTTCTCTCTCTCCCCCTTTTTTGCCTTTCACTTTTCTCCTTTCCTCCATTCCTCAATCTTACTACCCCTACCCCCCTACACACACAAAAAGGATAAATCCCTTATTCCTTACCTCTTTCAGCTCAGCTTGCATGTGTAAAAGAGAGAAAGTCATCAACTATGTTCCTCTTATCTCAGAGAAGATTTAAATAGCATGAATCAGAGGTGCAGGGCGGCTCATTCAGTTATTTCTGCAGGTAACGCTCTGTGCTCCACGGCTGCAGAGCACACTGGCCCTCTTTTTCTGCTTTAACCAGGAAGGTGTGGGCATGTGAGTGTGTGTGCGTGAGTGTTTGCACTCTGTGCAAGGACTAGGGGCATGGGGGAGGTTGCCAAATATGGTGAGAGGAATGTAAACACAGGGGTGGGGCTTATAAAGAGGGGGTGGGAACAGTAAAAGTGTCATCCAATACCTCAGACCAAGGAAAAAGGTAAAAAGGTGAAAAGAGGAGGTGGGTGGTAGAAGGTGGGCCATGGAGAAGAAAGAAAGAAAACGCACGGAAGGAAATTGGAGATGGCACAATGCCACTTTTTCTTATCTGATCTTGATATTCTTTAAAAACTACAAAGCTTTAAAACAATCTAGGTTTAACTGAAGCAGTTCCCCTTAAAGCTTTAATCTTTTTCAAAATCTTTGCATTTTCTAAATTTCCACTGAATTGCATAGTTAAAATGTAAACAACGTCATTCACTGAGGTTTGGTGTGAAGTGATCCATTACAGAGAAAGTCGTTTACAGTGGTGGTGAATGGAACCAGACGTCTTACAAGAGTCTAACGTCTCTAAAAGCTCCTTCACAGAAAGCTATTACATGAAATCGTTATGAATACATGACCTGAAACACTGTTTTTCAGTTGTTTTGAGAAGATTTTCCCCTTGAACATTTTAAAACCCATTCATGGTGGAGGGATACATGCAGGGCGTAGTGAGGCCAAATAGTCCCCAAAGAAAGCTGACAAAGCTCAGATTTGCAACTATTTTACCATCATCAATCTTACATATAAACACTCAGAAGAATAAATGTATATACTCCGATATTCGTTCCAGCATTTTCTGCAGATATTGACCATCTCCAATGCAAGTATAATAACACCGAATGTAATACTGAGCGCAAGAAGGAAGAAAGGAGACAGGAATCCAGGAGAACGAGGAGAGAGAGCTGACTTCATCCATCCATCCATGCACAGATCCAAAACAACATTCCTTTCTGCAGCTAAACAGCTCGCACAGCAAACGGAGCTTTTTAATTAGAGACATAGTGCCTTCTAGTCGGGCTCCTTTTATACGAAACTCAGCCCTCAGCTCCAGCATTACCAAATTACACGCCTGCTGCTGTCAACACACAGAACACTGTTATGGGACCAGATGTGCTCTGACCCTAAATTGCCGGTTTTAGTGATTGTCTCAGACATTTTTGACCTGATAAATATGGGCGAGAGTTTTCAGCCAAATACATCCAGCCCAGTAAGCAGCCACCATCCACTCACCCTATGTTTACTCCCTTAAAATAAGTAAATAAATGAGTAAAAATATCAAATAAATACTACCACCAACACAGCTACTGTTAGTAGAGGAGGCCTCAACTGTGACATTACTACTTTTTGCAGTTAAACAGGTTCAGGTAGAACACACTTTATTCCTCTCACCTCCAAGATTGCCTATGAATTTTCAGACATATAAACAGACAAATCAGATTTTTCTCTAAATCCACCCGTGAGTCAATTTTTGTAACTTTTTTTTCATCATAAGCGTTTGCGTACTGAGTTGTGCTTTGAACACCCTCTTGGGGCAGCTGGTGGACTAGTGGTTTGGGAGTTGCTCCTGCAATCAGAAGGTTGTGGGTTCGAATCCCTGCATTGGTAGTGTCATCACTGAGGTACCCTTGAGCAAGGTACCATCCCCACACACTGCTCCCTGGGCGCCCCCTCGTTGGTGGCAGCCCCCTGCTTCAATTGGTGAATGAGTTAAATGCAGAGAAAGAATTTCACACTGTTCACACTGTATGGTGTGTTCACGTGTGACTATAAGGGGCCGCTTTACTTTACTTTTGGTTGCTGTAATACACCCAGCAAGAGCCAGTCAGGCTAAAGTACTGACAGTACAGGAATATTGACTGAAATGCTGATTGAAATGTTCCATATCTATAAAAGACTCATTTTTTGGATGTTTTTATGAATACACAATTTCATATATATCTTATATTTTATATATTTTATTTATATTTCAATTTTATTACGCTGATATTTTCTGTTCTACCGCTACCAATTCTGTTCCGATGCACAAATTTTTCATGCAAACAGATTTAAAATGATTTAACAAAAACCAAATCCTGATTGGTTGTCCCCATCTCTCTTTTACTATTACTACTACTAATTCTGGAATTCTTAATATCACTTTTACTAATAACAAATTTGTGATACTACTAAAATAACACTGCTCCTACTACTACTACTACTACTGCTATAATTTAAAATAAATAAAAAAATAAAATAATTATAATAGTAATAATAGTAATAAGTACATGCAAGAGCAGGTGGCAACACTCTGTAAATGTTCAGGCAGATGTTTGTCTGTTCATGCATTGTGAAAGAGTGTGTGAGTGTGTGTGAGTGAGTTCCTTGACATTGACGGGCAGCTGAAATTAGCCCATACAGGCTGTAATTAAAATTCCGATCGTGGCCTCCATCCACAGCTTGCGGAAACATCTCCATTTGGGAAGAACACGGCTCCCCAGGAAAAGGCATTCCACACTGATCCTACAAAACTCCTGTGCAAACAAACTGAATGATGGAAGGATTTCTGTTATGTGCATGTTATTAGACCCATCACGGGTCAAAAGAGATTAAATTGTAAAAATCAAGAGGACTGATGTTTCCCCTTTACCCCGAATGTGCTCAAGACATGTTCTTTAGTTTTATATTCAAGCTACAAGGCTAGAAATAATTGTATTTATTTATCTATAGTATTTATATCTACCTCTCTTACTGACCACAGCATTTTGTGCATATAGGATAGTGTATTTAGTACAGAATCTTTTTTGGAGAGTTTTATTTTGACTTTATACTGTATTTTATTGTTCTTGTCTGTATGTCTCTGTGTCTCTGTGTGTCTGTGCAGTCCTAGCATTAGCAATTTCCTCCGGGATCAATAACGTTTTCTGAGTCTGATAGTGTAGCTAATAAGCAACCAAAGCTTACGTCCCACCAATTAGCATCCTGCAAATGGCATGGCTAAATCATCCACACACATGCCTCAAACCATGTGTGTGGATGATTTATGTAATAGACTTGGTTATGTGGTTTATGACACTGCATGACACACTGTTATCTATGAAAATACAATTATGTGGACAAAATTCCAGCTTCAAGCTGCTACTACCGTTTTAACTATTTGAATGATGCACCATTTTCGTTTTTGGGCAAGCTTCCATTACTCGTAGCTCCAGGGCAAAAGTAAAGAAACTCCAGACACCATATGTCTAGGATGATTTACATTTGGGGTACGGGGAAAACGCATATATTAGATTTTTTTTTTTTTTTTGGGGGGGGGGGGGTGACAGTTGCTTTCATGTTCATAATTGCAGTCTAATTCAGGGGAGTTAAGACAGAATGTGGCTAGAAAGAGAGCTCTGACAGTAGAGAGATGCTGAATTCCTTCAGAGTTTTGAGTTGGCACTCTGAAACATTGTGTTTACGTGTGAAAACAACATCCCTGAAATGCCACAGGAATGCTTCTTCATCAAGGAACCGCACCAGAAGGCCCTAGCCCATGTTTGTTTTTTTGTTTTTTTTTTGCCTTTTATGAAACCCCCTGTTTTACTGAGGGAGCCGCCCTGCTTTACGGCCTAACTGAAGTGAGTTTCACTTTCAGCGTAGTCCATATTCAAAAAAACGCCGAAAGGGAGTGTGAGAGCGGGGCCGAGGGACACCCACGGCCCGTGTTTTGGAAGCCGCTCCGTATATATTTGTCTATTTTCAGCGGGTTGTGAATTCCATGGTTAGCTGGTGAGGTTCGCCATAGCAGCCGCTGGAGGGAAAAAATACTCCAGCGTGTTGGGCTCTTGACCCCTGCGGTAGGGCGAGTGCGTGGGTGGGGGCATGACTGGTAAGTGTGTAAGTGGTGTTTAGCATACAAGCATGCACTGGAGAGACAAAGGATGACAAGAGACGGAGAAAGGCTATGAGTTGCATGTCTGGGGCTTCAGAAAAGTCCCATTTTGAAAAACACACAAAAAAAACCAAAACAAAAAAAAACAAAAACAACACGATATCTCATGGTGTGTTTCTTAACTTATCCCTCCCTGTGGTGAACCACAGTGCTTAGCTTTATTCCCTTTCCAAGTCTGGCATAGACTGCCCAGTTTTACAGAATCAAACCCTGATCTAACACTTTACTTCATCAAACCCTGATCTAACACTTTACTCCACCAAATCCTGATCTAACCCTTTACTCCATCAAACCCTGATCTAACACTTTACTCCATCAAATCCTGATCTAACACCTCTCCATCAAACCCTGATCTAACACTTTACTCCATCAAATCCTGATCTAACACTTTACTCCATCAAATCCTGATCTAACACTTTATTCCATCAAACCCTGATCTAACACTTTACTCCATCAAACCCAGATCTAACAACTCTCCACCAAACCCTGATCTAACATGTCAATCCATCAATCCCTGATCTAACACTGTACTCCATCAAATCCCGATCTAACCCTTTACTCCATCAAACCCTGATCTAACACCTCTCCATCAAACCCTGATCTAACACCTCTCCATCAAACCCTGATCTAACACTTCTCCATCAAACCCTGATCTAACACTTCACTCCATCAAACCCTGATCTAACACTTCGCTCCATCAAACCCTGATCTAACAATCTACTCCATCAAACCCTGATCTAACACTGTACTCCATCAAAGCCTGATCTAATATGTCACTCCATTAAACCCTGATCTAACACCTTACTCCATCAAACCCTGATCTAACAGTCTACTCCATCAAACCCTGATCTAACACCTCTCCATCAAACCCTGATCTAA
>JBBPCZ010000012.1:5222687-5233337 GCA_037974445.1 Brycinus macrolepidotus
TTCTGAGGGTAAACACCGGTTCTAGACTGATTTACACCGATTATATTTACTGAAATCAGAGTTTACTGATACACTCTCAGTTCTGAGGGTTAAGAAGGCTGCGTCTACATGCTCCCTGGCAATGCTTTATCTCATTAAACTCCTTGTGTTTTGTAAGATTTATGACCGTATGAAATACACAGAGTTTTAGCCTTCAGCTTTACATGACAACACAGGGCTGATTTGTTTGTGCACGTTTGACTGGTTTACACAAGACAAAGAGGTGTAGAATAAATTATATTGGAGAAGGCACTGGCCCAATATTATTTTTCATAATATGTGGAACAGGCATGAGCCACCACCAGGGCGAAAACGATGCTCCTGCCAGGGTTCTGTTGAGTGTTCTGCAACACATAAATGGATTTGATTACATGGCTTTGAGAGATACCTCCATGTACATTTAGCTCACACGTTTTTTCAGAACAGTGTTCAGTGAGTGCAGGCAGAATCCCTGTGGAGCAGCTCAGGGTCAAGTGTTCAAGGGCACATCGGTAATGACCTTTGGCTACCATCAAACACCCGACCTCTTGAACAGGTTACCAATTCATTATACTGCTGCACTGCACTGAGTAGCTCTGTCCAGTGCTCACAATACAGGACACCTTGCAAGTGTGGCTGAACAACTGTGAATATTTGACCTAATCATTTTTGGCAAGAATTACGTTTGTACTTTTTAGATCATTTTATTTAAATCAGTAAGTGCTGGTTGGAAACAAAAGAGTTCAAATCAAATGAACATGTATCCGGTCAGGATTTTTTCTCTGTGGTATTCAGGTCAATGCACCTAAGTGAGTTCTCTCATTTGTTAGATCTTCAGATGCTCTACTAAAGTCCTAACTCATATCAGCCACCAACTTAATGCGGAAGAGGAATCAACCAATCATGTTTTGATTTACAATGTATGGGACTAATTTCATGAGGGAAAACTTTTCATAGAGAGACTTGCCTGTATTGACTTGGGACTTGACTTGAAATTTGCCTGAACTGACTCAGGACTTGACGTGATACCTGCCTGAACTGACTCAGGACTTGACGTGATACCTGCCTGAACTGACTTGGTACTTGACTTGAGACTTGCCTGAACTAACTCTGGACTTGACTTGAGACTTGCCTGAACTGACTTGGGATGTGACTTGAGACTTGCTTGTATTGACTCAGAACTTGAGACTTGCTTGTATTGACTCATAATTTACTTGAGACTTGTCAGTTGCCGACAACTAACAACCTTTGTCCCATGAGCCTTTACTTCAACCGTACTCTGTTTAGAAAACAGAGGGAAAACGACACACCAACAATTGCTAATTATCAAATGAATGCCAAGACTATTCTAGGAGGCATGTTTAGTTGACCATGACTACAACTTGAACGTCAGTCAGAAAAGGCCCTCCCACAAGAAGTCTTGATTAGTCTTTTTTTTAAATAATTCCTGAAATCACTAACTTTCTGTTCCTAACAAATGTATTCTAAGTAGTGATCTTCATTTTCCAATTTAGGGATGAGGGCACCATTTTTAGAGGGTTTTGAAGTGTGTGAACACATTTACGGCGCTGTTACTGCATCAGTATGCTTTAGCATTTGACTACCATCACAGGCTCCATTAAGACAGTGGAAGCGTGCTGCTACAGGCCTGCCGTGGGGCACGCGTGCCTGGGACAGAGGTGTGTCTACCTCAACCCCCCCCATCCCCACACTCTCCTGAGTCTTCTGCAGCCTGGAGACTTGAGGCTGAGGCCAGCAGGAGTGGGCCTGCTGCCACCGACACCCGAACTTGTTCTTACAGGCTCCTTCAAACGTAACTCCACCCAGCTCCAGGCTTTGGCCAAGATCATACAAAGTGCTGGCCAGGGATACACAACTAGAGTGCTGGAGTGCTCCAGCACCAAGCAATTGATTGTTTTCCCAACACTAGACTCAAGTTTAGAAATGATTCTTGGCTTGGGGCATAGTTCTAGGAAAAATCTGTTATTGTATGCAAATAATTAAGTATAAGCCTAAACCGGTCAAACTGGCCATCTTGCTTTATAGCAGCTCCAAACTGTAGACAAAAACTGCCAGAGCTCAAATAAACAAACATGACTCAATACAAACAAACTTCACTCACTGCTAATCTCTAAAGGTATTACAGCACCAGAAAGAAGTTTGATTTTGTTTCTTTTTGTGTTGTTTTATTAAGAACAATGACATGTTTCAATAAATCATTTTTTTGCTTTCCCTTATTTAAATTAAATTGCCTCAACCCAATGGAAAATAATGAAACTGTAGAAAATAGTAAGGGCCAGCTTTAAATTAGTATAGAGCCTTTAAAATATGGGATGGCTCTTCTCATTCATCTCATGTACAAAAACAGTTGTTGAAAGTCAACATGAAGGGCAAACCATAACATTTTCCTTCTTTATCATTTTGGCTTGCATGTAGGTTCGTAAGCCACTGTAGATAAGAACACCTGTATGTTTCTGAGTGAAGGATCTTTAGGGAAGTGGATTTTCATTTACATTCAGTCAACTGAGAGATGTTCTTATCTACAACAACCTACAAACTTACATGTAAAACAAAGTGATAAAAATTATCTGTGACCTAACAGACAAGAGCTGTACCATCGCTTGATCTTGTTAAACACAAATGTAGATGTTAAGGAGAATTTTTCCCGTGGTATTGCGACCAAAAAACTCTTTTTGGTCTTTTTTGGGATGCATCTCAGTCGAAAAGTTCTTTATAGGATAAGTTAGGTGTGCTATTGTCGACACCTTCCAGTGCTGGATTAGGCTTGCCATGGAAAGCCCTGCTTCGTTTTCAAGCTCAAGCTTTGATCTTCTGCACGGCAAACACTCCGACACAGCCACTGGAAAACAGGCAAAAAGTTTTGGGTTGAATTATGTTTTTGAACCAGCCTGTTCCAGAGTCACTTTGGCTCCTTCAACACACTGACAGGCAGAAGCGTTGAAAAATGGGAACGCTGATTCCAGATCAGGAATGGAGCTGGGTGACCACACCCTCTACCTGCTGCAGCAGACAGGAATCTTCTACCCTCTGGGCAGAGAGGGAAAGCCCTGGGAGAAATCAGACAGCCTACTAATCTACTAAACATCTGCTAATCCAGGGCGAGTCCCTCAAAAGTGCTGCAGTCTTTTAAAGGTGCAGGGGGTAGGGGAGCTCCTGAAGCAGCACACAGGAGTTCTTCTAAATCCAGGGGGGCCGTTTGTTTGTTCTGCTTTAGACTTCTGAAAATCCCGAAAAGCAAAGGGATGAGAAATCCGAGTCGGTGGCTTCCATGTAGCAAGAAGCTGACTAGCGAGTTGGGCCGTGTCTGACCGAGGATCTTCTTAGTGAAGAAACTGATTTTCAGCTAAAAGTCTGAGATCAAACTGCCCCTGTAAAAAAGAGCCATGAATAAATAACGTTTTATGGGAAAATGCTGAGCTTCAAAGCTTAAGTAGTTTGCAGATTGGCTACAATTCATTACTGAGAACATTTTTTATGAGGACATTTTTATTAAACGTTTTATTCGAGGCTTCAGTTTAGCATGCCGACGCCTCACACTCTTAAGCCACAGTCAGACGAGACATTTGCAGTTAATGTCGCCTTGCAGAATGGGCATGACCAAGGCTGGTCCGGAAGTTTGGAGAGGAAAAAAAAACCTCCATGTTCGTGCACTTCATGCACTTCAATCTGCATTTCATGTTGGTAACATGCGGGGCCTTGTTAAGCCTGGGCATCTACAGCCCCGAATGTATAATGAATAACTCCGGTTCTCAAAAATAATAATGATAATAAATAGCCAGTCTGTCATTTTGATCATCATGGATGCTGGTGCTTTCATGGAGACATACCAACAGGCCTCCCAAATCCCCCTTGACAAGCCCTAACCCTAACCCTACCAACTCCACTCCCATCTCCAACCCACTGACACTTCAAAACCATAGTCCTGAATGGTTCCTAACAAAGCCTCTAGGTTAACATGATTCAGTTACACCAAACAGAACTTTTCATCACATCCTCTCGTCGTGTAGATGATGTTCTCTCACTCAACAAGACGATTACTCTGATTTGCAGTCTCTTACATGCTCACAGCAGATTGTGGCCTTTTTTTCACCATTTCAAAGTGACTTCCAAAGGCACATGACATGCTGGATATGTTATATATGCACAATGGGATGGGGGCTTTCTGAATCTCTTCACAAAATCTAATATCCGACCTCGCCATTTTACAAGACAAGGAGAAAAACCTTTCTGAACTTTAATTTATGTTAATGTATAGGTTCCCAGTCCTGGTCCTGGAGCGTACGTGACTTGTGTTCAACCTTGGGGTGATAATGAACTGATTAGTTGGATTAGGTCTGTTGGAAGCAAGAAAACACTAAGACTTGGGGAGAAACAGTAAAGGACCAGGGTTGGAAACATATGTGTTCATAAAATAATTTTGGAGCATTTCTATTGGTCCATTCATCAGATATTTAAGGAAAGGAGGCGTTTTCAAGTAGTGGACAAAAAGAAAGCGCAGATATTTTAATGTGACAGTGATAAAATACTGTGCTTGTGTTAATGAATCAGTGCGAACAGTTACAGTAAGTGCCTCAGATTTTTCGGGATCCCAGGAAGTGGCAGCTTTATGCAGATATATGATCCGTCACCACCCACGCACAGCTGCTCCAAGTGAGTGAGGGTGGGTCGGCTGAGCCCTTTGTACAGTGCTCCGACATGACTGCGGTTAGAAATGGATGTTAATGCAGTATAGGTGGTTGATCAGAGGGTCTTGTTTGAGGAAGGTTTCCATGACAGCTAAGGCCGAGATCTCTCTCTGTGCTTGTTTGCAAGTAAATTGGCTTTGTGGGCTTCGATTTTCCTACAACAGTCATTGTGTTTGGCTTACGAAGCCATTTTGTTATGCCTTTCAGATGAACATTTAAATAATGAAATTCCATTAAATATATATTAAAAACTCAAAATACAATGTTGGTACAGTTAGCAAGCAAACTAACTCGCTAACTATAAACACCAACGACACAAAGTCAACGTAACCATATAAGATAAATATATTCTCACAAGGGTGTGGTGATGGACAACGATCCAAAGCAAAATATTATATAAAATAAAAGTAAACATAAATGTATACAGATGACTGGCAAGGCTGGTAGAAGTGACTTGTGTCGATCTGTCGTTAGCTAAGGAGCAAATGTAGCTCTTTGCAAGCCAGCTTCTTCAAAATCACTTCTAGTATAGAAAATCAGACTGGCCATTTTATTGTACCTTTCAGATTAACATTCAAATAATGAATATAAATGCAGTGGACCTTTGTTAATGACTTAGGCATTGACTTTCTGAACCGAAGATGTTCACAAGTGAGTTGAGTCTCGAGCCTCTGGTTTGCCAGTCTGAGCTCCAGCCTCAAGTCTTTGGGATCTTAATGGATTCGTTTACTTACTAAATGAGAAGGAGTGAGTAGGTGAGTCAGTTCCATGAGGTAATTCACATCTAAAATCCCTCCACCTGTAAGTGTGATGTTCAAAGGAAAAAGGTAAAACAGCTTGAAACATTTGGCTAGTCTGTAGGTTGTATAGCAAGAGCGCTAATCTAGCTGAAGTTTTAGTAAGTACAGACCACATCCTTCTAAAACTCACTGAAACCTAAGATAGATTAGCTGTTAAACTTATTGAAACTTTGTTTGCACAAATGACCAATTAACGAACCATTTCCAGTGGTAGTGCTTTGTCCTGTACACCAGACTGAAGGTGGTTTTTACCATAAAATGCTACAAACTGAGCTGAGAAGAACGGGACTGCAGCGACACTGACAGGCAGAGGGAGATAGCTGGAAACTAAGTGTTTTATTTCTAATTGTCAGCTCTGTTTGCATGTTGCCTCAAGTCATAAGTCAGTTACCATTTCTGGTATGAGCTCCCATTACTTGGTATCCTGGTAGCTACATTGTTAGCCTTGTTAGCCTCATGGCTAAAGAGCAAGATTACAGAGGCAAACTTCATACACCAGGCATGTCTCATTTGATTGAGTACTTTTGGGATAAGGGGAGGCACTGTATTGATTCCTCACCAAGCTATGCCTTTTATCAGTGTGTGATGTGGTGAACTGCCCTCCTGACAACTCACTCAACAACTTAAACACCACTGTCAACACATCACAGCTGACATCATCCCGAGATAAGCTGTGAGGCCTTGCAAGAAAGGCAGTTTGTGTTCATTCAGAGGCAAGACGCTATCTGAACATGATGATCATTTTTATTATTATTTTCAACAGCTTTATTACATCAATAGAAATTTAGCATTTCTTGTAATCTACTTCATTTCATCCACTGATCTCCTTCACTAGGATTCCCTTCAACTGGCCATTTGCACAAACCATTTCGTTTTTGGATATTACATTGCTTTGCTTGGCTACTGATAGGAAGTAGACCTATCCAAGCCCCTTTTGGGGGTCTCACCAGTCCCATCAGAGCAGAAATCTGTGAATCCAGGATCCAGGAGCTTTCCTTTTGCAAGGGAGAAAAATAAACATCGCTAGATTAATAAATAACATTCCAAGGACCCCAAAGATAATCAAACCATGACGCCAAGATCCGCAGGATTGGCGACCGGGAGTCAACAGGAAGAGACGGCGCACGCTGCGAAGCCAGTGTAATTAATAATTACCCTTTCCAAGCTGTTCATCAGAGAGAGGGAAGCACCAAAAACAAAAATCCCCCCAAAGGCAGCAGCTAGCAGCCTGGCTTGGAAGGAGGGAAGCTCTTCAAGAAGGATCTCCAACCGTGGGGATCGCTCGGTGTCAGCGTTTGGCCAAACCGCCCGGCCTGATTAATGACCCTTCAACCCCAGGCGACAGCAGGAACACCGTAAAACGCAGCAGGAAGTGCAGGCCCAGTGAGGGAAGAAGCCGTTAGCCAAGAATGTGACCTGGCCTGTGGAGGTGGAGAAGAGCCTCCTGCAATGACTGCTGTCCAGAAACAGAGAAGTGGAGGGAGGATGTTTCCCGAACAAAAGAGACCAGAGAAGGCTGCTTAATCATAACAAGTGATAACATTCAGGCAAACGAATGTTTGGGTGTTGAATGACCAGACTGGAGCAGGCAGGTTTCTGGTGATTTTTCAAAATTTCTGCATAATTTAAATGGTCAAGAGATAAACAAGTCATTCAGAGCAGTGCGATGTGAAATGCTCCATTCTCCAGAAACTCACTGAGAATAATCAGTGGTGAAAATGAGTACCATGAAAGTTATTACACTGAATGTTTATGAACGCACAGCCTGATTCCTGATACATTCTCACAGGACAGTTTTGAGAAGGTTTTGGTCTGAAATGTATTTTTACATGCATTTTTAATAGCAGAGAGGTACATGTAGGACTTTATTAGCTTTTTTTGCCCTCAATATTTTACCATCATCAGGATTACATATAAAAAGTTGAAGACAAACGTATGTTCCCTGTTGGGTTTGGGTAGTAAATAAAATGGTTATATTTGTGTGGTGACCCCGGTTCCATTCACAACCTGAACCATTTCACACCAAACCCACTCTGAGTGACTTTCATTACATCTTTAACATCAGAATCATGCAGAACATTTGAACAGTTGGTGGAATGTCTCTTTATGACACTTGGATTAAGATTTTGTGATTTACTGATTTCGATTCTCTCTCTCGCTCTTTCTCTGGTCCACTGTTCTTCCACTCTTGAAGGAAAGTATTTGAGATGTGATGATCTAACATAGGATCTAGGCTGTTTAGAAAGTAAATGCGTTTGTCAAATACCTAAACCAGTTTATAAAGTGGGCGTAAATCCCAGACCCCTATGACCACTTTTTAATTTAACGTGACGATTGTGGCACAATTCAAAACTATTTTTTATAAATACACTCAGTATGTGACTTGAGAAACGATTTACACAGTGGTGGGATATAAAACATTGACCAAAAGAAATAGAAAATAGTCTGAGAACTTCGTTTTGGCCAAAAATGAGTTCATACTTTACTGAATATTATAATGGTTATGATGGCTTAATTGTATAATCAGCTGTGACCTTCAAAAGGCAGCTGAATGGCCACTTCAGCTCACATCACAATTCACTCATGCATTTTAACAGTCCAAACATTTTTCCAGCTTGTGGACCAGATACCACAAAGCTCTTTGCTGTCAGGTCATGTTTGATGTGCAACAGGTCAAGTGGTCTTGAGACTACTTGAGTGACAAATGGGAAAACCCTCCATTTCTGCTTGCGTTGCTTCTGAAGACGACAAACAAGGAACCCCTACTGTACTAAACAAAACCGGGGAGCAGCAGCGGTGCAGGGAGGGGCGAGGAGCTATTTTAGCCATGTTTGTTTAGCTCTGCTGGAATTTAACGTGCATTCGTCTCCCGTCTACACTGGACGTTCTGGAAAAGAGGGGGAAAAAAAAACACATCCGGAAACAACACAGACCACTCAAGCTGACCAGCGGATCCTGTGGGCTGTGTAACAGCTCCTAAAGCGACTCCAAATTACGGCCTCCGATGCAGCCAGCCAGAAAGAATGCGTTCCAAAACGGATTATGTTTTCTAAACTTTTTTTCTTTCATCCACTGTCTCTCCTTCCTTCCAAGCATGTTGCTTTAACGTCCATGTTCTGCTTTTCTAACTCATTTCTTTTTCTTTCTTCAGAAAATGCCCACGAACTTCTGGAGGGAAACGTGCCTAAGACACTTTTCCTTCAGCGTTTCGGAAACTGGAGGCTTGGGGGGCGCCACTTTGTTGTGCGCAAATGCCTGTTGGTGCCTGTAATGGATCACACATGTCAGTGATACGGCTGCGCTCCGCACTCAGGACTCGCTACAAAGGCCCTGCGAAGGCAGTCAGGCGCTGAACGAGTCTCAGGCACGGTTTTGTTCCCTCCTGCCTCTCTACTAGTGGCTTCAGGGACTAACAGGACCGAGCAGAGACTGGAAAATACCTGACAGGCCAGCACTCTGTTTGCCTGCTGCCTAATGTTCTTCTATGGGTTATCAATTGGCATTCATACACACAGAAAAAAACAGTTCCCAAAATTCAGCCTTTTGCCCTTGTTTGATCTTTTTTCTTTTTGAAATCCATTAAAATGTAAATGGATTTCAGCTTTCAAACTCGATAATCAAAGCACTCTGCGTACTGCACTCTTAAATAAAGGTCGAAAAGGTCAGCAATGGCAAAGAGGTGCCAAACAAGTAGGTTCTAATTTTTGCATACACTCATTGCGTGTCTTCGCTCTAACTGTTTGCAGCACTCGTTTGAGTTATTTGCGGTGGGCTTTATGAAGATGTTTCATTGCTGCTGTGATAAATGACCTCGTCTCATTTAAGAAGAGTCCAGACTCTTCTCTTTTGTTGCTCCCTGCTGGTGGAATGAGCTGCCTTAAGCCGAGAAGAGCAGCTGAATCCCTCTCTAGCTTCAAAAACCTCCTGAAGACTCTGTTCAGAGAGCATCTCCTCTCCCAATGCATCTTCCTACACTACTCTTACATAAAGATTTAGCACTTAATATTCTCCTCTGGTTCTCACACTATCCTGCAACTTGAATGTGTCCTCATATTGTTAGTCGCTTTAGATAAAAGTGTCTGCCAAATGACTGTTGTTTCTTTACAGAGAGATCATTTTTAGGCCTGCTTGGCTGGTTTTGGTGCAATGCTATGAGTGAAACACGGATTATTGTACTGCTATTTTTGTCTGTTCCCTCATAGCATGGTTTTTTTTTGCCAAAATCATAACTTGAACTAGGAATGATATACACATTTAAATTCACTGAGAGTAATTCCAGTAAAACAAGGTGATTTGATTTGTCATATATACTTTTAACTATATCTTTTCAAAGTTACCAATGGCAGCTGTTTTAAAGAGGAATCCCACCAAACTTATGCATATTTAAATGTAAACAATGTCATTCAGAGTGAGTGAGTTTCATGTGAAATGACTGAAGTTGATCACGGTGGTGGTGAATTAAACCAGATATCTGAAGAGTTTAAAGTTCAGTTGCAGAAAATTAGGAAATGTATATATATTATATATACATTTGTAATGAAAATGTATATTATATATATATATATATATATATATATTAATCCCTAAAAACTTAGATTTATTAGATTTATTACTATTTTGCCAACATCAGCATTATATATCAAACATCTGAAGACACGTTTGGGTTTGGATAGTAAATACATAATGATATTGTAACTGCTTTGTTATGACCCACGGTTCCACCACCACCGTAAAGCCATCAGAGAAGGCAAGTTCCGTTAGAACGGCACATTTCTCAGCAAACCCCTCAGAATGCCTGTGCTTGCATTTCAACGAATGACAAACATCAGCAAAACTCCCCTTTAAATTCTGCACTTCATTCATTTTACTCAGACACGTTTCTGCTTTCACTCACCCGGCGTTGTGGTGAGTCATCTATACCCTGCACTATGAACGAGAACTATAGGGACAAAAGTACTGGGACACACCTCTTAATTAGTGAATTCAGGTGGCCCCTTACTTCCAGTGAAGGACAATCTTAATACTTCAGGAGACCAAGACATTTTGGAGAACGCCATGCTTCCAACTTTGTGGACCCAGTTTGTGGAAGAACCTTTTCTATTCCAGCATGACTGTGTCCCAGTGCA
>JBBPCZ010000012.1:5233437-5243740 GCA_037974445.1 Brycinus macrolepidotus
TAGTTACAGGGACAGTCCCCCTGGAGACACTGAGGGTTAAGTGTCTTGCTCAAGGACACAACAGTAGAAAGTGGGGGCTCAAACCTGCGACTCGGTGGTCAGTGGGTTCACAGGCAAGTATTTTACCACTAGGCTACTACCACCCTACTAGGCTACACATGTGTTTGTTGCATGTGTTGTAACCTGAAAAGGCGTCCTTGTCTCGGTCCAGGGTGGTGAACTGTTTGCCGTTGTGGCTGGTTAACGAGTCTCCAGCGTTGCCCTGGTAGGTGCCCAGGCGCAGGCGGTACGATTCACTCTCGGGCTCCAGGTGGAAGCTGCTGTAGGCCGCGTAGACCTTCTTCTCCATCCAGTCCTGCATCTCCACCAGCAGCTTGTAGTCTCCCTGCTTGCCTAGATTGTAAATATTCTCCAGCCCAAGCCAGTGCTCGCCGTCGATGTTGCCAAAGCCTTTCTGGAATGGGATGAAAAGGAAGAAAGATTTGTTTTGAGTGGTGCCGTGTTACACCGGCTCAAAAAAAAAAAAACGGAAACAGAGGCTCGTTACAGTTTAGTAGGCCTTACTGACTGTTTATTAACCTCCTTTTGATGCCTGCAGAATTCGAACAGCTCCATTGGCATGTGAACAATGGCTGTGGTGAAAGCTTGAGTTACTCGCATAATCAGACAGCAGGAGCTCTTTGATTAACTGCTCAGTAGCTGGTTCAAAACGTCCTATCTTTAAAGCAGAAGCTCGGTTTGAAAAATGCTGATGTCTCAGGCTGGCCAAATTGTCTTTGGGCCGCAAAATTTCGGACGCTGCTCGCGTCTGCTCTCGCGTAAGTGAGCTCAATTTGTGGCCTGAAAATGCAGGAGTAACTTAGATCTATTGATTCAGGATGAGGTTTTCCATTAGCAGTTGGTACGATGACAAATGACTTGAGGTTTTCAGAGGCCTCTCTTTCACCGGTGGGCCTTTTGTGGGGGAGCTAGATGAGCTAGGAGTGTGTTGAGAGTCAGGGTTTGGTAGAATAATGGGGCGCCAGTTTTCTGGCAGAGCTGAACGGAACACTCAGTCATCCATGCAGGCTTAGATAACGTCCATCTTTTCCTCACCGTTCGATGTACCCGGTAAAATGAGCCCAGAGTCTGGGAAGAAAACCCAGACATTTAAGCACTGAGTGAGCCTTCCTTCTTCAGTTCAGCCCGTGGCTCTCAGCCACACAGCTTTAGGATACAAGCCTGAGGAGATTTATGGGATTAAAAACAATAAGCCATTACATATGAACATTTTTATGACTTCTTCTATGATTTGAGTTCTTTCAGTGTTGATTAATCTGTGAACTGGCGAAAAGCAAAGTAGAGTCCCTCCAACAAACAGTCTCAAATCTTTTAGCAAACAGACCATCAAATCAGATGTATGTGATGCCCTAATTCTCAAGCATTTTGAGGATAGTTTCAGTGCCTTTCACCAGAGCTACAGTTTAGAGTTGCAGCTGGTCAACAAAACCTCTCCAAATTAGTAACTTTATAGAAGGCTTTTTAAAAAAATGGCAGATGTTTAGATATTGTGTTTTGACAGCAATGTTGGGTTATGTTTACATTACTGGGTTAGCACAAACCTTCTTTTTTGCCTCAACGTGATGTTTTCAGAACCACGTGGAAACAAACCTGGGGCCTGATTTATAAATCGCACTTGACTTTCACTCTAAATTGATTCTTTAGATACATTCTCAGTATTTGTGCACGATTGATTTATAACCCAAAATGTCCACAAACTGACTCACAAATGCCTGGATCACACTGGCACTGTCGTCAGGTGTTAGTTTTCACGTTAGCTTGCACGTACAATCATCTATGTAAACATTGGTATTTGGTAAATTAGTCCCCTGACCCTGAGTGACGGCCCTAACATCAGGAGACCATGTGTTTGATTCCTGGTGATGCCACAGCCATCCATTGCTGGCAGTTGAAGACATCATAATTGTCCTCACTCTCTCTGGGGGGAAGCAATGGTCCTCCCTCTCTCATCACTCATTGTGTGATGCAAGCCAGCATGGGCGTCTGTTAGTGTTCTCCAAGTGTGTTGAGCTGTCCAATGACATTGTGTTTAAAAAGATGTGGTTGCACTTCACAAGTGTCAGAAGAAGCTTGTGCTCGCTTTCGCCCTCCCAGCTAGGCTGCGTCATGTAGTATTACAACGGGGATAGTGGATAGAACTAAACATGACTAAAACTAGGAAGGAAAACCTTTTTTTCAAATGTATCTTAAAGTTTGAAGGTTTGTGTCGCTACTTTGTTCTATCAGTCTCATCATGATGCACCTGGATCATTCATGTGCCATTACTAACTAGGATATTTGGATGGGGGGGTACATGAACCATCAAGACAGAAACAAATTTAATCGGAACTGAACAAATAGTCAGAACTGAGGATTAGAGAACAAGGCTTGTAATGTGAACGTAGCTTAAGTGTCAAGCACATTGCTGTCAAGAACAAGTCACAGGAAGATGAGTCTTACGTTGTTTTTTCCACTACATGGTACTGGCTCTACTTGCCTTTTTTGTTTTCCATTAGGCAAAACTAGTACCTAGTATGCTGTACCCAATGATTTTTCATGCCTACTCTTTTGTGGTTCCAAGCAAGCTGAGTATGTAATGCAATCTGGTGACTACTGATTGGCCAGAGAGAACTGTCACAAGAGACAGGATATCCTTCAGTATTCACCATTGCAACTGTTGCAATCTGCCCTGGAAAACAAACAAGGTACCAGGTACCAAAAAGAGATTACAGTCGAGATGAGTCGCTAAATTTCACCTTGTAACTGTCCCAGTTCCTGAAGAAGTTGACAGAGCCATCTTTTCTCTGCTGGATGATGGTCCAGCCTCCATTGTCCAGATCGTGTTCACACCACGCCTGGAATGGCCTCTCGGTCCCGTCTGGTTTCAGAAGGTACATTCCGCTGGTGGCATGGCCAGCCTGCATCGCATGGAGACAGTCACGGAAAGGACCTCAAAAAACAGAATAATGAGAAAGGGCACAGTTTAATACGCGTGTAAAAGTTGAAAAGAGCAGTTTATTTATAAGGACAATGTAATTAAACTGTTTCTTATCAGCCCTCACATCTCTTCCATTATGTGTGTTAAAGTTAAGCCTTTCATCCGACCCAGAGGGGGAACAGCAGGCGACTGGGCTGTAAAAACAAACACGCACGCGCTGTATTTGTGGTTACTGTGTTTTAAAAGCTGCTCTGACTGGTTGGCAAAATATCCTGCGAGGTGAAGCAGCATGGATATCAGATTCTTTGTGGTCAGTTGGAACGAGAAAGCCAAGACCTTGAAACATGTCTTTAAAAAATGTGCAAGCTCTATTTTCCTTCAGGCCGAGATGTTGAAAGGCGTGTGGACTTTGGTTTCATAAGTGGAATTTTGCTGCTAGATGTAGCTGCTTATGTGTGAATATTCTTTGAATTAGTGACATTTTTCCATTAAGGAACAAGCCAAATAATTTCTGGGAACTGTAAAATGCATGTTTGTCATTTTTAGTTCATTTTTATTTATTAGACCCATCATGTTTGTTGGATTTCAACTCCACGTGTGTTGGAGTGCTACTATTATTGCATTGTTAAGTTTTCATTGGAAGCAAGAGAATCAAAATCTTGAAATGCTCAATGGAAAATGATTGGGGCCTAGTTTGGCAGGGTGTTTTTTCTGTGCAGTATTGATTTAGAGCCATAGTCCAACCATGTTTCAGTCACTTTTAATAGAAATGGAGAACAGTGGGGGCTGCTCCATGCCAGGACCCTATTCTGAAAGAGTCACTGCTACATGTAAGCTCAAGTACATGTTAATGTTTGTTGCAAACTTCACGTAAAACATATAGAATGTCTTTTATAAGCTTCAAATGCACATGTCTAATCTGGAAAAACCTAAAATGTTTTATGTGCACTTGCATACTGCTACTCTTTCTTTAAAGGTTGTTCATGATTGCCAACACACTGCTCCAAACGGTATGAGAACACCCTGTTCAGTATGAGTAATGTCGTCTGCTGCATTAGGCTGTCGGAGTGATTATTAGGCCACACATGTTTAACTCATCATTGCGCCAATGGTCATATCTCAGCTACCTTCTGAGCTGAAGTTGCCGTCTGGAGGCCGTTTGGGTTCCAGGGTACTCCCAGTGGGCTCTGGGCCTGCTCTGGAACCCCTGTCTCTGGGGAAAGTCCGGCCATGGTCCCTCTGGATCTCATTGGAGAAACGGGGCACGTGCACTGGAATGTTCTCAGGAACGACCTGCACCAGAGGTGGGGCGAGTGGTTCCTGCCTGCGGCTCCCGTACACCTGCAGGCACCTCTCTTCAAGAGCACCAATCAGGACGGACTGGTTGTTGACCACGGCGGCGAGGGCAGAGAAACGCACCTCAAGCTCCCTGTAGCGGGCGGAGAGGCGCAACGCCTCGGCCGTGGCATTGAGGATGCGGCCCTCCAGCTGTGCCAGCTCCAGCGAGTTGTCCCTCTTGCGGATGATCTCGTGCAGCAGTTGCATGTAGAGCTGAGTGACTCGTGAGTTCATGTTGCGCGATTCCTTTCTCAGCAGCTTCATCTCACTCACCATGTTGCCATCCACATCCACCACCATGCGTAGGGTGTCCATCTCACGCCTCTGCTTGGACAGCAGCTCGCGGACGTCCGCTATGTCCATGCGCGTCACACGATCTTTGTCTGGAAGCGCAGGTCCACGGCTTGCACAGATGGGTCCAGTGATCTTCTGCTCAGGGACCAGGAAGGTGTACGAGCACTTTTTAGGCAGCCCATCACCCCCGTCGTCCTCTGAGGCCCTTCGTCTGCGGTACAGACCCACACTTTGACCCCAAGTCCAGGCGCAGAAGAGCGCGCACAGGCTCCAGGCGCTGGGACCCATGGCGACTTGTCCGACTCCTACAGGCGAAAGTCGCTGGCACTGTCACCTTAAAATGACAAATGAGACACATGAGTCATGACAGATTGTCCCTCTTCATATTTTCATGCAGTGCAAACATTTTTTTTTCCACAGGATTCGAGAGCTTTCTGTACCAGGAAACATCTGTACGAAGACTGTGGTCAGTTACAGCATACCAGAAATCTGCAATCACATCCTGGAGTACCCCCCCCCAGATGGAGAACCCCCACCTCAGGGTATCACATCTCAGCG
The DNA here is from genome assembly GCA_037974445.1 of Brycinus macrolepidotus. Classification (NCBI taxonomy): domain Eukaryota; kingdom Metazoa; phylum Chordata; class Actinopteri; order Characiformes; family Alestidae; genus Brycinus; species Brycinus macrolepidotus. Next base: position 5,238,605 of record JBBPCZ010000012.1, read on the forward strand.
TAAGGCGACTGTGGTTTAGTCCACCTCCTCTGTGGTACCATGGTTTTCACATACCACCCACCATCCTCTCACGCAAGGTGTGGACCTTTCAGAAGCTTCATACAGCTGACTTTGGAGGTGCAACTGTTAGAATGGGAACCTAATTTACCCAATCTTAGTCAATCAGTAATGGCATGTTTAGTGTTTACTGACAGATTGTGTCTATAAATAGAACAGTGTAATGTCACCATTGCCAGTAATTGTCATGACAGATATTACTGTGGGGGCAGGTGGTGTCCTGGTGGTTAGGACTAATCAAACATAATCTGTCATAACTCATGACAGCATAAAAAAATCTGCCATAACATTTTTATAGCATGACTATGTCAGTGTCACATAGCAGGTTTCAAATAGTGCTACTGACTTGTCTATGTGACTTTGAAACTGTATGAGCTGTAATTACATCAAAACGGACAAAAGCAGCCCTTACTGACAATTGACACCTGTAGTAATAAGCCTTGTAACTTTAATTCAGCTATCACGAGAAGTTGAATGCTGTCATTCAATGAAGTGTTACTAATTAGTCTAAAATGTGATTGAATATATATTAAACTCTGAAATAACTGTCGCAACCATTTTGAGGCCTTTAACCTAAGCAGCTCTATTTGAGGTTACTAAGCAATGTGATGGGAATCATTATTATGATTTTTCTATTTTTTTATGTGCCAGCATACAAAAGAATGGTTGGGTGGGGGTTCAAATATGCCCTGACAGCTTTGTTTGAAGCACGTATATGAATGTTTATCATACAGTTTGTACAGTGCTAGAGTTAGAGGGTATAGGACTGAATTATTGCTTTAGAACAAATACTGATGCTTTCATCCACTGATCATTTGCAGATCAATGCCTTGAACCACTTAATTGATTTAAGACGGATGAGAAAAACAGATACAGGCTTTTATTCGAGAGGGAATTCTTTGTTTACTCATTTTACCACAGCAGACAAAGAAGCAGACTAAACATTAAAGGGAAACTCCCCCAATTTGTAAGTCTTTGAGATATAAACAAAACCAGTCAGACTGAGTTTGATGTGAAATGATTCGTCATAGAGGAACTTTATGACTCAAACTTCTTTAATAGTGGTTAGTGGAACCAGGAGCTGCGATGTCTACCGTTACAAAGTATGCAATGATGTTGGATGCAAATACAACGGTACTTTATTGAAGTCCATGGTGTCTGAATAAATACAGTGGAAAACTAGAAAACAAGCATTAAAAAAGAACTACAGGACAAAAAGTAGGAAGAACGTGAGAAACATTGGCAAACCAACCTTAACTGTCAATGCACAACAAAGTACTAGAGACAAAAAATTGGGACATCACTAAGGAGGAACTAAAGGAAAAACGGAGGTGGGGGGGCGTAACCAAAAGGCGGAGCCAAAGAAACAAAACAAAAACATACACACATGGCTGAAAAAACAACACAGGGCAGGATGTTACAACACAATTATGGCCATTTAATTTACTATCAAAACCCACCAGTGAACCAACAGGTATCTTCTAAGTAGTTATATGTAATGTTAATGATGGTAAAATAGTGCTAAATCTGACAAAATAGTTTATGGGGGGACTACTTTGTCTCATAACACCCTGCATGTTCCTCTTCCCGATGGATGTGTTTTAAATAATGTTTAAGCCGAAATCTTCTCAAAACTAAAATGTGTTTTAGGCATCGTACAGTGCATTTAAAACCATTTAACGTAATATCTTTCTGTGAAGGGGCCTTTGGAGGCATTAAACTTTTCAGGCGTCTGGTTCTATACACCATCGCTGTTTCTCTAGAATGGGGCATTTCACACCAAATCCTCTGTGAATGACTTTAATCATGCAGAAAATTGGAAAATTTGGTGGATTTCCCCTTTTAGTGAACAATCCATTTTCTACAGGAAACCGCAACTGTTCTTGGTTATATTTCTCTTCATAGCTGTCTATGATTTCTCCTCAGTAGTGACAGCATATCGTCTCAAATGGAAAGAAGTAGCAGACGTACATGCATGAATAATGCGTCCTCTCAGTTCTACGGTCTATTTTAGCGAGCCAGGACCATGCACTGAGGTAAGTGGTCCTGAAGGCACAATGAAAGGCACCTGGATCGTGTGGACAGAGGCAAGACAGAAGAAGGTTTCTACCACTCTCCTTTCCAGGAGTACGTCTGGAAAGCGCTGATGAAAGCTCCTCATTATAAAAAAAACACGAACGAGGCAAGCGTAACGGGCCAAATCCGAATTCGAGCATGTCTGTGTGGCATGTTGGGAAAATTACCGTAATTGCAAACACTTGACAGACAGAGTTTGGCCGAGTGTGCAAAAATTAGCCAGCCAGAGGCCCCCGCTCCACTCTCGAGACAGACACTGACCTGGCACGGCTAAATCATCTGCAGAATTAAGCGAAAGCCCCGCGCTTTTAAACAAGCTGGCAGGAAAAAAAGGAGTAGCCTCTATTTAAGCGGTTTTGTGAAAGTATCCAGGCCATTGAGCTGTCTGAAAAGATATAATGGGAAAGGCTTTGGTTCATTTCCCAGCATAAAGTCACTGCTGTGGTGAAACTCCCCACTTCATCATCTGTCAAAAAAACGGGGAAAACAGGCTGTTTCTGCTACCATTAGAAGTGTAGGAAAATAAATAAGGTCAGATGTTCTCTTATATACGGACGCAGTCATTGAACTTCCCTTCCAGACTTTGCTACAGTTCCCTCACAGGCCTTATCTGGATTCAAGACCAACATGAAGACTTCAGATAACTTATTTATTGTTTGGGACGTTTCAGAGATCACGGCCAAGGATTACGCTGGGCTGGAGCGCAACAAGCTTTCTTTGGCTCTTTAACATTCCTTTTATCATTCTCAGAAAATAATCAGATGTTTGGATACAATTTTGATGTCAAAATTGGCAAAAGAATGAAGAAAAAACAAGGAAATTAATTAAATGGAGCCATTAAGACAGAAACATATGGACCATTAGTTTTATTAACACTCTCATGATAACAGTGCTGAGAACCACATAGATTGAAGACTTTAGTTCAGAAATTGTTGACACCAGCGGTTCACCATAACGATTAAAGTTAGGCCTTTATTTGAGACATAACTGTCAAATGGTCAAAAAAGACACCTCCAGAACAATGCTAATGTCTGCAGGCACTCCTATGGGTTGCCCCTGTGATCAGAAGGTTGTGAGTTTGAATCCCAGGACTACCAGTGACACCACTGAGGTACCCTTGATCAAGGTACCGTCCCCACACACTGCTCCCCAGGTGCTGCGTTGCTGGCTGCCCGCTGCCTCACTTGGGTGAATGGGTTAAAAACAGAGAACAATTCCTCACTGTTCATGCTGTGCTGTGGTGCATTCATGTGTGCCAAATGGCCACCTTACACTAATACCACAGCATTTTTGGTCATTCTAGATTTAAAAACATTTCAGATATTTTCCCCTTATTTTGCGATAGTGCCCTAGCCAAAGGACCTTTCTCAGCTATGTATCTGATTTTCCATCTAAAGAATTTAACCCTGTTGTTTCCAGGATTGTTGCAATTTTTGTTCCTGCAGAGTTGAAATACAAGCATCCTTCCACCCATCCAGAGAAAAACCCTGGACGGGTCACACAGTCACACCTAGGGGCAATTTAGCATTTCCAGTTCACCTGACATGCAAGTCTTTGGACTGTGGGAGGAAACCAAAGCTCCCAGTGGAAACCATGGGAGGACCCTCAGCTGCCCTGGCTGGGAATCAAACCCAAAACATTCTTACTGTGAGGTGACAGAACTTGAAATATGAATACAAACATGATTCTATTAAATAAAAATGAGCAAATAATTATGAACATTTCTTTCTTGTCTCCAGAAATCATTAGGTCTTCTCTGAAGGCCCAGAAGGCCCCCCTCTCGTCGACACCCAGTCCAATTGAACTCCTGGCCAAGAACCTGTTTTTCATACAGTCTGTGTGGGTGATTTTAAAATGAAGTTTTTTTTATAGGCACATTTTATAACGTTGCCCAACATGACGCCTGGGATGAAGTTCACAGACCATCACTTTACCAAACTGTTTTGGTGGAGGAAAATATAAACCTCATTCTTAGTAATATGACCTGAATAGTTTTTAAAGGAACATTTTTATGAGAATAAACAGTTTCTTCTGAGAAACGGGGGCACTGGTGTTTTAGCCTCAACGAGTTCCAGCTGTCAGGAATTCTGCAATCAGTCAGAGATCTCTGCAGTCACACCATGAAACTGAGGACGGGCCAACAGGCTACTGATTGGTGTACATCCCACTGTGCCAAGGAAGAATGAGGGTAAATCCTGCCTCATCACGCTTCATGACTTGAAAATCGTTTCCATTTCTCCAAACAGCCTTCAAGTGTCTTCAGGTGATGCTGTTGCCCAGAGAGAGGCTCTAAGCTTATTTTACATGCTTTTTCCTCTTTAGGTGAATTTATGATGCACCGCTGAAGTTGAGCAGGCTTCAGAATGGCCATCATTCAGCGTTAAGTGGTTTTTCAACCTGTTTTGTTGATTTTCTAAGGGTGTACTCGTATTCGGAAAACCATACTGTGTCTGAACACGGCACAGTCCACATTGTGGTGGCTGGTGGTCTGGTGGTTAGGGAGCTGTCTCTGCGATCAGAAGGTTGTAAGTTCAAATCCCGGGACTGCCAGTGGCACCAGTGAGGAACCTTTGAGGAAGGTACCGTCCCTACACACTGCTCCCCGGGCGCCCCTCATTGGTGGCAGTCCCCTGCTTCACTTGGTGAATGGGTTAAATGCAGAGAAAGAATTTCACACTGTTCACACTGCGTGCTGTTCACTCGTGACAAAAATGGCCACTTTACACTTTTGTCTAATGTGATTACTAACCGTGCCTGAACACAGAACTTGAACATGACTGGCCTGTTTAACAAACATAGTGGCAAGAGGAGAAGTTTGGTCCACTGCAAAAAGACAGAGGTCCAGAGTTTGCTGGAAAATTGGACAGACGTGAGATTACAGAAATAACTGGACACAACACACAAGAACTCTGAGAAATTTGGTAAAATTGGTGACTGTCTTTATGCTCGTGGACCAAAGATGTGCTAAACAAAACAGAGAGGAGCTGAAAAGCCTGCAGGTTC
>JBBPCZ010000012.1:5276658-5290441 GCA_037974445.1 Brycinus macrolepidotus
CCTCTCCCTTTCGAACCGGCAACTTTATGGTCATCGGGTTCACAGGCAAGTGTTTTGCCCACTAGGCTCCTACCACCCATGCTTATGACTTCAGCTACTAGCTTAGCAGAGTTTGCATCACCATATTAGTTATTTTGGTGGTTATTTGCTGTTTATTACCTGGTAGAAACTAAAAGCTCAGCAGAATATACCTTTAGAGCAGGCACATGTCTAGAAAAACTTTGTTTGGCGCTGGTTCGTTTTTAATACCTCCTTCGGTCAACAAAAAATGCTGTCAGTCATTAACCCCCCCAAACTTCCCCCTTTCATTTTTAATCTTTACAAGATATGATAAATGTGCTTAACGTGGCTCAAGACTAACTAGAAAAGAAAGGTCTGTTTTGATTGCAGGTTGACTTTAACTGCAAAATTAATAGATCTGGATGTTTGTTTATCTCTGCAGGTAAAAAAAACAGCACTAAATTGAGGCTCCATCATTGGTTATAAAAACGAGACCAGTTTACCCAGATGGTTTGCTTTGAGTCACTTGAATTTCCCCACAAAATGTATTTGTAACATGAGCTAGTTCATTTCGTTGCTCCAGACTGCATCAGTGGTCAGTATAGTCACTGATTTCCTGCCTTACAGTGCGGTTTCACTGTGTTCTCTGCCAGGTTCCTGATTAGTCAGGGGCTTTGCAGGATGTTTTGTTGTATCATGCTAGTGTAGCGGATGCAGTCGATTGAGCAACGACAGCCTTTAGAATCTGTGATTTGGTTCAACATACATTTCTGTAGTCAGTCGGGGATCCTTCTTGTAGGAATGGACAGTATAAAATACTACATTGCAATACATTTTCTAAACATATTGTAAACGTCAGTACTTCCAGAACAATGATAGTAAAAAAAAAAAGTCTTTAGGAGAGGATTCCAGATGCAGTAACTGAAGATTTTGACCTATTTTAGTAATAGATTGCTAGTTTGAATCCTGACATTACCCGCATAACAGGCTAGAGTGTAATCGTCTGTGCGTGTAAACTAGAGTGTAAACTTGATGCAGTGCGGCGTTATATACAAATAGTCCTTGTAATTACATTTTTATCGTATTTTTTAAATACGGCACTACTAGCGCATTGGATTAGTTACAAATAATTAAAAATAAAATGTACTGAAACCTACTGTGTATCATGAAGATATCTTATGATATTTATAATGTACAATATTATAATGTGATGTTGTAATATTGTAACCTGTGCCCAGTTTCCTTATTGTATGGCAGTTTCATTATTTAATGTGAAGGTAAGTAGTGTGAAGATAAGTCATTCAATTATTTTAATTCAAATTCCTCCGATTTTTTAAAGATCTGTGCATAATATAATTGTTGAGATGTAAAGACATACAGAATGGTTTGATTAAATGGTTTGAAATGGTTAATTGTAGAGATACGTATTTTATTTGAGGGTTATCTTACATTGAGAGCTTCTGGTGCCTCTCCAAATGAGTGTGTTTTAGCCCAGAACCTTCAAAACTGTGGAAAAATAGCGTCTCAGGTATCAAGCTGCTTATCTGTCACCATTTCATGTAATAACTTTATGTGCGGGCCGCAAGGCTTTGAAAGAGCCGGACTGATGATTGCTTTAACCACCACTGTAAACAAATCGGATACGTTTCTCTATAATGGTCGATAAACCACATTCTAAGAATTTAATTATGCAAAATGTTGAGTAATTGATGGAATTCCACTATAAAGCCATCAAACAGGAGTTCTTTAGTGTTAGTGCACACCCAAGTATACACAAACAGCACAGCTCAACTCTTTCTTTGTGCTCTGCAGAGTTTGCAGAGTTCCTTCACTGCAAAGGGAAGAAGTTCACGGACTTTGATGAAGTGCGTCAGGAGATTGAGGCCGAAACAGACCGCGTCACTGGAGCCAACAAGGGGATTTCTCCCGTCCCCATCAACCTGAGGGTGTATTCTCCACATGGTACAGTGCACATATCTCAGCTTTGACCTTTTACCCTTTAACACCTAAAATCCCAGCCTTATTACATTTCAAGGCATGTAATTCAGTTACGACATGAAGATCAGAGCAAACTGGTGGCATTTTTCTTAAGCATTTGAAGTGTGTGTGAAAATTTGAACTCGCCAGCAGGTCCCGTCAGTTTATAGGAATATTTTTCCTCCAAACACTGCTGTGGCTAACTAGCTATAACAGACCCCTCCATCATAAATTTAGGAAAATGAACAGAACTTTTGAGTAAAGCTGAAAAATGAGGAGCAACTACCATGATTGGTTGTTGTTTATGAGCTGATTTGCGTAAAACTTACCACATAGCAATCAGACTGAAATGTGATTGGCTGGAGATGCATCAAGTGTACATTTATGTGGTTAAAGTGCTATCAGGTTTTCATATACTAGTCACATAAAGCAGTCAAGGGTCTTTGTCACTCTCACTGTCCCCCTCACTTTATGTGTGGGCAAAATAAACCTGCTTTCTTATCCAGGCAGGTTCACAGCAGCTCTGGTTGTACGAATTATTGCCCTAACACTGGATGTGGGTATTTTCAGGCATGCAGCTAATTTTAAAACCATTGCCTGATTTATGAAGGTCAGCACACTTTTGTCTCATTTCATTAGTGTATCCTTTAATATTTCTCCATGCTGATGAATGACTGAGGGAATTTGGGTTTTTGTCACCTCACATCTACACCCCAGTGAAACAGGAAGTCATGGGTGACTGATTAAAAAGGTCCTGAACATTCAGGAGGACTAAAAAAATCAAATATAAATGGAAACATGCAGTGATTGTGCATTATTTTAACCTGTCTTTACTAAAGATGCCAATCTTTGTTCAGCTGACTGTAGCCTCTAGTGTGATGTTATACTGAGTCTTTCTTAGCATTTTATAGAGGTTTACCATCTTTTTACAGCTGTTTCCTGAAACCAAAGAAAGACAAATGTACAGTTGTGTTAAATGCTGGAAGATGAGTAGAGACCGTAAACAGGAAAGTCAGTTTTGGGTTTATATAGCTAAGAATGAATTCAAATAATGTAGATAATGTGAAGAATAGACACAGAGATGCGTTACCCTCCTTTCATTTCGTGACAAACTGTTCCCACAGCCCAGTCTTCACAGAGTCGTGTGCCAGTGTGCTGTTGGCTCTTGGCCCAGTGCATTGACTGCAAAGTAAATGCAGTGATGGAGCATCAGATTTCATTCCATTTCTTTTTTGACAAAAACAAAGTAGGTTTGCCCCTAAAGATGGGCTGTTTTTAGAAGGTATACAGTCTCATATCTGTCTCCCTGATTACATCTAATGAAAATGCTTGCATGGATAATAGTGTGTTAAAATAGTAGAAATTAATTACCATGATCTTATTTAATTCACTGTTCTCATTGCTCTCTTTAATTCACTGCTCTCTTTAATTCATTCAAATGTATTTAATTTGATTTATTTAGAAATGTACTCTGTCTAATGATAAGAAATGCACAACAGTTCTGCAGTTTTCCAGGCTAGGAGGAAACATTCAGAATAGCATCCAGGGTAGAGATTAAAACGTCTGAATGGAAATATATAGGTTTCCTGAAGGAATCAAAACAATTCTAAGGCAGCAGTTGGAGCGTCTGTGTCGGTGGGACACATCTCAACCTGATTTCAACCTTGAGGGCTCTTGGCTATACAGTTTTTTTTCAATGGTCTGATCAATTACATCTTCCTGTGGGCCTTCCTGTGGGCTTTTTTGGTCGGTTGTGTGAGCGCGAGTCACAAAATGTTGGGAATTCCTATTGCTGGAGAGCGATATTACTTTGGCACAGTGGATTTCCTCATTATAGACAGTCTTCGCCTGTCTTTTATATCACATTTTCTTGTGTGCACTGCCTGCAACAGTTGACTGTGCAACTGTGATTGTGAATGTGAGCAGCGAAGCATCTGACCATACTAATATGAAACTGATTAATAAAGTGGTGAAGAATAGAGAGCCCTGATCTTACCTAAACAAACCAAATTTCAAGACCGCTGTTTTTGCTGGTGCCTTTATGGCTTTTCAGACTGTATCAACCATTCATCTTAATTATAAGATGTTGTCAGTGTTTGTTGTTTGCAAGGATAGTGATATGCCTTTGAATGATGGACTGTAGTTGACTTTTTATTTTTAATTAATGGACTGCAAAGGACTGGAGGGGAGCTAGCTCCACTGGAAGTTTGGCTCTGATCGGTCCAGGAGCTGTTTACTATCCGCAATTCCGAACCCTGTTCCTGAGCGGATGACAAAGCCTGGTAAAATGTTATCGCAGTCAAACAAAGTCTAAAGAAAGTCTAAAGATAACTGGGTAAGCAAAACCGTCAATACCGTGGTGGTAACTAAATGCCACATACCAGAACATCTGTCCGTATCTACCTTTTGTTCTCTAGATGAAGACTTCTGTGTATTCTCTCTGAAACTCTTTCTTTCCTTCCAAGTCTGGATGCTATTTGACATATTCCCCCAGATTTTTGCAGTCATGGTGAGATGGTTGTCAGAATCAAAAAATATAAATGTTTGAATTTATGTTTGATTTTGGCAGACAAACGACTACGTCTTCTTGGAGTATGTCTGCAACAAGCCATGCTATTTTTAAACCTTTTTTTTTTTTAAACGAAGGCTCTTAGGCCCTGTATATTTTGTAGTTTGCGGCTCAGTCTATTGTTCCGTTAACACTGGCTCCTGGATGTTGAAGGGCTGCAGGCTGGCCTTGAGCGCGTATCTTTAAATAACAGTGCTACAAAATTATGTCCATGTTAGAGCTTTAATTGGGCCGAATACTGACCTGAATACAGACCCAACCCGACACACAGAATTTTGAAGCCGAACCCACCCCAAGCCTGAACGATTGCTGTTCAAACCCGACCTGACATGAACTACATCAGGTTTTGAGTCCAAAATTGACTTGAGCTGACCCATTATGACAGAATTAAACATGGCAGGGTGGTGCCGGTTACCAGTAGTAACAATAATAGCTGTCATGAGTAAATAAAATGTGAAAAATCAAAAATAATATGCTGATGATCAGCTGTTAGAAATCTAACAGATGTATTCATCAAACTATGCTAATAAACATCTAAAATTTTATCTAAGTAGGCTTTCCTGACTCTGCTGTTTTCACATGTGCGGTGCTGAAATAGTTAGTCTTCACCCATTCAGTCCTACAACTGTTTACTTATTCAAGAACATTACATAGCACATAGAACACAGAAACAGAGAAAAGTAGAAAATATATATTTGGCTAAGCATATAAAATATAAATGTCCTTTTGGTTGCAAAGTAGGGAGGAAGAATACAGTAATCGGAGCAGCGAAAGCAGGGGAGATGTTAAAAGTGGGCTGCGAGCTCTGAGAGCCCGAATGAGAATTCTGAATCTTTCGTATGTTATACACTGAAGAACCTCTTTTAATTATTCTTTTTAATAGCAGGCTGTCATACCTGTGTGTCTTTCTAGGATCTAGAAAGATGCCACAATAACTTATAATGAAACAAAGTGAAAGTTTGAACAGTGTACAGTGCTGACTGACCCCTAACCGCATTTCATGCATTTTATTCGAGGCCTGGAAAGAAATTAGTGTTTTTGATTGACTGTCCTGTAATCGACTGTGGCATCTGTCTCTTTTGATCCCGCTTATGTATGTTTCATTTCAGTCTCGGCTCAAGGCTTTCTTCCTCACGTTTTTGTTTGGCTTTACCACCGCTTGACAGGGTCTTGACCCAGACCTCCGTAAAGCTGCTCAGTGAAATTTATGTGTTTATCACCAAATAGAATAAATGGAAATTATGGCTATATAAATGTGCTCATTTTGGACTAAAATAACATTCTTGGGCTAATTTAAATGAAAATAAACAATAAAGCACTGAATAATTTCATAAAGAATCGTAATCAGCCTGAATCATCCTGTGGTCAGAGACTTACATTCATAATGGAAAAAGTTTGAACCTCTTTTCTTTTGTGCAGTGTTGAATTTGACTCTGATCGATTTGCCGGGCATCACCAAGGTGCCAGTGGGGGACCAGCCTGCGGATATCGAGCAGCAGATCCGGGACATGATAATGCAGTTCATCACCAGAGAGAGCTGCCTCATCCTGGCTGTAACACCTGCCAACACCGACCTGGCCAACTCCGATGCCCTCAAACTGGCCAAAGACGTGGACCCTCAGGGTAAGACAGCCATGACCCCAGTGGGAGTTTGGAATGGATGTGTGCACAAATCAATCTTTGACAAGTTTTGGTCTTTTTTAGTTTTATTTTCCATTTCATTGTTCTGTACCTTTTACATGTTGTGTGGAAAGCAATAATGTTACTTTCTGTTTTTTTTTTGTGGTACAATACATTCTGTTGCAGCTTTATTTAGACATTATGAAATGTGTGGTGGCTGTGTTTAGCTGTACTGCGCTGAAATGTGCGGTGACTGTGGTTAGTGGTACTGTTTTGAATTCTGTGGTGGTTGTGGTTGTGATTGTGGGGGCAGCTGGTGGTCTGGTGGTTAAGGAGTTGCTCCTGCAATCAGAAGGTTGTGGGTTCGAATCCCAGGACTGCCAGTGGCACCACTGAGAGACCCTTGAGTAAGATACCATCCCCACACACTGCTCTCTGGAGGCTGCGTAGCTGGCTGCCCACTGCTTCACATGGTGAATGGGTTAAATACAGTGAAAGAACCCAAGAAGCTTTGCGCCTGGCGGACTGAGGTGGGGCATGGCCAGGTCATCACCACCTTCACCTTAGAGGGATCCATAGTCAGTTATTCTTTAGTAACAATGAACCTGAGAAGTGTGACCGACTGGGCATGGAAAGTGGACTTCTCTAGCTTTACCTACAGGTGGTGCTCCAGAAGCAGCTGGAGTATCCTCCTGACATGCTGGACATGTTTACCCACCAACCATTAATAAGAATGTCGTCCAAATAGACTAATGCATACCAGTCTAAGGCCTCCCTCACACTGTGTGCTGTCGTGTGTTCATGTGTGACAAATGGTCACTTTAAATTTAAAATTTAAATTTATTTGTACTTGGCTGGATGTTACATACTGACCTCCCTCCGCTATTTTTGCTGTCTCCTCGCCGCTTGGGGGCATGTCTGTCTCCACCGCCAATAACAACCAGTGGCACTTTTTGCCGGTCTATTAAGCTATTTTTTGAACTCTCTAAATATAGTGCCTTGCTAAAATATTTGTCCCTCCTGAGTTCTTCTGTTTTTGTCTTATTTGTTACATTAATTGTTTCAGACGTTCAAACCAGGTTTAATGTAAGACAAAGACAACCTAAGTAAACCCAAAATACAGTTTTTAAGTGATCACACCATTTACTAAGTGAAAATATCTATCCAACATTGGGTGGCCTATGCTAGTAAGTCATTGCACCCTGAGTTTAGTTAATTCTTTTAGTTGTTAATTGGGATCAGTTATACTAGACACACTCGTACTTGATTCTGTTGAGTCTAAACATCACCTACGTCACATCATGACCCCCCAGATCTTTTGAAATGATGTTCTTTGGAAGACTTTTTAGAACCCCTTTACCTCTTACATGCTAGCGTAACAGCATATAAAAACATCACAGTAAGAACATCACACCAGCAGCATGGTGGTGGAAGTGTGATGGTGCAGAGATGTTTTGCTGCTTCAGGGCCTGAGAGATGTGCTAAAATTAAATCATAAATTATGCTCTGTGCCAGAATCTTAAGGTGGTTATGCAACAAGACAACAGTCCGAAGCACAAGAGCAAGAAGAAAGAAAATGACTGTTTTGGGGTTGTCTAGCCAAAGTCCTGACTTGAAACCTTTTGAGATGCCGTGGCAGCAGGAAGGGGGCCAAAATTCTTCTACAGTGACGTTAACCGGCCCCTGCTACTGGAGTAGTTCTGTTTGCAGTTGTTGCTGCTAAAGGTTTCACGACCAGTTTTAAGTTTAAAGTGGCAGTTAATTTTGATGTAAATGTTGTTTTTTTCTGGTTTGTGTATCCTTAATTTTTCCTTGTCAATAGTACATTTTGGATGAGGATCTGAAACCATTTAGTGTGACATATGAAAAAATAGAGGAAATCAGAAGGAGAGGCAAATGCTTTTTCCCTTTATGCAGGCAGCCTTAATAAGGTGTAGCTTTTAATAAGCACGAGGAGATCTACAGTTTAATTCAAAAGGTTTTGTCTAGACAGAGCTACTCAGCACACAAGGTCACTTTTTCTCATCGCGTTGTGAGTCTAGTTAGTGCTGCTCACTATTCTACAACCCCTCATGCATTTTCCGCCTTTCCCTGTTATAAAACGAACGGAATGGAAATATCGGATAGTAGATTCACACGAAGTGCAGATAGAAGATAATGCATTTTTGACATGATTTTGGCCATTTTTTGCTTTATTCTGTAGGTATGAGGACAATTGGTGTGATCACTAAATTGGACCTGATGGATGAAGGCACTGATGCCAGGGATGTTTTGGAGAACAAGCTGCTTCCACTGAGGAGGGGTGAGATGTGGAGCACTATTTTTACTTTTATGTTCCTTTCTCTCTGCTGTTTTTTTTCTGTGTCAGATCTTGTTTTATTGCACTTATTTTTGACTTACTTTGAGCTGGAACTTGGGCCTATAAACAAGCCAGCTTTTTGCTGACTTTCTCTCTCTCTCTCTCTCTCTCTCTCTCTCTCTCTCTCTCTCTCTCTCTCTCTCTCTCTCTCTCTCTCTCTCTCTGTCTCTCTCTCTCTCTCTCTTCTTTCTAAGGTTATATTGGAGTGGTGAACCGCAGTCAGAAGGACATTGAAGGAAAGAAGGATATCAAAGCTGCCCTGGGTGCGGAAAGGAAGTTCTTCTTGTCCCATCCTTCCTACAGACACCTAGCAGATAGCATGGGCACACCTCACCTGCAGAAAACTCTCAACCAGGTAATGTCCCAGGATGGTTCAAGTGCATGGATCTTTCACAGTGAAGCCCAGACTTGAACAAAAAGGAACATAAATCATGAATAAAACATGTGCACTGTTCATTCATTTTAGCTCCACATAAAGCTACAAGTCCTGTTTGAGATACACAGTAAGATACATGTTGGATGTCCATAAATCAAGAGTTAGAATATTTCAAAAGACATTAAAAAAACTTTAAAACAAATTTTTAAAGAACAAAAATGGCATTATTGATGCCAAAAAAAATGTCACAGCTGTTGAACTGGAAGACCATATACTGAAAGCCATTTGCAGTGTGGGATTAAATGTAGACCCACTGTATCAAGATATTAAAGCTCCATTTTTTTACCCCACTGTCACTGTAAAGAGGATAACCTGATCCTAATTTAAGACAGCTTCTCTGAGACACTTTGGGCATTTTCCTACTGCGCAAAATATCGGACCTTTGGCGCCAGAAAACTGGAATTGTGCATTTTCCATTGGCCATCGGTCCAGTACTGAGCACCTGGTCCAGCACCTGCTCAAGAACCTCATGGTACACCTGCAGGACCAGATGGTACCAGGTGTTCCCTGTTTTACTAACAAGTTCAACTGACGCCAACGACACTTTAACGAAGTTCATGCTCTTCCAGATTAAGTCACTAATAACACCACTAATAACAGAGTGTAAAGTAGTATAGTATGTTTATTTTGATTCCTATTTTAAGAATTGTTACTTTATTTTAATTTTTATTTAACCAGGTGAACTGTTTGAGAACTAATTCTCATTTACAAACATGACTTTGTAAAGAGCTATAAACAAGTTAAGAAGCTATTGATAATGTTATTAGCATTATGCTACATGTTTTTGCTCATATTTTCAGACTCTAAAGAGAAGAATATGTGCTTTGTTTGATTCTGCACAAGATTGTGTGTAATTGTAGACTTTTGTGTAGGTGTGTGAGTGCAGAAAAGTGCGATTTACTATTTTATACCTGCACAGATAATGAAAATGCTGGTCACTCAGATGAAATATTTATACTTTTACAGAGGCATAAAAAAATGACCAAAAAGATCATTAAAATACTAAACATTGTTATTATGACTGTTTCAGCTTATGACTGTTTCTCTTAATCAGAAAATTAACTAGAACTAAAACTAGGTTTTGTTGGTTCCTATTTGGAAAAAGTAATCTTTTCCTTGTCCTTTAAGGCTCGGCCACTTTGTCCAACCTCACTTCTAGCACACAAGGCTCTGATCATTCTGTTCTCTTGGGACTGTCTAACACAGTACTGACGACTGCTCTGCTCCACAGCAACTGACGAACCACATCCGGGACACACTGCCTGCGTTCCGCAGCAAGCTGCAGTCCCAGGTCCTCGCCCTGGACAAGGAAGCCGAGGAGTACCGCCACTTCCGCCCTGACGACCCGTCCCGCAAGACCAAGGCCCTGCTGCAGTCAGTTCCACACTCAACACAAACACATGCAGCAATGACCTCAACTACAGTGGCCGTGGCCCCACTTTACAACATGACTTCCCCGATAGAGGGTTTTTGAATGGTTTATTAACTTATTGATGTTTATTAATTAGGTCAAAACGTCATAATAAGATAGGGATAAGACAAGGAACCAGCAAGACCCTCCACGACCACAGCTGTCATTGACCTTCTTGTAAACAGAGGCAGAATTATGATTAGCTGGCTGATTAATTTTTTAAACAAGTGCCACTTTTTACATAGAGCTAAAGCAGGTTAAAAGGAAAGCCAAGTTTAAAATGACTACAGACAACTTCTGAAACTGTATCACAGCCCGCCTGTCTATGGCCCCCAATTTTAGAAACACTGATATAGATGAATGTAGGCTCACTATTTGGCATGCAATAAGGGTGGGAAATCCCATAGAGGTGGCAATACAATATTATCACAACATTTGTGCACCAATAGAAAATTATTGCGATTCTTTACGTTTTACGATAAAGCAGGTATTGTGATTTGATCCTGCGATACATTGGGGTTTTTTTTCTCCCATTTAATTAAAAAAAGATTTCAATGCACTGTAAGTCATACAGAAAACAATAATTTATCTAACTTCAATATTCAAAGTTAATTTTTACACCGTCTTGTGGACTTGCAACAATTATAAAATAATATTAGATAAATAATGTTGATACTCTGGATAAATAAGATATAAATAATGTTGCTCTGGATAAGAGCGTCTGCTAAAGGCCGTAAACGTACTTGATACAATGTTGCCCTTATTTATGTTAAGACTACTAATTAATGATTTTTTTTTTTTACTTCATTAATAACCATTAATAACCTAATGTTAAATCATTTATAAGGGTAATCTTATTATAAAGTAGTTCCTTGAATGGCTTTTACTTGAATTCAGTTAAAGTGAGTCTATTTACCAGAAAGATTCTAATGCTGCTAATGATGAATTAAAGCTAATGGGGGCAATTAGCTTTATCGTTTCTTTAAATTTTTCAACACCGTATTTCACCAGGCTCGTTCCAACATTAAATCAAATGCAGATGTTAATTGATGCTGAATAGTTCCAAGTGTACCTAACGTTAAATGACTTGAGTCAGGGGTGTCAAATCTCATCCGCAAAGGGCCAGTGTGGCTGCAGGAGCTCCCCTGATCAACTGTTTGAAGATTGAGTCCAAGTGGAGTCAAGTGTGCTCCTGACTGGTTGGAACAAAAACCTGCAGCCACACTGACCCTTTACTGACACCCCTTTTGTCAGAAGGGTCTCAGAGAACAGTGTTGAGAACAGAGGGTTTGTGTTCACAGGATGGTGCAGCAGTTCTCAGTGGACTTTGAGAAGCGAATTGAGGGCTCTGGTGATCAGGTGGACACCGTTGAACTGTCAGGAGGAGCCAAGATCAACCGCATTTTCCATGAACGCTTCCCTTTCGAGCTGGTCAAGGCGAGTGTCTGTCTGTGTGTTGCTTCTCTCTTTCTGTGTCTCTTCCAGAGCCATGTTTGTCGAGTGTCTTAGGACCTGTTCATACTCAGCACTGACATCCAGTCACGGCGATCTGATCGTGGTGATTGGATCACCGTCCGGTCAGGACATAGTTTGCATTCAAGCGTTTCAAATGTATCTTCTTCACCCAGATATTGATTCATGTCCCTGAGCAATATTTACATTTTTAAAGCAAGCTGGCGTGGTGCCAGTGCAGAGTAGGTAGAGCGTCTACAGGCTACGCTGTGTTTAAAGCTTAATAAATCACTCTGCGGTTGAGATACAAAGTGCTCCAGGCGTTTTAACTACCCAGAAAGAATAGACATATGTACGTTTATGTACATTTGCTTAACAGCCACAGCTGAAGCACAGTGACGTTGGAATTGGAACGTGGCCAGGCTGGCCACATTGTGTTTAGGTGACACACAGATCCGATCACAGTGTGTGTTTGGCCACCTCAGGATCAGCTCCAAACACACTGGTAACACACATTAACAAGGCCTTATCTTTATCAGTTGCTTCTTATCCATATGATCATAGTTTTCAGGATGTAAAAGAGGTTCAGATCCAAGCTTGATATATTTGCACTGAGAAGTGAAATGTAAGAAGATGACTATGACTTATGCTAATGCATTAGCACTGTGCAAATAAAACTGAATTGCACTGAAAAGGTAAATAAACACGCAGTCTAGAATGTGTTCAGATCTGGCTGATAAACGCCAGGCCTGCCTTAGAACATTCCTCTCTCAGAGACCTGCCAGTGCTGGAGTGTTTGTAACTAGCCGAAGACAAAGGCTCACACATAATGAGAAGAAATATCCAGCAGGCAGTTTAACGGCATTTTAATGACTGACTACTTTATTCAGATCAGTCATGTACTGTCACGTTTAAACTTAACATCAGATATAATAGTGATTTTTATTGTCCTGTCCTGTTATTCTGTCATCTTGATTCTCTTTACATCTCTGATAAACAGATGGAATGTGATGACAAAGAGATGCGCCGGGAGATCAGCTACGCCATCAAAAACATCCACGGCATCAGGTGACTTCTTCACATTCTACTATATACTAGTCAAAGGCTGAGCTACACCTGACGTATGCTTCTTATAGTCTCTTTTTTTAAATGCTTGAATGAAGATATAAAAAGGGGAGTTGATGCCCGTGTAGAAATGTCTTTCCTGTTATTTTACATTTACAAGACAATTTAAAGAATGCCCACCAAACTGTGTTACATATACATCTGTCATCTTCAACCCTGCTGAAGGTAGTCCCCAAACAAGCCGCTTGAAGAATGCCAGTGTAAAGCTGCATTAAGGCACAAGGGGAGCTACTTTGAAGCATCTAAAATAGAAGATAGATGTAATTTGATTGTACACTGGATCAGTTGTTTTGTGTTTTATTTAACCGGTTTGTTGTCTTCACTGTTATTCTACAGTGGGCTCTCAGCATATTACTGATCAGAGTTTAAAGGAATAGTTTGGTGCAAAAGTCTAATTTACAGAGTTTTCCACTGACCCCAGATGTACCAGATCAGCCAACACTTATTTGGAGTCCAAATGTTGCTTCTTTAATTTAGAACTGGGGCTCCTAGGCCTGGCATGGATACA
The DNA here is from genome assembly GCA_037974445.1 of Brycinus macrolepidotus. Taxonomy (NCBI): domain Eukaryota; kingdom Metazoa; phylum Chordata; class Actinopteri; order Characiformes; family Alestidae; genus Brycinus; species Brycinus macrolepidotus. Next base: position 5,290,116 of record JBBPCZ010000012.1, read on the forward strand.
GTTTGAGCAAGTTTAGGGGAAGTTTTGTGGATGTATTTACAGAAAAGATTGGGGTGACTTTTGACTCCTGGTGTTTATTAGCAATGTTAGCTTCATAGTTCCAGTGCTAAACTGGAGGAGCAAAATTTGGACTCCAAACATGTCTTGGCTGATCTGCTAAATCTGAGGTAAGTGGAAAATTGTGTGCTGGGTGTCGATTATGCTTCCACACATACTACCACACATATACTGCTACAATACTACAAATTTAATACTTGTACAGTGCAAATATATTACATGGAACATATGTCTGCACATGCTTGATCCAAACATTTCGCTGCTGAGGT
>JBBPCZ010000012.1:5295129-5313129 GCA_037974445.1 Brycinus macrolepidotus
AAAGTGCACAGCAGCGGAGCAGCCAGGCAAACAAGACAAGTTCTGCAGGAAACCAGGTTAGTGTGGTGTGTGTGTGTATGTATGTGTGTGTCATGCACATAATCAAAGAACTGTGCTTTTCCTTGGCCTTCTGTACACATGAAAGCTCAGCTTTTAAGAAAAGCACAAGCGTTTTTTTCCCTCTATCTCCATAATCTGATTTTGATGCACATTTTGTTGTTGTTTTTTAACACACCTGTTATCACAGTTACTTCAGTATTTGCGCATTATATTTTTATGTTTATGTTATGTTGATATTTTCACTGTTTCATTTTTGCTATTCCTGCTTCTGGTTCCAGTGCGATTGTGTTTGTTTTCAGTTATGTTTTCATGAGATTTTCTTTATGTTATCATGGCCAGCATCTTCTTTTCCACCCCCACCCCCCTCTTTGTGAGCGAGCCGTCCCCATGCATGCACCCGTTTAAGGACAACTGCCCTGTTTCCTGCTCTGACAGGACATCCAGGTAAGGAAGGGCACTGTCTCTTCAGCTCAGTTTCTTCAGCCTAGAATTAAAAAGGTCCTTCTCAGTGAAGAATCGTTGTTGGCATCACATCATTGAGCCTGTTTACTTTTAGCCTCTTCCTGTGTTGTCATGGTTCAATTGGATTGCTGTGCATTTGTGAAAGTGTAAATGCATCCAGCGTGCAATGAAGACAGATTACTGTCCGATCACTACGGCCACATCAGGAGGTGGTTTGAGACGTACTGGAGCCAAGCAGAAACATCTCAGGTGCTTCATGACAAATGCGCAATCTCATGCAGAACTGTGATATCAGAAACTCAATAAATTTTCAAAACATAATTAAAATGTACATTTATTGCCTTTCACAATCCCAAGAGCGCATTACAAAAGGGGGGATGGGGGCGTTAAAGAAGGGGAGGAAAAACAAAACAAACCAACAAAAAAGCAGACTAAGCAGTAGAGGAAGAGAAATGTTCACAGAAGAGAAAAGTCTTTCATTCGTATTTGAAAGTAGAGAAAGAAGGGCAGTCACAGAGAGGTATAGGAAGAAAGTTCTGAAGGAAGAAAGGCACTGAAGGATGTTTCTCTCAGGGTGGAAAGTCTGGTGGGACAGTGAGATGGTTACAGCTAGATCACCAGAGAGCGAGAGGGGAGTACGATGTCAGCAGTTCTGTAAGGTAGAAAGGAGCAAAGTTATGCAGGGCTCTGTAGGTGAGAAGTAAGATTTCAGTCTTGATATGGGACTGAACTGGTGGCCAGTGTAGCTGAGAGAGGACTGGGAGTGGTGTGAGCAGATCACTTGGTGTGAGTGAGAATTCTAGCTGCAGACTTTTGAATGTGCTGTGGTTTTTGTAAAGACTTTGCAGGGGGCCTGCAAAGAGGGAATTACAGTGATCAGTATGGGACATAATGAAAGCGTGAAATGCATTTTCCAAATGTTTTAGAAGATTAGAGATTATTCATTCTAGACAAATAAATCTGCTGTCAATCCCATAAAAAATCCAGTGTTTAGTACTTCATATCCAGTCTCACCCATAGGCTGTTTTCCTTAGTAAAATAAATCACAGACGACAAAACAGTATGAGCTCCTATTGCACCTTTTCCCTTTGGGTCTTACAAAATTCTTAACTGTGTAGAGCAAAATATCTGTATACTTACAGTAAAACATGTCACCTAATTGTCTATTAAAGGTTCATCTCTGCATGTTTGTTTGTTATATGTGATGTAAGACTTGTCTCACGCTCTGATGTCAGAAACTGCAAAACCTAAATGACAAAAAAAAAAATCATCAGAAATCCACTCTGACCAGTCAAACTGAGTCGCATGTCCAAAGATCTAGCTTGATCTCATTCTTTTATCATTTTCTGTTTACGTTCGAGTTGCTAAAAGTGCAGTACTTCAGCAAGAGCAGTCTGCTTGTGATGGTCATTAAGGAACGGTACACATTTCTGACTGTGGAAATGAGACTTGGTCACTTGTAAGTAACCTGAAATCTGAACACCCAAGTCTAAATTTCAGATTTAAGAAATAAATCCAAACTGCCCTGCAGTGTGAACAAGCTAAGTGTAAATGGGCTCACTGAGTGTGACGCAGATTGAAATTGGCCTTTTTTGTGTCCATGACAGTTGCCATACCTGCTGAAATCCCTGTGATGTTGATTCTCACAGATAACGTTCAACTAATTCTGTTTCACTAAAATTAGAAATCTTGACACAGAGTTCATTCATATCAGACTAAGAATGGCATGAAGACTCACTTTATATGTGGCCGTTTCACAGAAGATTAAATATTTAAATTTTTCAGCTTAGTCTGCCTGATTGAGCTTGAAGTAATCTGACCTCTGGGTGAATCCCAGGTTTAATTATCTTTAGTTTAAAACCAGCTGGTGTTTAATTGAGTTACAAGCAGGAGCGTCGTGTTGGGACATTGTTCAGGTGTGCTGATCTTCTGGTGTGCTGAGTTTAAATGGAGCGAGCTGCTTTGAGCCAGGTGTTGCTTCCCACTTTTCTGTTTTTAATTCCTCTTTGTCTCTCTGTGTTTGTCTCTCTCTCTCTCTCTCTCTCTCTCTCTCTCTCTCTCTCTCTCTCTCTCTCCGTCTCTGTCTCTGTCTCTCTCTCTCTCTGTCCGTCTGTCTCTGTCTCTCTCTCTGTCTGTCTCTCTCTCTCTCTCTCTCTCTCTCTCCATCTGTCTCTGTCTGTCTGTCTCTCTCTCTCTCCGTCTCTGTCTCTGTCTCTCTCCCCCTTTCTCTCTCTCTCTCTCTCTCTCTCTCTGAAATCTGTCAACCTTTCCACAGGCTACATTTTTTGTTTTCTTTTGATATTAATTTCCACAAGAAATTAAAATATGCAAAAATATGAACTCTGTAATAATAATAATAATAATAATAAGAAGAAGAAGAACTCTGTAGTGGATTTGTACCTATTTATACTCTCAAAATCAACAAAACATCTCATTTGACCAGGACATGAAAACCACAGTATACTGCTGTACGTGTCTGTCTGTGTGCCCATCTCTTTGTCTATAAGGGGTGTAAAAATGCATCCAGTCATCTCAAGATGACTGTTATATAAATATCTATATTGGCTATCTTTAAACTTAAAAAATGCCCCAGACTTATTTTTATTTTTACAGAAGTGTGTATATGGTTCCAGCAGGCACATTTGTGTATTTAGTGTGTTTATGCAATGAAAACATACAAAAATTGTACAAATAGATTAATGCAATTTAAAGAATTGTTTTGCACTCCTAAAAAAGGTGCCACAAATAGGGTTCTTTGCACGATGCCTATAGAAAACACATTTTAGTTCCTTAAAGAACCATATTTGGTACCATATTTGAGATATCTGAGTGTGAAAAACCATTACACTATGTAAAGCTTCTTCAAACTTAAAAGGTTTTTTTTACACATCTCATTTATAAATATGGTTCTTTAAAGGACTGTCAAGTGAAAAGTTCTTTAGGGACCCAAAAATTGTTCTTCTTTGGCATTGCATAAAGAATCCATTCTGGCACCCTTATTTAAGAGTCAGAATTGTCCACCCTCATATCTGCCTGCCTGCCTCACTCTCTGCCTCTTTCACATTCTTACTATTTCAGGCCTCATCTCCACCAGCCTCTGGCATCATTGTAAGAGATTCAGTGTATTTTGTGCCCAGAAACACGTGTAGGACCCCTATGAGCACCAATGAGCATTTATATGAAACTTGTTCAGGATTTAGTTTGACTTGAATTTGCTGTGCTGCATGTAGCCTGGATTACTGTGGACAGTTTTCAGAAGAACAGGCATGATGTAAGCACCTGTCAGTCACGCGCACGCACACACACACACACACTTTTTCATTGCTTGTGAGTTCAGATTAACACTGCATTGTTTTATGGTGCATTTTTGTTGTTCACTCTGACATTTCTATACCAACGTGTGGGAGTGACCACATAATGATCACTTAGCTTCACAAACCCCATGCTTCCTGCAGCTTTGACTGCTTACAGTGTTCAAAAGGCTTTATTGAACCACATCCAGCACAGAACTCCATAATCTGGGGTGTTCAGTTTGGTTGGCGTGAAGAAGACACGTCCTGATTTATGTCTTTGAGTCATCCACTCTGATTTGAAACCTTTCCCCTCAGGTTATCCGTAAAGGCTGGCTGACCATCAACAACATCAGCATCATGAAGGGCGGAGCCAAGGAGTACTGGTTTGTGCTGACGGCCGAGAGCTTGTCCTGGTTCAAGGACGATGAGGTGAGTCCAGACTTTGGTCTAGCAAGGCAGTCTGTCTTTGTGGAACTTTTCACAGGACCTGCATCATGGAAAACCAAAATTTCCTCACTTGAGGAAACAGCTTGATCTAGTTTGCAAATACTGAAGTTTCAAAACTTCGTTAACTCCCCAGTCTAAATAGTCCATATTTTGGAAATCAAGCATCACCGTCAGACTGGTTTGAATTGATAAAATTTCTTACGTCACTAAAAAACAACACATTTACTTACATCCACTTATTCAGAGTACAACAGTTTAGCCCCACCCATTCATGATGATGTTACAAGGAATGGTTTATCTTTTTGAATGAAGCAGACAATCAGAAAAGAGTGCATGTATCAGTCTTAAAGACACAGTAACAAAAACAATCTGTTTAATTCTAAAGGATGAAAGAGGTTGTTTTTGGGATATAAGCTCACAAAACAGAAATTAAATACAAGAAAAAGATATGTTCCCTTTAAAGAAACAACTTCTATTTGCTGTAACTGTAGTGTACGGTGGATTACCAAGGGAACACATTTTGATCTGTTTCTCTGGAGTTGAAGAACAGAAAAACTGCTCATTTAACAGACTTAGAAAGGAAACGAGTGGGCAAACGCTCCAGCAGGAGCCCTCTGGGGTATATGTCTATAAGTATGTTTTAAGTGAATGCATTTTATGTCCTGCGTCAAAGTAATTTAATCGTTACTGAGGTGGCAGTAGGTTGAAAGACGTTGGAGTGTTTCTGTAAGGGAGTCCATGGAGTACAGAATTCCACTGTGGGTCACTGTAGTATTTGCGCCTGAGCGTTTTTTTTATTTTATTATTATTATTTCAGAAGCAAACTGGAGCACATTTATATTCCACTGGTGCTTTTGCCTGAAGCAGTGCACATTAACTTGCTACAGGAATGGTTCTTCTGGAGCAGCGTGTGATTAAACATCATTGCTTAGGAGCACAATGGCCAGTGGCGGCACCATCAGCTTATACTGAACCTGTGACCTTTCCAGGCATGGTTCTGTAGCTGCTGGGCCACACACACACACACACACACGCACACACAGAAGAGAGGATGAGCCAGTACTCATTGAAACGTTTCTGTAACTTTCCTGGATTTGAATCCTCATGGAAATGGAAACTAAGCTGCAAAAACAGCCCATTTTGAATTTGCTGTTTTCATGATGTCACCAAAACAGATGTATTCCCATACCCACCAATTCCATCTACAGCCGTTTAGCCCCGCCCATTCAGAGCCCTAGCACGCATTTCAACTGCTTTTTGAATAAGGCACAGTGCAGGATGGCCAATCAAAACAGAGATCATTTACATAGTTATCTGTCTTAAAGGCACAGAAACAAAACAGCCTGTTTAATACTAAGGGATAAAGAGAAGTGGGGAAAATGGTTACGTAAAATAAATCATGACTGTTTTTCATATACTGGATCACACAAGCTTCATAAGTGGAGCTTGGGGGGAACCTTATGTAGGATATACTACTCATTTTGTGCATTATAGTGCATTATGTGCATTATAGTGAAAATTTGTCATCTTTTTGTTTGAAATAATTTAGCTATGTCATAATTTGTGAGAATAATAATGTCACAATGTGAGAATTACTGTGAACTGCTTGTGTCCTAACATTTGATGCAGCTCTGCTTCATACACTCAGTGAAAACAAATTTAAAAACGACATAAAAACACATTATTTATTCAGGCTTTATTTAGTTTTTTTTATTCCAAACATCACATTGGATACCCATTGAAATAATTAATGGGGAAATACACTGATTATAGCAAAAAATCAGCATGATTTAATGGTTAAAATGCAGACAGTTATTCAGAGTAGTTTGGTTTTAAACACTCCGTTCTAGAGAAACTAACTGGGTAAGAATTGTTCATAGTGGTGGTGAATGGAACCAGATGTCTGAACATTTTAATGACTCTAAAAGCTCCCTCACAGAAAAGTTATTGCATGAAATTATGAATGTGAATTCTGAATTATGAAGACATTTTGAAAAATGTGTAATTCCCATTCAATACCAAAGTGACCACGTCCATCTCCAAAAGACAAACATAAAAAGAGGATAAACCATTACTCAGTGAAGCGTCACAGGTGCTGATTTTCCTGGTTTGGAGTACACTTTTTGCAGAGAGGAGTCTGAGGCCAGTGGAGGTGTCGGTGTGTCCTTCCTGGTGGGTTGCTGTCTGTCTGCCTGTCTGTGCCTGCTGTACAGGCTCCCTGATATTCTGCACAGCAAGTGTAGACAGGCAGACACACCACAACTACTGCCCTGAGCTTCTGCCACCTACCAGCACCATCTTTAGCTCAGTACCGTGACAGCTGCCCACTGAGTCACTTTACTCGCTTCCCTCACACACACTAGACCTGTTTTCAGACCTGTCTGTCAGAGAGTTTATAAAGTTTTCAAATATTTGACGATGAAAGGAAAGTTTTCAGTTTATTATTACCTCATCAGGTTAAATTCTCACCTGCTAGTTCGATCTCCCCCTTCACATGATACTATGAAGCTGGGAGGGCAAAGACTAGCAGGTGCTTCCATGAGTCATGTGACACCATGTCTTTTCAAACTGCTGTTAACGCAACATCACTGGACGGCTCAACACGCTTGGATGAGAACACACAGCAAATTCTTTAGCGTCAGCGAACAGACACCCATACTGGCTAGCATCATTAATGAGGGTGGAGAGGGAGGACCATCCTACCCAGCCAAAAAGAGCGAGGCAGTTGACTCCTGGCCACAGATCGCTCTGGCATCACCTGACGATCAAATTTGCGAGGTCTTGATGATATTGCCAAGGCTTAGACAACACATGAAGGTTTATGAATGGTTTGCACTGATTTATTCATGATTATTAATTAGGTCCTCTAAAATAATTAATACGTAGTTATAACACAAATTAAAAAGTGAGCTTTTCTGTATATGTGATCAGCAAGATCTGAGCTTATTCACCCCTACTTAGCTTACAATAAAAGTTAAGATGATGAAGTTTTTGGCAACAGCAGTTAGACCACTAAGACAATAGAAATGAACTGCTGGCAGCAAAACTCTCAAATATTTTTTAACAAATTTTTCATAGGCAGAGGTTAAAGGCAGTGCTGCTTTGGAATATTGTACGTTTACAGGATGAGTGCCAGACTTTGGAATGCTGAACGTTAAGCACAGCTGTATCAAAGGTTTCTCTTCACATCACAGTTATTTTGTCTTCGTTGTGCATTAAGTGCGCAAGTCATAAAAAAAAAAAACAAGATGGCATTCACACAGAGTGACTTCTCTGTGCTCTTCAAGAATAATTTTTCTACTGGAATCTCTGTATCTCTCTTTCACTCACACTCTCTCTCTCTCCCTGTCTTCTAATCCCGTTTGGGAGTTCAGGCATTTGGTTGGGGTCTTTGACACAGCTGGAGCTGCCCCAAGTCAAACCAGCACACACGCACTGGCACACACACACACACACACACACACACACACACACGCGCACACACACACACACTTCAGTTGGAGAATCTAATGTAAAGAACATCACTGACCACCTCTAAATTCTAACAGTGACTGTTGTGATATTATTCTGTTAATTCTCTCTTTGTGACATAATAATCAAATTATTATGCATTGAAACTAAAAACTGCCTTCATTTTAATTGAATTCACTCACCAAACCCACACTCCAACTAAAACAAAAAAAACACACACACACTCACTCTGTGTTCACTGGTAGTTGCTCTGAGCTTACACACATTCTTGGCCGGGAAAGTTGAGAGCTTTTTTTTGTCCAAACAGCGGCAGCCAATCGGCTCGCTCCCAGCAAATCCTACACAGCCCTGCAGTTTCCACGTCCGCCCCCGCGTGACGAACCGTGGTCCAACATCCTCTCGCTACTCTCAAACTCTCAGCAAACGGCTTCAAAATCACTTTAGTTGTGTGATTGCGTAATATGACATAACAGCAGTCCAAATGATGCTAAGAAAATGAACATCACTTCCTCCAGTGTTTGAGACCTGGCTTAGAAACATGCAGGAATACTACAGTACCTTCGGCAAGCAGCTGCCAGAGTCATTACTGAAAAGGATTACTTCACCCAAGAAAGGCTGATGGAGGGGGGCGCTGGGGGTGGATACCAGTTAGCATGACCTCACTTGGGTTCATTAATTATTAGCAACACATTTTTGGGGGAAGGATTCCCTTAAAGTCAACTTCAGTCCCTCAAGCCTATCAAACGGCCCACTGACCCCCCTGACCTGCTTCATCTGATCATTCCTAAGCCGTTTTATACAATTTTCATAACATTTGTAATCTCTTTACTTAGTATAGAGCAAGTCACTCTGCCACAGAATGTGCCTTTTTCCGTGGCTGAGTGTGAACATTCTGTAATCTGAAATCCTGGCCCAGTCATTTATCTCTAGCTTTGTTCCTCAGTGTGCTTAAAGCCTATAGTGTGAGATGATCCTGCTTTTTTTGGTAAAATAATGCAGTGTACTGGCCTCATAATGTCACATAAATGCACCAAAACCTCACAGCTACTTAGAAATAAACCCTGACTCACAGGCCACGTATTTCACCAACTGTTAATAACAAAACATGAAACATCTCCACACAAGCTGAGATATGCAGCGTGGGCTGGCTCATCCAAAAAGCGTGTGAGTTCGAGCTGGAATTAAGGATCGTTGTAACTCAGACAGGAAATCTCTGGCCGCAGAGTTATTGGTCTAGAAATGGTTGTTTGTTAAGGTTTCTGCACATTCCTCAGACGCTAAGGAGATGCTTTAAAAGAACCATGAGAAGATTTAGGAATTGCAGCAGAGCCACGTTGTTCATCATCTCATTCCGTGGCTCAGATTTGGCAGAGCCCTGCAGCTGAATGTTTTAAACGCTGTTGATTTCAAGCAAGCTTTCAGGAGATCCACCCATTTGACTTTGCTGTTTAATGACTTTCAATCAAAAGAACAGCAAAGTTACCATACTTTGATATTCGTCGTCTTACGCTCACTGTGGTTTCATACTGTCAGAATATTCAAAGCAGGTCATTCTTCACACCGTACTGGTTGTTCTTAGGTTGCAGTAAAACTGCAGTGTGTTTGAGTTGGCCGTAAAGTTGGCCCAGCTCTCCGTCGTTTCAGAAACCGCAGCATTCCAGCGCTTTTTTGAACAGTTGATTGGCGCCGTGTGAGCCATTGGATATTCTGGGCTACAGGCTTGTGTGTTTTATTTCTAGACTTTCCTCTTCACGTAAATACCTGTTGAGCAGCGTAATCACAGTGCCCCAAAATAATCACACTCGTTAAATTAACTTTTAGTTTAGAAAGTTAGCAGCAGCATTTTTTATGCCATTTAATTTTTTGCTGAATGATGCAATGATGGTTTTCTTTTGTTTTGCAAATAACCCTGCTAAATAATGAAGATGACATTGCATTTACGGTAGCGAAAAAGAGAACTGCGAAAGTTTTGGACGTACAGTTTTTGACACACTTGAAGAGCCTGAATGGACCCAGATGCATCCTCTACTTTACAGGACTTTGGTACTTAGTGTTGTACGTCCTTGCCCAATCTAACCAATGTGCAGACTACTGTACACTAGCATACCCATGAACAGGTAGTCTGAACACTGGGCAGACGGAGCAGGAGAGCGGCGGAGCACTGCTGGGAAGGACACTTCTCCGTCGTCTTCCCTCCTCCTCTTCCTCCTCCCTTCAGAAGAAGCGAGTAGTCCTTTTCTTTTCGGACAGACGGAGAGGGATACTGTCCAGTCGCACCTCTCCTGGTCTCCGCAACTGTTTGTTTGTTTGTTTTCTTTCTCTTTTTTTTTTCGCTCTCCCCAAAGCAGTTTTTCGTCTGTCGGCGTCCTGCGAGCGCTGTCCAGCCTTGACGTGGCACATTCGTTTCAGACGACCGCGGGGAATTTGGGGCGTGCTTTCATGGAGGAGATGTTACGAAAAAAAGGAAGAGAGAGAGTCAGAGAGGGAGGGACCCTCGGCTCCTTATATGGGAGAAGGACGTTCAGGGGTCCTTCCAGTGACGTGACACAGAGTTTTGCAGAGTTGCTCGGTTTCAACTGTAAAACTCTGCCCGCCATGACCCTTGGGGGGGCGGGGGGGAAGGGGTCAGATGATCGTCCCTGTCGCCTCTGACCCCTTTCTGGACACCTCGCTCTGCTCAGTTCGGCCCAGTTTAGTGGAGCTGGTCTCTCGCTCAGCTCTTCAGTTCACTCCTCCTCCTCCTCCTCCTCCTCCTCTCTCTGTCCTGCTAAGTACAACCAGATGTTTAGAGTTAATGCCAGGCTGTCATTTAATCTCTCTCTCTTTTCTCCCTCTCTCTCTTTCTCTTTCTTTTCTCTCTCTCTCACACCCCCTCTTTCTCACTTATTCTCTCTCTTTCTCTATCACTCTTTATTTCTCTTCTTCTCTCTTTTTCCTCACCTCTCTTTCTCCCTCTCTCTTGAACTCCGTCTCTCTTTACCTCTGTCTCTCTATCTCTCTCTCTTTCCTCTCTCTGCCCTTCTCTTTCAACTTTTCTCTTTCTCCTTTTCACTCTATCCTTCTCTCTCTCTGTCTCTCTCTCTCTCCCCAAGAAAAACTCGAGGCAGGAAGTGGGGCCCTCTGGAATGGGGGAAAAATATTTCAGAAATAAATAAAGAGGGAGGAGGAGAGTATTTGGGTTGAATTTCTCCTGTGAGGCACTCAGGCTGGAGCTCAGAGTGCTAACGTTCTAACCTTCTTTACCTTTTGAGAAGTTTTTACGTTTCTCAGTGCACTGCAGCCAAACGTTCCTTTTCTCTTCACTGCGTTAGTGTTCTCCTCCTCCTCTCGAATGTGGTAAAATATGAAGGTTTGACCTGAGCCAACTGAGCCCCCCCCAAATCCAAGGAGGGGAAACAATGGTGTTCCTCAACCACAGCATGTTCTAATACCTTCCATATGTGCTATTTCTCTCTCTTTCTCTCTCTCTCTCTGTTTCTTTCATACTCACCCTCCCTATGTTCCACCCTTCCCTCCTTCTGCTCCGTTTCTGGTGCTCATTTTTCATGTCTCTCTCTCTCTCTCTCTCTCTCTCTCTCTCTCTCTCTCTCTCATACTCTATCCATCTGTTTACATACCTTCAACCTTCTTCGCTTCTTACTTTGATTACTTTATTTTCATCCGCTTATAGTTTTATAGTCGTAAGCAGGACGTTGATCAAGAGTTAGAGGAGGTCTACTTTTCCATTTATTGCTAATATGGAATTATTTGTGTTGTTATATGGAGTCTTCAGAATTAGGATCACTAATATCAATATTTCTACATCTATATCTACATCTGTTCTATGCATAGTCCCACAGACATCTCAGTTTGTTTAAAATCATTCCTGAATTTCACTTAATGAACTATGTGAGGTCTGGGATTGTCTTGTTGGAATATCCACCATATCCACCACAACAAAGCTTTGCACGTTCCAGGGTATGTGGCGCACCATGTCAGACCAGCAGTTTAATTTGTACCGTAATTGTTAGTCAAGTAGTTACTGTGACCATGGGATTCCAAGATTTTTACTACCTTTTACACACAGAATTAAGCTGATGTCTCTCAAATCAGAGCAGTCTTCTCCTCCTTTAGAAGCGGTGCTTTGCAAACAGCTGAAATCAACCAGCTGGAAATACATGCTCAATAAAATGTAACAAGTAAGCAGCAGCGGTCTGCATGATGAATTATCCAGGTGAATTAGCTCCATATCTTATGTTTTAATCCGCAGGAGAAAGAGAAGAAGTACATGCTTCCTCTCGACAACCTGAAGGTCAGGGATGTGGAAAAAAGCTTTATGTCCAGCAAGCACATGTTTGCCATCTTCAATACAGAGCAGAGGTAGGTCAGTTGATTAGCACTGGCAAGAATGGTCATGTATTCAGGCACATTCAGAAGTTTAAAACCACTTCTCGAATGACATCGTCTGTTAAATATTTTTTCGCAAATTTTAGTGCATAATTTCTGTTTATTTGCTGGATTTATCATTACAGCTTGCAATATATTAAATTCTTATGCTGGCTAAAACTAGGGTGTAATTTATCCAAGCCATTAATAATATGTCCATATCTAAATAATTAATATTCTAGCATGGCTAATAATAAATAAACTCATCCTCACTGGATGCTATTTTTTGTCCAGTTAGCTATTTTGGGACTGACTATTACTATTAACCGTCTTATCTGTTTTCAGGAACGTCTTCAAGGACAATCGTTTCCTGGAGCTGGCATGTAACACCCAAGAAGAAGTGGATAGCTGGAGAGCGTCCCTCCTGCGTGCTGGGGTGTACCCTGAGAAATCTTCGGTCCGTAACCACAAGCAATGCAAATAATCAAGAGAGCAGTGTGGTCGCACCTTAGACGAGGAAGTCTGAGCTTTTCAGTTTAGCGCAGAGACATTAAATGCCACATTGTATGGGCACTAAGACTGCACTGCATCACTCGAATGCACTGTGAAGGTTCCCAGATTTATTAATGAGGAATTCAACAAAATAAAAGTATAAAAATGACAAATTAAAAGCAACTTTTATCTCTTCTCAGTGGTTCTCTGTTCTCTGTCGCCTTACATTTCCTGTCTGACTTTGAATCTCCAGGTGGAAAGTGACAGCGCTGGTGCCACAGAGAACTTCTCTATGGATCCTCAGCTGGAGAGGAAGGTGGAGACCATCCGCAACCTGGTGGACTCCTACATGGCCATCGTCAACAAGTGCATCCGGGACCTCATGCCCAAGAGCATCATGCACCTTATGATCAATAACGTAAGGTCCATCTGTAATGTGTGTGAATGGGAAGGTCCACTCCTGGAGATCCAGGAGACTGGATAGATAACATTTTCCTTTTCTAACTCATAGCTAAATTGCCTTCTCTGATGAAATTATTACTACTACTCCTAAGATTAGTATTATGTTTACTTTTACGTTTACGGCATTTAGCAAACACTCTTATACAGAGCGACGTACATCAGTGCTTTAGTAGTCCAAATCTGTTCTTCAAAGCTAGACTTAAATCAACATCTGCTTTTAAACAAAGTTAATGCTAGCTAAGTTAGACACCTTAATAAACCCTGTCAGAAAAAAAAAACAAGTCAGAGGTTAATACACAAGTAAGGAAAAACAGTTAAGAGGGTAAGTTCCTGAGGAATTTTTTAAATATATAGGAAAAGATGTATAAGAGATAATTACTATTGCTATTATTACCACTGCAATTAAATTGTAGTACTGTAAATTATTACTACTAATAATCATACTATTCTTCTTCTGTGACTTATTATTACTATTTCTGGTACCAATACTACTACTACTGTGCTAAATTAAATTAATTCTACTTCTACTACTGCTGCTTCTACTACTACTATAATAACTTATATATTAATAATACTACTATTGCTGCTTCTACCATTGCTGCTATTTATACTGATATTGCTAATGCATTTCTGTTACTAATACTAATCTACCTCTATTATTGTTACAATTAATACTATTATTGATGCTAATACCAGTATTATATTGGTTTGCTACCACTAGCTCAGCTACTACGGTTACTACTACCATGAATAATAATGATAATAATACTGGTTTACTTCTGCTACTGCTACTTTTACTGGTGTTTTTACTATCACTACTACCTCAACTACTACTGTTACTACTATGAACAATAGTGATAATAATACTGTTTTTACTTCTACTAAATTACTACTATTACTACAACTACTAGTAGTACTACTATCCTCTCTCCAACTAGTAGTACTACCATCACTATCACCACCAATACTACTACTAATATTAATATTTTAATGGATAATTTTACCAAACAGCACTAAAGTGACTAGTAGTAATACTGTGGTACTAGTAGTAATGCCCCAAAGCTACAGTAGTAGTAATACTCCCATATTACTACTGTTACTACTATTGCTTGTTTGTACTACTATTATTACAACTGTTATTACAGTTGTGATAACAGTAATGTTATTACTGTAATTAACTATTATTACAACTGTTACAACTACTACTTACCATACCTGCTTGTGTTACATGTAGTACTTTTACTAGTACTGCAACAATTATGACTCTTACTGCCTCTAATAATGGTTATACACTGAACCATTATCAATAGTATTAAAATTACCAGTACTACTAAAATTTCTATCACAACTTCTGCTATTATTTATAGTAGTACTTTTGGTATGTTATTAGTAGTAGTACTATTACTACTACTGCTATTACTACTACTACTACCACTACTATTATTAAAACTACTAATAAGAGTAGTACTACTACTGGTACTGTTACAATTATTACTATTGCTACTTCTCATAATGATACACTGCATATACAAAGCACTTGTTGAGGAAAGCCTAATTGAATCAGGTTTATTACAGCAAGGAATAGCCTCATTATTCATAATGTAAGGGAGATTAAAGGCCCCTACAGTCAAACTGAAAATCCATAAAGAGTTTATGTAAAATAAATGTTATATAAACTGTACCGTTTTTCCCCCAGGTGAAGGATTTCATTAATGCAGAGCTGCTGGCTCAGCTGTACTCAGCTGGGGACCAGAATGCTCTGATGGACGAGTCCCAGGAGCAGGTGCAGCGCAGGGACGAGGTGTTGCGTACCCACAGCGCCCTGAAGGAGGCCTTAGCCATCATCGGGGACATTTCCACCACCACTGTGTCCACTCCTCTACCCCCGCCTGTGGACAGCTCCTGGCTGCAGGCTGGTCCTGGGGGCTCCCGCAGGTGACCTTGATGTTCTCCCATTCTTTGACACGCATCTGTGTTAAATTCAGTGTTTAATTACTTTCAAATGTGTCTCTTACCAAAGTTAAGCTTGTTATGGGCTAATTATGACCAATTATTCTGAAGCGAACACAATGAAGAGCCATGTTATAGTGTTATAACTGTTAGAATTAGATTAAGCTCTTGGCTAGTATGGGATGATTTGGGGGTGATAATTGAATTTAGCTTTAGTTTGTCATTAAACCACTGTGTGAAGATCTACCACACTCAGTTGGTCTCAACCTTTTGAGTCAATTGCGAAAGTTCCTCAGTGAATCTAAGGATTTGTGATAAAAATCGTAAGTCCATAACTCAAATTAAGTCAGAAAAGTGAGAAAAAAGTGAGAGAAAGCCTTTCTGACTTAGCAGGACACTGAGGGCATTTCATTTATGTAGCCATGTCAATGTAAATAAAGTACTTTTTTAAACTTTTATATTCTGACAGAAAATGGACTTATCTATGTGAAACAACAAGCGTGTTTGCGACACATTACTTTGTTAGAAAATCCTTGCCTCAGCTTTGCAGCGTTTGTCTTGAGGCATCTTATATCAAATGCCCCCTTAATGGCTGACATGCTCATGTGAGCGTTTTTATGTTGTTTTTACTTTTTTGCGGGATGGGGAGATTTTTGAAATTCCGCACTGTTGATGTGGAAAAAGATGAAAACAAAACAAAATCTCAAATAAGCTTTTTTATGTAGTTTCTGACATAAAATAGTGCCTTTCTTCTTTTTTTTTTTTTTTTTTTTGCCAAACCATCACTTTTAGCGTGGTTCACTATTCAGGGCACTTAATGACCCTTGCTTTATCACTGTGTGTACACCTGCCTTGTGGCATTAAAACTCTTTTGCTCTGCAGGTCTCCCCCGCCCAGCCCCACTGCACCACGCAGGATGTCTGCTGGTCAGAGGCCTGCAGGCCGGGGGGCTCCTCCACCTCCGTCCCGCCCTGGTCCTCTGGGACCCTTCAACAACAGCGGCGACAGCCCCCAGGTGCCCAACCGTCCCAATCGGGCTCCTCCTAGCATTCCAAGGTGAGTTCTTACCTGAGCAAGATAGTCTGCCCATTCTCTAATATATACATGTATAGTTTGACTGTACAGCACTAACGTGGCTTGCAAACAAAAGCTTATTGGGACTAGAATCAGGACTAACATTTACTGGCGTATCTGTAGCCACATTAGTACTGTTTGGGGCAACTTGTTGCAGTGCAACAAAAATACTGACTGTTGTTTCAGACTGTAGCGCATTTTTCTCAGAGGCAGCATTCAGAGATGAGGAGACATGATGTAAGTATTGAAGAAGGAGCAGAAATATGGCCAGGATGAGCCAGTGGACACATTCAATAACTCAATGGCTGATCCTAAGCCAAAAATTAATTTCAGCCCATTCGCTTCAGCTGAATCTGGTCCACTGATGCTCTGGACAGTCTTTAGAAAGTGGGTCTCATGAGATGTAAGTTATCTGACCACTGAGGTTTTTAAAGCCTTTTCTAACACTTTATTGCAGCGTTCATCAGTCTGCTTGACACCTACATAAGTCTTTCATGGTAGCTGACATACATGTACATAAATATTTATAAACTTTAAAAACACTTATTCAAGCACACATGTTGAAATAATATTTTTGTCAGGTGACAACATCTTTTTCTGACATTTGGTTGTGTCATGGCACACTCTTTGATTGAAAGACAGCATGATGTGGCAACTGACGTAACTCAGTGTCTTAGTGTTTGTCTTAGTGTTGCAATGCTGATACAATTTGCCATGTTAAGCTGGTTTGACACAAATGAGGCAGAGTAGTATGCCCTGAACTTGGCATTTTGTGGTAACACTGACAAGGAAAACTGCTGTAAAACAGACATAGGACCAGATTTATTAAATGTTTGCAGTGGTTCTTTAGAGTTTTATTGCATCTGACCGCATGAATGTGTTTTAAGGAGTGGCACTGTTGAGGTGCAAAAATAGGAGAGGACACTATAAAAACGAACATCCTGTAAGTTTACTAATGAACTCTCTGGGGATAATTGCATGCCTTTTAATCACTTTCCTTAGAAAAATCTTATACATTCAGATGTTTGGAATCAGTGGTTTTAATACAGTTAGTGTGGAAATGTAGAAAACGATTCTAATAAGCCAGTTCTGTACAATTAAATTCTGAAAAGACAGCGGTGAAGCACCCAGAAGTTACAGTGAAATGAATAACTAAGATGTCTCCAGTGGTCAAATCTCACGGCAGTAAAATTGACGAAAAGGGCTGCTAACAGGGAATTACAGTTTACTGTTTTAATTTCTATTTAAAAAATTTTATATTTAAAAACTATTTAAACTAGTTCACTCGGTTTGCACAGTTTCAGCATCTGGTCCCAAAACCAAAAAAACATGTGTGGTAGCATTACCTACCTCTAATGTACATAATTCTGTCAGGACAGTGTCAGGACTGTCAGTGTCAGAGCGTTCACTAGATATTTGCTAGAACACACATTTTCATTTCGAAATTATCACAAAGTGCCGAGTACTACAGATACTACAGGACGTCTTTTTGAGGTGCTCACTTTTGTTCAGTTTTGCATCCAGCCAGGCCGTCTTTGTCACGTCATCAGCATTATGTCACTGCGGCTTAGACTGAGCTACAAAATCAGCTGTTATGCTGTTATGCTGTAATTGTTTTCTGTAAAGGCTTATGTAGGTGTTGTGTAGTCTTATGAATACTGGAAAGTGTTGCAAAACTTTTAAAAGCAGTTTAAACCGAGAAAGACTTTTTTTAAAGCGATGCTAGAAATACCGTGTTAATAAGATAATACTCAGTTTTTCAACAGTTAAAACTTATTACTCAGTCTGATCACCTCTGGAACTTACCGTTTGACTAGCTTTTGCAGAGAAAAGCTGAGTTGGCAGTAACGCGTGTGTGTGTGTGTGTGTGTGTGTGTGTGTGTGTGTGTGTGTGTGTGTGTGTGTGTGTGTGTGTGTGTGTGTG
>JBBPCZ010000012.1:5321559-5336100 GCA_037974445.1 Brycinus macrolepidotus
TGTCTTTATGGAGCTTACTTTGTGCACTGGGTCACAGTCATGCTGGAATAGAAAAGGTTCTTCCCCAAACTGGGTCCACAAAGTTGGAAGCATTGTCCTTCACTGGAAGTAAGGGGCCCAAACCCTGTTTATTCTCAGGTATTAATTTCTGCCGGTGTCGTGTAGCTCACACTGAAGGCCAACATGACAAAGGTTAACTAAGAGCTCACACGTGTGTGTGGATGATGTCATGATTGTGTGGTAAATAAAGTGAACTATTGGACCTGAGTTTACATCACAGAATCGAGATCCTTCGTGGAAAAGCAGCTGATGTTTGGGGGCGGTTGAGGGGGGATGAGTTGGAAGGAATATGTCACTGTGTGAAGTCAGACTATTGAAACAGCCTGAGGTGGTGTTTAGTATCAGTTTGTGCAGTTGCTGGTGAGAGTGATTTGTCCAGAACAGCTGTGAGAGTTGTCTCCAGGCTGCTAATGTTTTCCGTTTCATTGCGTCCTGAATGAGTGGAAGCACTTGTTTAACCTTTTGGTTGGGGTGATTTATTTACTTATTTATTCATTTTTTAACATATTTTCTTCTGGCAATGTTGCCAGAGTGACTTAACCCTGAAATGAAGACGGAAGCCACCACAGTGATGATTTGTTTAATCTAAGTTTAATCTTTGGGAAATCAGAGACCATGATACATGCTCAGTAAATTTGTGGTTTTAGTATATTGTCTTTTTTTTTTTTTTTTTTACCTCCCAGTAAGCAAGAGCATAATCTCAAATGTCACTTTACTGTTCAAGGCCAGGATGTCTTTGGCTTCCTATTTGCTTATTATATGTATAGATATATTATTTTACTATTGAGACAAGTCAACTTAAGTGGTACATTGTGCAGTTTACAGTCTTATTTGGGAAATTTCAACAATTTTCAATAACAACCAAGTCTCTTGCTGTTCTTTGATGATTTTGACACCAACCTTTACCGACAGAAGTTCTCAATTCTTGTCATCTCTCAAGTTGTTGGTGGTATCTTTGTCTAAATGACCTTTCTTTCTTCTTCACTGACTCTGAATTCTCTGGACAATAACCTCCTCTGTTCACACACATACACTCCATCAGACATCAGGCTGACTTTGTACAAGTGGGCTGTCAGGGTGAAGTCCATTTAATGTCCCGTCCTACTGATTTTTGACATTTGCGTTCTCACATCTCCTCTGAGTGATGTCTAGAAAAGTTCAGGGCCTCAGTGCATGTCTGAAAGGGACTTCACTTTACGGAAACAGCTTCCACAGTAACTACCTAAATCACTCCAAAACAAAAAGGATTAAACAAGCATAAAATTCAGTAGGAGTCAGACAACATTAACGTGAGTACGAAGGAAAATTAAAGGGCTTCGTAAACATAAATCTTTCTTTCCCATTTTTTCTTTTTTGTCAACTTATAATGTGGCTTTCTGCACCAAAATCAGTCGCTTTTCATTTTTATGCAGCTGTTTTCCAACCTCTCTTTATCCGTTTAAATTAAACAGGCTGCTTTTGTTACTGTGCCTTTAAGATTATTATATGTAACCGAATGAATGAGTAGAGCTAAACTGGTATACTGAATAGGTGGAGATTTGTAAATGTGTTGGTTTTTGTGACATCACAAAAACGCTGAATTCAGAATGGACTGTTACATGTGTGGTCTTTATGGATTGGGGAGTGGCTTGGGCCAACGTTATGGGCCCTTTAAAGTTTCAAATTGAGTTGACATTGTTTGGAGTGGCACTTGTATTTTGTTCTACAACAGAATAATTGTGAGTATTAACAAGATAATACTGTACAGATGTTATTGCTGACCTTTTTCCTCTCCACTTTTCACATTTTCCTCATAATCAAAATAGCCGTTAAGGACCTCGCTTGGTCCTGCTACAGTTCGCCTGTAGTGGGTGTTTTAAATAACTGTAAAATGAAATATGGGCTCTTTCTAGGCACGCTGTTCAACATGGACATTGCTCGGAGCAGAATAAACCAGACCCTCAGAATCAGCCCAAGACCACACAGGATGCCGCGGAGCAGGAGGACGAGTCCACAGAGAAGATGAGAAACGATGAGGTATGCGAGCTTCTCTGATGTTTTCATTTTTTAAAGACAAATTTACCTTTAGATGTAACAAACTGAACCCCTGGTATAAATATACTATTCGCGCACACACACATTTAGCTCTGCGCCACCAACATTAGTCATAATCTGTCTGGGAAACTGGCCTTGTGAGAAGCACAGCGGCTTCCAAACAGGCACTGCTGTGCTATTATTAGGTACTCTGTGCACCCTGGACATTAGCATGGGAGCAATAGGACGTCAGGTCTGCTCATTAAGCTGCGCCTATTAAAAATCTCATTAGAGCTCCTCAGAGAAATTGCTCTTTTAGCTCTCAGGTTTGATCTCAGTCTTTTAGCTCTAGATTTCAGATACAATAGGGAGGATATAACTTTGTGTTGATCTACATTTGTGTGTGTTAAACAGGTCTCTGTGGATCCACCTGCCCTTCACACCACAGAGCACAAAACACAGACAGACGTGGGTCCAGTAGATGAGCTACAGACACAGGAAGCTGGGATACAAGAGATCAGTGAGAAGGTATTGCCACACTGGCTTGTGAATTTACTGATATTATCTTTTTTTATTATTATTTTTTTTTTCATTTTTTGCTTTTGGTCAGAAAGCTTGAGCCTCCCAGTTACAGCAGCATGTTATTTGAGCTTCATGGCAAAATACAGCATTCATCTTTAAGACTTCTCTGTAAATCTGTTGAGACAGTCGAAAGTCTTAAGTAAAAATTCTGAGAATCACTAGAATTTTTCGTTGTAATTTCATTTCACCCACATCAGTTACATGATTGTAACTGTGAATCACTTTGGATAAGAGTGCTTGCCAAGTGCATGTAATGTAAATGCAATAATGTAAATAAAAAAAATAATAAATACATGGAACATTCACAGTGTATTTAAAATTGAAGGACTTAAAATAGTTAGAGCTCAGTAGAGTGAAGACGTTTGAACACATAAAACATCGAAAACTGAATCAAATCCCAACTTCAAAATTGTTTCGTATTACATCTTTACACCCCTGCTTCCCAATGGCCTCTGAAGGTGCTGCATAATGTTGGTAAATGTGTGGTTTTCAGGATGTGCAGGTGGACGGGACCACAGCAGAGACTGTTTTGACTCCGGAGGTGTCAGTACCTGAGCAGGATTCAGACCACAGTCCACCAGAATCTTCCATTCCCGAACAGCAGACCACGGACCCCCTGCTTATCCCTGCTGCGTCTGTAACTTTTAGTCAGCCTACACCCGTCTCTGAGGGCCTTACCTCCAGTACAACCGCCTTACCTGGACCAGCTCCCTGCAGGTCAGTGACTTTAGAGAAGAATTAAGCATTTATTTCATGACCATTAGATGAACTGATGATGCCTGAGGCATCCTCCTCTTTCCATGACATTTTAGACTTCCTTTTAAAGACCAAAGGATGAGTTATCCATAGAGAGATCTGACAAGAACATGAAATTCAAATCAAAAAAGCTGTTTTCAGAACTACACTGCTCAGGGTTTTTCTTCTGGATTACATAAGCTTCTGAAATCTGGCCACTTTGTCAGCTATTTTTTAAGGATCTGATTTAATCTGCGCAACAGAATCTGAGCAGATAACTGTTGAAAAACAGATCCAGTGAATTTCACATCCTCCTCGGTTATTTCTTTCAGTTGTCTTTGTTTATTCAGGTGCCTTCATTTTTCTCGTACATCAGACTCAGTTGTGTTTCCGTTCTCTTCACAGTGAAGGCAGTGGCTCCTGCACTTCTGCTTCCATCACTGCTGTTTCTGCCACGGCTGCCTGTGAGGCAGGAGACAGTCCTCAATATGACATGGACCTCACCGGGTATGACAGAAGATCTGAAGGAATAAACATTTTTATATTAAAAGTGCAGTTTAAAAGAGTGCGGTTTTCAAACAGAGTTTTCGTTTTAGCCTATAATTAACAACATTGTCTTGTAAGTTTGAAAATATAATAAAAAACAATTTATTGAAAATAATTAATTCAAATCAGTCACAACTTTCAAAAAAAAAAAAAAAAAAAAAAAGCAATTAGATCTTAGGTTAGACCCCAAATTTGTTCAGCCCTATAGGACAGTTGCTGTGAGTCCGTATATACAAACTACCTCTACAGAGTTAGTTGCATAATAGCTTGATGTAATTCATGTCATACTGCTTTTTCCTCTCCTGTTCATATATTGCAGTAGTCTTCCCATGGTCTTGGAGAACACCAGTACCCCTGGAACAGGCAAGGGTACGAAGGCCAGTTTAGACCGAGCAAATCAGGGAACCAACGCTTCCAGCATGCTGAAAGAGCAGGTGAGGCCTGATTTCAATGTGAAGAAAAGTTTAAAGCATATGTTATTTGTCATAAGTCCAACATCGCCACTTTGTAATAGAAATTCACACATTTCTCTTCCTCTCTAACGTATAGAAGTTATGCTAGCTTTTTCATCACACAGCTAACTTCTGTTTTTTTCTTTCCCATTTTGGGCCAGCTGCCCATACTCACTTATAATAAAGGGCAAAAAGAAGGATGAAATGGATATGGACTTTATCAATAGGCTGTGGCAGGGGAATTGATTTCCATTTTTAATTAGCAGTCAGAATTGATTGAATAGTCTATAGCTGTTTTACATAAACAACACATTTGTGATTTCATTTATGTTGTCATTTGCATATTTTTGTCACTGTGAACACAGTGAGTAACCTGAACCTCTCAACTGTTACACTCGACAGGGTGTTCACGTCGGCACAGAAACAGATCCGTCTGTTCCCAGCAAAGACCCAGAAGACATTCCCACTTTTGACGAGTGGAAGAAGATCATGATGGAGGTGGAGAATGAAAAAAGTAAGATAGTGTGTTAACAGTGACAGGAACATTGTTGACTTGAATGCAATATCTGAACAGATTCACTAATCTCCAGTCATGATTTTCAAGGATATTTCTCATGTTTAACGTGTCGGTCTCTGTATTCATTACTTATTTGTCTTAATTCCGTCAGGTCAGACTACACACACGTCCTGTAACGGGGGTTCCAGCACTGTTAAGAAAGTGCAGAAAACCACAAACTACGCCTCAGTGGAATGCGGGGCTAAGATTCTGTCCTCTAATCCCGAGGCAAAGGTACGCAGACGGCCTTGTGGCATTGCATAAGTGTTGCATTTGGAAATGGAATTTCTGAAAGCCTCACATTGGTCAAGTTACAAGTGTGGGAAACCTAAGCCTATTTATTTGTTAGTTTGTTTTGGCATTTGGGGGCAGCTGGTGGCCTAGTGGTTGGGGAGTTGCCCCTGCAATCAGAAGGTTGTGGGTTCTAATCCCAGCACTGCTAGTGGCACCACTGAGGTACCCTTGAGCAAGGTACCATCCCCACACACTGCTCCCCGGGCGCCCCTCATTGGTGGCAGCCCCTGCTTCACTTGGTTAAATGGGTTAAATAGGTTAAATGCAGAGAAAGAATTTCACACTGTGTGCTGTGGTGTGTTCACATATGACTATAAGGGGCCACTTTACTTTACTTTACTTTACTTTACATATTTGTGTTTTTTTAGAGCACTTCAGCCATCCTGATGGAGAACGTGGATGTGTATATGCTGAATCCCTGCAGCAACAAGATATGGTGAGCCAAGCATGCAGTACGTTTACGTTTACGTTTACGGCATTTAGCAGACGCTCTTATCCAGAGCGACGTACATCAGTACAACAGTACACAGTATGTACTGTTACAGTGTCAAGCAGGTATCAGAAATGTCTGTATTCAAAACAGTATAACAGACTAATGCCAAATTCCTCCCTGTTATATTGCTCTTTACAAAACACTGGACATGTTTAGTGAAGGTTAGTCTTCAGGGGCCAGACGTGATCTCACAACAAGAATACACGCCTGGGGACAACTTGTGACCTTTGTTGCTGGATTTTGGGAAAATCAGCCACCAGTAAGGGTACACCTGTCAAATCTGCCCAAAGTTCATCTAGTCCATGTGCTTTTAACCTCTGTTTGATCTCTGGAGTACAGTTGTGTAGATCAAATGCAAATTCAGTACGTCATCTTTACCCAAACAAATCTGCCAGTCCTTTCTGCAGCACACTTACTCCAGTTGTATTTTCTTAACTGTGAACAGCAAAGCTATATAGTCATTAGTTTATCCATTGGTAACTTTAATCATTAGCCCGGTAATGAACTTTAAAGCTACAGTCTAGTTTGGTTTAACTGAACTATGATGTTTATTTTTTACTGTGTGTAAAATGTTCTTCACATACACACATCTACACGCTTTACTCTGAGCATTTTGGGGATCTTTTTAGATACACTAAATTATGTTCCTTATATTGTCTAACATCAGGCAGCATCAACCCCCCCCCCCCCCACTTTGAGCTCCACCTTCAAAAGACTTTGGATTGGTTTAGAAATTTCACACTCAGTTTGTTCCCTCTCTGATAAGTCTGCACTCTCATTTGTCCCGTAATTTCTCATGATTGTCCCCAGCCGTTTTTGTTATGAGATCACATCTGCCCCTTGTGAGACTAAGTGAAGGGCCATCAAAGACCACTGGAAACTAGCACACCCATTACCTGACAGTTAAACAGCTTCTTTTCTTGATGTACCTCTAGGGTAGATTGTATTTGTTGTAATTTCATTGGTTAGCAGGTAGTTCTCTCCACGGGACTACAAAATCAACAGCTATAATATAGGGTTGAGATGGACCTTAGTTGTATCACGTTCTTGCTTCCTTAACCCTACTAACCATACTTCACTCTTCCGGTCACTCTGATCTTTGTTCCTGTTTTCTTTTTCCTTCATCTTTCCGTCACTTCCATCACATCCTCTCTCGACCGTAGCATCCACCTTCTCTTCAAGTTCAACCATTCTGTTCCTCTCTGTGCACCCTCAGGTTTGTCATTGAGTTGTGTCAGCCCATTCAGGTGAAGCAGCTGGACATTGCCAACTTTGAGCTTTTCTCCTCAACTCCCAAAGACTTCCTGGTCTCAATCAGTGACAGGTCAGAGCATTTTTTTCTTTTTCTTTTTTTTTTTTTTTTTCCTTTTCAAAATATTCTGGCTTATTTTTTCAAAATGAGCTGGCTTATTTAAACTGGCTTATAACCTGATGAGAATGCTCCTGACGAGTCTTTTTTGTATTACACAATGCCAGAACAAGTATTAGACTATTGGTACAGGACACAATGAGTTTAACTTCTAATATTTATTATTTAAAAAAAAAAAAAGAAAAAGGTGCAAACAGATAGAATTAACCAAAGACATACTGAACTGTGTTAAAATAAAATAAAAATAAAAAATCATGGCATAACAGTGAGCATGATAAAGATGCCCCTGCATCTTTGCATTGTTGGTGCAGCAGATGCTAACATGAGCTGTCTGAAAAATTGTTGTCCATCAACACAGGTGTTCCAGAAACATATTAAAACATATTAAACAGATTTTAACATCACTCATTATCTGTGTCATTGATAAATGATGGTGCTGCTGAAATTTTACCATCTGGATTTGAGTTTGTTTATATCTACAGTAAGGAGACACTCATCTTTTGTCTAAAATTCCTACAAGAAGCTGTTTTAAAGAAAATGTATATTTATTTTGTATTATGAAGTTCCTTAATCCTTAAACAAGTCTAATGTAGGTGGAAACCCCAACATTTAAGATGCTGTTTAATCTATGATGTATTGTGCACATAGTTGAAAATGAACTGTTTTGTCCACAGATATCCAACAAACAAATGGGCCAAGCTTGGAACATTTCATGCTCGCGATGAACGAACAGTTCAGAGTTTTCCACTGGATGAGCATTTATATGCTAAATATGTCAAGGTAAGTCAGCACCTTCTTTTAGAAAAAGCCATTTGTGTTCAAGTCAAACGTGGCCGTTGCTATTCTGGGGCGATATTCGAAAAGAACACTCAGCTTTCTAGACCAGTTGTGTTTTTTATCCCATATGTACAACACAAAATATCTTGGGGTGAGAATGTTGGTTTAGGATCACTGTGACAGTCTGATCCTGTATCAAAATTCTTGCTTTAAGATAAATCACAAATTACAAACACTGGTCAGCCTCTGTGCCCCATTTGTGTTTTTCTTCTCTCAACTTTTACTGTTTCTCTTTTCTCTCTCCTCTGCTTCAGATGTTCACCAAGTACATTAAGGTTAGCCCCACGCCCTTCCCTCTTAGATATGCTTGAATGAGTGGGTGAAGAGATTAAGAGTGAATAGGCAGATGCTAGTAGAACCTTGTCAGGCATGGTGTGTCTTCAGATCACCACAAGTGTCTAGAAGTTTCTACACAGAATGGTGTGCTCCTGTTCTCGTGCTGAAGTTATTTTCTACTTGGGCTCCTTAAACTGAGCTGGTCCCTGCAGTGAACATTGAAAATCCCAATCAAATCCCAATCATCCCAATCATTATGTAGCTATTTACATGTAAAGTGACATCAACAGGTAATGCCTACATTCACTGGGCCAGAAAATAACTTCACATTTTTTGAAAAAAAATGCTTGGAACACATCAGATTTGATTTGCCATCACTATCTGCTGGAAGCTTTGTTTAAGAGCCCCTTAGTAGAAGTGACTTCTTAGCATGTGGTGCAGAATCAAGTTTGTGGTGACACATGAGTGCTAATTCCTTCATGTGGAAGTCACTGGTGGATGTGTGTGATGACTGTACTTACAAAACAACTGTAACATTAACTGTTACTCCCACTAACACTGTGTTACATGCTGGACTGGGCTTGTCAGAGGTAAATGTAATAACTTCACTCAGGGACAGGGGCAACTCCCTAACCACTAGGCCACCAGTGGGCAAATAAATAGAGAAATGAAAGCAAGAAAGAGAGCCAAGTAAGAAAACGGCACTCGAGACCACACCCAGGGAACAGCCTCATTTTTTTCAGTGTGCAAATTGATTGGACTGAAATGATTTTAATTATTTTGCTGTTTAAATGTCCGAATTTTTGTTCATATTATTAGATAAGATGACCTTTTATTAGTCCCAGGGGTGGGAAATTTGTATTGTTACAACAGCAAAGTGGACAGAACAAAAGAATAATGTAGAAGCAGCAAAACCTATAAAAACTATACAATATAACTTTTCACTATGCAAACATTTTATTTATGCAGTAGATCTCTGAAAGTGCTCTGATATGGACTAACATGAAATAGAGCATGGGATACTCACTCATTATATTGACATTTTACTCGTCATATAACAATGAACATGCACTCACCACATGTTTTATTTCACTATTTAAAAAAACACATTCACTTTAATTAGCCCCTTTTACCTGCCCAGTTCAAACAGTGGTTTAGTTTCATTTTCTCACACTAAGGTAATGTCAGACATTTAATGCTTGTCAGATGTTTAAAGAATAAATCCTTTATTTTGTTGCAGTTCTTCAGTTTTACAGACTGCAGTTCGAGCGATACAGAGAGATTTTCTTTCGTGCAGTCACATTAAATATGTGTGTTTAAGCCGTCAGCTGTAGTATTGTGTGAAATGTCACAGTAGATGAGAGGAGGTCATCAGTTGGACATAGTTGGCACAAATTCTTCAATGTCAGTGTGTCCTGGGCCAAAGTGCCCCCAAATAAATAAAGCTTTTACAAAGTGAAAGTTAGTAAAGTAATAAAAGTGGCTCGTAACCATGGTTCCAACTCTAGTCCTTGTGGCCTCCAGCTTGTTTGACTGTTTGTGGGCCCCTAAAAATGTTGGGATCTAAAAGATTTTCGTTCTTTTGGTCGCTTCCTAATCCCATCCCCAGTCCACGCACTGTCCTGTCATCACAGTGGCTCATGGAACCTCATTAAATATTGAAATATTATAATTATAATAATGTCTGAGTGAAGATTATCAGTTGATTGTATAGTTTACTCACAGTGTGTTCTCTGAGTTTAGGAGTTTGTGTCTGTATATAATTGTGATCCCTTTTAATGTCATACTTGCACATGACTGTAGGTGGAGCTGCTGTCACACTTTGGGTCTGAGCACTTCTGTCCTCTCAGCCTGATTAGGTAAGCGTAAAGGAGCTTTCCTCACAAATTTCATAATATGTAATGTTCTGCTACGCCTGAATGTCACTGAGAGGCACATTTCTATATCAGTTGTTGTGGTTTTCCTCCTTTAAGTGAAACACGTTGTTATTGGTTAACAGTATTGTATTAAATACATAACTAGTAATTCTCTTGTATAAATTCTTTTGAGTAATTCTCTTAGAC
Organism: Brycinus macrolepidotus; assembly: GCA_037974445.1. NCBI lineage: Eukaryota > Metazoa > Chordata > Actinopteri > Characiformes > Alestidae > Brycinus > Brycinus macrolepidotus. The sequence continues at coordinate 5,331,836 of JBBPCZ010000012.1, forward strand.
TTCTATTGTATGTCTGTTCTAGATAACAGACTGGGTTGCCAAGCACTGTTCTAAATAATGAGTAAAATTCAAATGCCGTGTGAGAGAAGAGCATGTAAACTAAGTTACTACAAATAATTAAAAGAACACCCAGTTTTCAGTCTGGAAAAGTAAAAGTTTTTAAGAATCATGGTGTTCGGAAAGGGATCCCAGTAGATTTTCTTTTTCTGCGTTTTCTAAAATAGGTTTTCTGCTTCTTTTTTTTTTATCTCTATGAAGTTTGTTACTGTTATGCCATGAAGAAACACTTGGTAGGAATTTATCTTTACTGGCCAAAAGCACAGCAGACTAATTCAAGCAGCCTCCTTTCCTGCATCCACTGACAAACATCACTGCACTGTTAAACCCCCATTTGCACCTTTTACATTTCTTGTATTAAACTGTCTAAATTATTCATTATTTTTAAAAAGTTAATAATTTGACACATTTAGTGCTCTTTCTCGCTCTCTCCCTCTCTCTCCCTCTCTCTCTCTCGCATTCTCGCTCTCTCTTTCTCGCTCGCTCTCTCTCGCTCTTCTCTTTCTCTCGCACTCTCTCTCTCTCTGTCTCTCGCGCTCGCTCTCTTTCACTTCTCTTTCTTTCTCACTTTCTCATTTAAGGGTTTTTGGGACAAGTATGATGGAAGAGTATGAGCTGAATTCGGAGCCCTCTGAACGACTGAGCTTTGAAGACGAGGACTATGGTGAGGCCTCCCACTGAGCATTCAGTAGTTGAATAATGACAACCACAGAACAACAGTAAAATTTGTAAACACATATTCCAAATAAACAGTGTTTCTTCATTTAATAATCTTCTGAAATGTTATTCTGTGTACATTAAGAAGGTCAGGATCGTCATTTCAGTCAGTTTGAATTTCTGTATATGTTGTGAACACAGAACACATTCACTGCTTACAGGAAACTACTCTCATCATGCATTTTTTTCTTATTCTGTAGATTATCCTCCCGGATATATGCCATCAGATGACAAATCTTCAAAGAATCTCATTGGTTCTGCCAAGGGTAAGTTTTTAATGGTCATTTAATGATTTTATCATCCTCAGCCATTAATGGGCAGAGGATCTGATCAAAGAAGTTTATGTATCGTGCCTGATTTACTCCTTCATATTATTTGGCAAGAACAGTTGTGAATTATGAATCAGGATAAGGTAATAAAGTAAAACTAGCCCCTTTTATTTGACTATTAATACCAAATGTTTACTGTTAAGTATTTATTTACAGACGTTATCCTTAATATGGTGAACAACATTGCTGCCAATGTTTTGGGTGGAAATCCAGAAGACGCAGCTAGAAGTGGAGGTACATTTGCGCAAGCGCGAACACAAACACACACACACACACATTCACTCACACACACATATGCAAGCAGGTTCAAACTAATGATGCACATTTTGCTTAAATATTCAGCATAAAATTTGTGAAATTTGATTTTAAAAAAGATGACATGAAAGACATGAAACCAATGATGTTTTTGGTTTTTTTTACTTTGTGTACGACAGGCAACCATTCCTCACTGGATTTAAATGTGACTGAAACTCCAGAAGCTCCTCAGACAGTACCTCCAACTGACTCCTACATTTTGTAAGTACTGTATTACTGAGATTAATAATTTGAGTTACTATTGAAAACACTGGAAAAGAATTTAAGAGGTAATGTGGATGAGTTGTATTGAGTATAATAAGGACAGTACTGGGTTTATATATATATTTATGGTTCTTTGTTGCATCTAAAACAAGAGTACATCATTTCTGTTTTGTAAGAGGCTGTGATAATGGATTTTTGCTAGATTTCATTCATTGTTAATCATGTCAGTCTTTTGGTTGGACTTTTCCATCATTGCTTTTATCTCCTGTTATTCAGGTTGGAGACTTTTGAACAGGATCAGCATGACTTGAATGCAATCACAGAGACCGCTTCCATCACACAAGACACAGGAGATGTGGAACAGACAGTACCTTTACCCACAGCCACACTCTCTGAGACTCCCTCAGCAACACTGGCGGCCCCAGAGTCCCTCACCCCAACTCCCACTGAGGAAGAGCAGATCGTCACTCTGTTGCCCAAAGAAGAGGAGGATGAGTCAAATGAGCTGGACCAATCGGAACAGTCCTCCAGCACCATACCACAGGAGGAGGAGCAGAAAGTGAAGACAGAAAAGAATCAGCAGCTCTCAGGACTGCAGGAGTGTAAGGAGTGCTGTAAGGAGACTTCTGATTCCTGCTCTTGTGTTGTTTCTCTTGAAGAGTACCTCCTGCAGAACTGTGTTCCACCGCCATCTTTCCAAAAGAAGAAAAAGAAAACGACAAGTAAGATGTCAAAAGATTTACAATCTCAGCTCAACACTCATTCACAGAAAATGCACACCTCAGTTCCGGTCGCGATCACATCATCGCAGACACAGGCACACCACACCGGGACGGTGGAGACATCTTTTACTCCAGAAGTTTCCACCTCACAGGTCTTGGTTCCTCCTTTACTTGAGAGTGAAAAGCAGCGTCAAGCTGGATCCCTGGACCTTGAACCAAGTCTGACCTCGGCCCTGCCGAAACCTAGTTCCACAGATAACCTTGCTTCTAAGGCCACCCATGCTGTGGACTTTCTGGACTCTTCAGTCACGGAGCCTCCTGAGCTCACACTCCCTCAACATGAGAAAAGCAGAGAGAAACCAGCAGAGGTCAAGGAGACTCCTCTCCTTACCTCCCATTCAGAATCAGCATCTGCTCCAGTTTTAAAAACCAAGAGTGATGAGATAGATCATGAGCAGAAGCCAACATCTGCAGCAGAGAAAACCCCTGAAAGGGAAAACTTGACTCCTAGCGTGACGTCCAGCATTGTGGACCAGACACCACTTACTCCTCTATCCACTCCCACGGACCAGTTCATTCTTCACCCAGCCAAGACCAAGACTGGAAGCCCTGCTGGGACACTGACAGCTGCCCCCATAACAGAACCTCTGGAGGGCACGGGTGCTGCACCAGAATCCAAAACTGAGGAGCTTCTTGAGGAAGCTGCTCTAGGAAGCCAAGGTAGTAACGGACAAGCAGGGCAACAGTCGTCCTCAGACTTCTATGCTGAACTGCCCAGTTCCACTGATGCTCCAGTCCATGGCTCTAACCAGAAGGAGTCCGTCTTCATGAGGCTCAACAACCGGATCAAAGCCCTGGAGGTGAACATGTCCCTCAGCGGGCGCTACCTGGAGCAGCTCAGCCAGAGGTACCTATTGGTCTCCTTGACCATTAATACACTGATGAACTGACTTTTAAAAGACTTTTGGGTTTTCAAGAAAGATCTCAATATGACTCTGCCCTAGGGGTGGATGATGTGGCAAAAATATATCGCAATACTTTCACAATACAGTTTTCACGATACACAATGCATCACATTATTATTTTTATGACATCTGATAAGTTGAAATGGCCAGTGGCATCATATTTAAAAAAAAATATTGTGCACATGCTGCACTGCATAGCTGTTGTTTTGTTTGCTCCAACAGTATTTATATCACTGATCAGTAACACTTTACACCTTTTTGTATGTCTTAGATGTTAGACCCTCTTGGCTATACTTGTGTGTGGGCATTTTATCTCTATGTGCAGTCTGTGTGTAGAATAGAATATTTTATCTGATACATGGATATATGAGATGTAAAAAAAAGTAAATGTAAATCCTTCTTGCTGATTTTTCACAGGTATCGAAAACAGATGGAAGAGATGCAGAAGGCTTTCAACAAAACCATCATCAAACTCCAGAACACATCGAGGATTGCTGAGGAACAGGTCAGCAAAAATGAATGTATATGGTCGTTCAGATTGTACTGTTGGATTACTACCATCTCAGACTGGTTTTTAGTAAACTTTCAGTGTTTCTTACGTCTCAGAGGACTGGCCAGGAAAGCCATGTATTTATTTATTTATTTTGCTCCCTGTAGGACCAGAAGCAAACGGAGTCTATTCAGGCACTGCAGGGGCAGCTGGAGAACATGACTCAGCTTGTTCTTAACTTGTCTGTGAGAGTGAGCCAGCTGCAGAAAGAGGTAAAGACTGTCATTTTTAATTGATTTTTATTGTCTAAAAAGTTGTCTTGGAATATTATCTGCGTAGATTTAATTTGGAATATTCTCTAAATATATATTATTAGTTAGTTAGTTGAAAATAAATTTAGGTTGAAAAGTATAGGCTATTTCCACATTAACAAATGTGTGAGTTTTATATTACACAATTTTATATA
>JBBPCZ010000012.1:5359321-5377215 GCA_037974445.1 Brycinus macrolepidotus
CTGTCTCTGTAACTAATGACTGTAAGACTGTCTCTGTAACTAATGACTGTAAGACTGTCCCTGTAACTAATGACTGTCGCTCTGGATAAGAGCGTCTGTCAAATACAACTTTACTTAAACCGGGAGTTACTGTCCCCAAACCCACACTCTCTACCTCCCTCCTCCTGTCAATACTTTTATACTTTAATACTTTCCTGTCTGGCAAAAGGTTCAGACTCCTCAATCAGAACTGAATTATAAACTGTACACACACACACACACACACACACACACACACTCAGGTGCCTTCTGCCCCAATGTAAAAGGACCATCATAGGACCGCCTGCAGTGGATTTCTTTTGGGTCCTAAGTAGAATCATAAAATAGTGTCACTGATGACGATGAAGGAATTAGTATTGATCAAATATGCATGAATTCTATACAAGCCTGTGTTCATTGTATCCTTCCCCTTGTATCCTTGTACCAGTGCAACACATGAGAATGGTCCACCAACCAAGTAATATCTGGTTCAGAAGTGGGATGCAATTGAATATATAACTTTTAAAAGGAATTCTGTTGAATTGCCAGGACAGTTTTAACATTGCCCAAATGACTGATTGTTGTTCTGGCCTTCAGGTTGTTTCTTGCTTCAGGTATCTCAGTAGTTATACTTTTCACTATTGCCTTGTCTTATTTCTCTAAAAATATTTAACATTTTCAAGGTTAAAGCCAAAGTAATTGAGAAAAACTGTAATGACACATTGACAATTCCACATTTTTTCTGTCTAGACGATTGGTTGTACAGTCGTCCCTTCCACCTATCAGTCTATGATGTTTGTTTGTGTGTGCGTGGTCAACTGCAAGGCGTTGATTATAAAGTCTGACAGCAGCTGGAAGGAAAGATCTTCTGAATCTCTCCTTCCCACATATATGCTATAAAAAGAAATTAATACATTAATGATTTAATATTCCCCACACCAAACTTTTGATTGCCCGTCCAACTGGTGAAATCTAAAACCGGTCCTGAAAAAGTGAAGAGCAGACAGGAGGGGGGAGCAAAGAAGGCTGTAACTTTTTCACAGTTCTGCACAGTGAGATCAGCCGGCTGTGCTCGTGTCCAATCACGGACCTGGAACAACTTTTATGAGTGCTCTGGCGTCAACTTACAGTGAAGTGTTTATCTTAAGGAGACATGGTTTAGCCACAAGAATGTGAGGAATCTGAAATTGTCCAAAGAAGAAAAGACCCCCTGAATACAGTGGATATTTAGAAAATGAAAGTGACCATTCTGTCATATGTGAACACGCCACAGCACACAGTGTGAACAGCACGAAATTCTTCCTCTGTATTTAACCCATTTAACCCAATCACCAAGTGAAGCAGCGGACAGCCAGGAACACAGCGCCCGGGGAGCAGTGTGTTCACCACCAGCTGCCCCTGTGTTCATTGTATCTTTCCCAATATGTGTACAGTACAGTAATATGATTCTACTTAGGACCCAAAAGAAATCTACTGCAGTTGGTCCTATGATGGTCTTTTTACATTGGGGTAGAAGGCAGCTGAGCACACCTTGTGTGTGTGTGTGCGTGTGTGTGTGTGAGTACAGTTTATAATTCAGTTCTGATTGAGGAGTCTGAACCTTTTGCCAGACAGGAAAGCATTAAAGTATAAAAGTATTGACAGGAGGAGGGAGATGGAGGGTGAGGGTTTGGGGACAGTAACTCCTGGTTTAGATAAAAAGGTATTTGATAGAAGCCCTTATCCAGAGCAATATTAGTTACAGGGACAGTCCCCCTGGAGACACAGAGGGTTAAGTGTCTTGCTGAAGGACACAGTGCTAGAAAGTAGGGGGGTTTGAACCTACAACGTTGTGGTCATCGGGTTCACAGGCAAGTGTTTTACCCACTAGGCTACTACCAGCCAGATGAAATAAACTGCTCCCAGTCAAACTGCTCCCAGTCAAAGTGCTGGAAGTTCTGCTGTTCTGATGTCAACATGCTCACAGGCACTGCGCCAGTCAGGTGAGGGTCCGGTTCCTCTGGAGTAGGAGTGTATGTGGAACAAAGGGCTGGAGCTCTGTCCTCGTACAGAATCCCTGATACTATGACCCTCCTCTGCAGAGTCCACAACACGCCCAGTCAGCCGCTCTACGCTGGGTTCATGTTTTCTCTGGGTGAACAGGAAAACTGGCCCAACAAAAAAGGTGATGACCAGAGAGGTCAGCAGTCCTGGAGTGCTGTTTTATTGCTTTTTGACTATTTTTCAAGATCAATTCTCCTACTTCATTAAATGAAGTTTCTATATGAAGTACTAAACATACATTTAATTAATGTGTAATAACTATTTACTAACACTTGTAAAGTCTGAAAAAATCATTAAAATGCCAGTCTCACAGTGGGTGCTAGTATTTGTAGCATGTAAACAAAGAACTAACCCTGCCAATATTGTGGAACAGTCCTGTAATACCGCAGGAATGCTGCAGGCTGACAGCAAGAGGGCATTTTTAAAAGTTACTCTTTTATCATTTTTATTGACATTATAATAACATTATATTATGATGATGATAATGATAATGATGATGATTATTATTATTATGATTGTTGTTGTTGTTAGTAGTAGTAGTATTAGTAGTTATAGTACTAGTAGTCACATGATTATTATCATTATCATTATCAGTAGTAGTAGTAGTTGCAGCAGTAGTATTGCAGTGTTATTATTATTATTATTTTTAGTAGTAGTAGTAATAGTAGTATTGCAGTATTGTTATTATTATTATTATTATTATTATTAGAAGGTGGCGTTAATACACTTTTAAAGTTGGTGTCAGCCTCCTCAGCCCAAAGGAAAACTATGACGTTGTTTTTGATGTGCTACTGGTTGTTTACTGAAACTAAAATCTGGACACAACAACCGTTTACATGGTAATTTTACTGTTTTTCCACTGTGATCTCAGGTTTACAGGCTGGTCTATCCAGAGGTGGGACCACCAGTGAACTGCACTGGGAGCTCTGCTACAACTGTTATTATGATGTTCTGATTATATTATGGTTAGAATGATGTCTTTTTGAGTGTCTGAAAGTTTGTACACCACTAGTAGACATAGGTGAACAGATTCGTGAAATATACTGTAAATGTATGTGATATGTAATACAGTGTGTGTGTGTGTGTGTGTGTGTATGATGGGATGGGTGTGAGGGATGAAATCTGGCTGAATGTTCAGATAATAATGTGTTACTGAGAGTTTTGTGTTATTTCTTATTGCATTTTGTTTTGTTTATAGTGTGTGTGTGTGTGTGTGTGTGTGTGTGTGTGTGTATGTGTCTGTATGTGAAATAGGGCTATGTTATGTTATAGGTTAGAGCTGTTTTCTCTTTTTTGGAGAATAACATATTTTCACATGATCCCTGATCAAATAAATACAAACTAAACTAACAGATCTTTCTCTTAAAACAGAAGGTCTTGGTTTTCTAATCATCCTGCCTGTGACTGCAGTAAAATGTCCGAGGCGAATATTTCGGTGGCTCAGGATGAGTTCAGCTGTTCAATCTGTCTGGACCTACTGAGGGATCCAGTGATGGTTCCCTGTGGACACAGCTTCTGTTTGGTGTGTATTAATGACTGCTGGGATCAGGAGGATCAGAAGGGGAACTACAGCTGCCCTCAGTGCAGACACTCCTTCACCACAAGACCTGCAGTGGCTAAAAACACCATGCTGGCTGACGTGGTGGAGAAACTGAAGAAGACGAGATTCCAAGCTGCTCCTCTGTCTGGACCTGAAGATGTGGAGTGTGACGTCTGTACTGAGAGGAAACATAAAGCCGTCATGTCCTGCCTGGTGTGTTTGGCCTCTTACTGTGAAACTCACCTCCAGCTTCACTATGAATCTCCTGCCTTTAAGAAACACAAGCTGGTCAAAGCCTCCAGACGACTCCAGGAGCAGATCTGCTCTCAGCATGAGAAGCTGCTGGAGGTTTACTGTCACACTGACCGGCAGTGTATCTGCATGCTGTGTATGCTGGATGAACATAAAAGACACAGCACTGTATCAACAAGTAATAAGAATAAATAATACTAAGTATATAAGAATATATGCTTGAATATTAGTCCCAAACAAACGTAAGGAAAACCGACGATGCCCACCCAGAAGACTGAGACCCTTAAACCCACTGGGACAGACCTGAATAAAGTGATCTGAAGTCGCTACTCAACAAGGTTGCCAGGTTTGCGATATTCCCTCCCAATTACTCAGGGGGTAAAAACCTGGTCAGTATATTATCCAGGCTATTTATATTCAGAATGTATTATTATTCTGAAACTATACATACTACAGAATGGTTTTTATATTATTAATTGTATATAATTTGAGCAGTTGTTGTAATTACTGAAGTGCACCATCACTAATATACGCAGCAAACGTTATATTGACCTCCACTCTTTTAAGATGCTCAGAAAGTTGGCATACAAGAACTATTAATTAGTTACTATTACCAATAATAGGTACAACTATATGTATATAAAGAACAAGGACACACAGCAATTTGACTTTCCCTTTGTGGAGACTTTTACAAAACGTGAGTGAGTGAGTGTGTTACAAGGCAGTCCTATGACGTGCTCTGCATCTAAAAACATGAGACAGTATTTTCCCAAAGCATGCTTTACTTGTGGAACTGTGTTTGACAAAAATACAGAGACCAAGTGCAGCACAACAGTCCTTTAATGGAACATCACAGACTGTGTTTGGTGGAGAACAGTTCAGCTGAAAGTGCTCCACATGTATGACAACTTTTGATGCAATATGGCTAAAACAGTACCTCTTAGACAATGTTAATAGTTAACAACATCTAGTAATAAAAGTAACACCACATAATAACAATTACTTAGTACTTAAAATAACAGTGTGAAATATAAGCAGAGCAAACAAAACAACTAACTAACTAAATAAATAAATAAATAACCCATCAAACAGATGAATAAATAAATTCATTAAATTCACCGGCAGCCTCACGTTCTGACCCTTCGGCTGAAAATAAGTCATAATGGCATGTTAATACAGCCAGTATTACTATCCCAGCAGTGGCAAAGGTTTTCTTTTCTCTTAGTTTTTTTTACTCTAAAGAAATACTGCAACAACTTTGTATACACTGCATTTTTTGGCTCCCAAAAAAAAAAAAAAAACTGAAGAAAAGTCTGATGAGAAAGAGCTGCTGGATCATCAGACAGACAATCTGCAGCTTTAGCGGCTTCAGTTAGTGGTTGCTGTTTCCCCGAAGAGTCACTGCAGTAACTCTAGACAAGCTGGTAATGAAACTAACATTATGGTTCCAACATGGAGGAAGTAATCAAGGTTTTCTGACTTCTGCAAGAAGCACAAAGAGGTAAAAATTGTGTTTTGCATTAAAATTAGACATCTTTGATTGAGGCCATAACTTTGTTTGGCACCTCAGAAACATCAACCTTCCTGTTTTCCATTTAAATATCACTGGAACTGTACATAAACATCTGTTTATCATTCAAATTACAAAGTAACTGCTAAGACAATCCATTGAGACCATACAGTTTAACCAATTAATTTTTAGGGCTTGATAATAAGCAACTCTGGGTAATTATAGACAATTATCAGTAAGTACTGATATTTTCAGTATTGGTATTTTATAGCAAGGCTTTTTCACATTGAATCTGAGGTTTCTGTAACAAATACATATAACACGCCAAAACAAAAGGCATTAATAACAGCATATGCATTAACACTAATGCTAGCTTTACTTTAACATCAGAGCTCAAGCTCGCTCATGCTGTCTTTGCTCCTTTTAGTGGTCAGGACTCCAAGGTGAAGAAGGGCCTCAGCACCTCCGCACTGCAGCAGAGCTTCAGCTCAGAGTTAATAATGAACTTAGCATCTCTATTTTTATGGCAGCGTCTCTTTGAGTCAGAAAAATGGTAACGTTACCACTCAGTGAATGCATTTTTTTTGTCTTCTTCATGTTCAAGTACTTAATTAAAGCCTACTGAAGCTTCAGCACATTAAAAATTGCCTCAGTGTAAAAAGACCTTATTACCTCTAAACATAAAACAAACATTAATACTGAAAATACTGTCTGTGATGCAGTTTTCCCAGTGTAGCCTGCCACAGTCATTTCACGGCAGCTATCAATGATTATCGCTAAATTGATATATGACCCCAGCCCTAAATCTTGTAATCGAGTAATCATTTTATTCAAGTCCAAACGAACAGCGTGTGTACCGGTAGGAGTATCTGGCTCTCCCAAAAACTATTCTAACACACACACACTGAGGAGTCAAAACCGATCCAAAACCCTGCATACAGGGGCTCAGAGAATTTAGAGTGGTAGGTATGCATGAGGGTCAGCGCACCCGTGTCAGAGGAGACGCTGTAGAAGGACAGAATACCGGCAGCCCAGTCCAGGTACACTCCTATTCTGTTGGAGCTTGAAGGGGGGGCAGGTAAGTCGGTGATTTTCTTATTGTGCCACACAGAGTAACTGTTCGTCCCGGCTGAATTAGTGCAGTACAGCCTCCAGGACTTTTCATTATATCCAAATCTGCAGTCGTCACCGCCTCCCTTCCTGCTGATTCCCTTATAAGTCACTGCTATGGCTGCCCCCCTCCCACCCCACTCAGCCTCCCAGTAACAGCGTCCACACACGCTCTCCCTGCACAGGACCTGCAGCCAAATATCAAACCTGTCCGGATGGTCAGGATAGTCCTGCTGCTCTCTCACGGACATCACCTTTTTGTTTCCCTCAGACAGAGCAAGGTCCGCTTGTACTGTGTTTGGGTCCAGTGTGAGCTGACAGGAATCTGCGCACAAGGAGAAAGATTAGAGGACAGGACATCTTCCAACACTAAAACACATATTTTCCTAATTTCTAATTTTTATTGATTTTTTTTTTCTTCTTAAGATCTGGTTATGTTTTAAGTTGATGAAATTCCATTTTGATATTTTAAATCTCTATATGCACTGTAAGTGATTAGCTACATTATAAGTAAGGGTAACCCTCAATGTATCTCAGGGAAAATGAAAGTTGATTTATTGATTGGTTGATTGGTTAATTGATTTGATTGGGGTATTCAAACATTTACATATGACAACATTGCATATTGCTCTTCTGTGTGAAAAGTCACATTTCAGTAAATTCAGATCAAACTGAACCCTGGTGAACTTTTAGATTATATGATGCACTGGATAAGTTCTTAATAATTCATAATGAAATCGAGCTGTTCTGAGATTTACACCCCTGCTAAGAGTGAGAGTATGCATGTGTACAGGTGGGTGGATGAACATGAATGAACAATGAACGAATCTTACACTTTCTCAGGCCTGGGTTGATCCGGACCTCCCCTGCATGCTCCATTCTAAAGAAGAAGAATCCATTCATTCATAAAATTATTCATTCATTCATTTTCTGTAACTGCTTAATCCTTACTAGGGTCGCAGGATGATAAAACCAATGTTATACAAATACTAAACATAACCGAGCTGTTCGAATTGATGGACTTTACTACTGAATCCTTTATGGTTTCTCTTATGCATTGGAGACATGAAGTCTCTTCTCCCATTTTTGTGCTAATTGCTGAATGAAAATTTAAATCATAGAGTGTTTTATGAGCAGAACTTTCAACATTACACGTATAGTTAAAGTATTTCAATGCCTTCATTAAAATATCTGTGAAAGTAGAAGTTATTTCATACAATTCCAACCCAATTTACAGCATTACACTGTATTTTATCCATGTTTCAATAGTACACATTGGATGCTGGATAGTTTAACTGCATACAGCTATTAAGTTAGCAAACAGTCCAGAGTAGTGTAAGCTAGTGTTTTGAGATGGTTTTACTAAAGTATTGAATTTTTACAGCAAGGTATGATTAATTTAATCTCAAATAAAATGTTTTGCCAAAAATGTTCAGTTCATTTCTTTAAGGCCATGCAGTCTTTCAGATTGTCTGGATTCTTTGTATTGATTTGGTGTTCACTGTTTGCATGTTTAGCAGGTTGCCCCAGATGAAAGTGTATAATAAATGATAAATGAATAAATGTAACGTAAATGTAAATTGTACAACCTGGAAAAAAACGGTTTTTTAAATCCCACTGTGAGCCCTACATAAAGTCAGTGTGCCAGGTGACCTTTTAAGAACTGCTTTTTCTAAAAATTCAGTTACTGTTGCTTACACACATAAATACAGACCTACATACCTAAGGGTTTTCAGTTTACAGAGTGGATCATCCACTATAGTTGAGAGCATCTTCACTCCTGAATCTCCTGGGTGATTGTAGGTCAGATCCAGTTCTTTCAAGAGTGAGTGGTTTGATTTCAGAGCTGAGGCCAGAAAAGAACAGCCTTGCTCTGTGACCAAAGAACCAGACAATCTACAGAAAAGATGGAAACAAAAATGTGGTTGGCAAACATGAGCAAAAGGAAAACTTAACATGTCAGCATAAGGAAATAACAGGGTCACATGAAGATGAGGAACCAAGGCAAGGTGACCAAAATGGCCTTTTAGAAAACTAAACATTTTAGCTCATCGTTTTTTCATTCAGTAACAAATTCACAGAAAGTTCACCTGAGTATCTCCAGTTTACAGTGTGAACTCTTCAGTCCAGCAGAGAGCAGTTCCACTCCTGAATCCTGCAGGTCATTGGTGCTAATGTCCAAGTGTTTCAGGAAAGAGTTTTCTGATTGTAGAGCTGATGCAAGTGTCTCACAAGAATCCTTAGTAAGATTACACCCAGCGAGTCTGCAAAAAAGAGTGAAAACACAGTTCAAAACACTGTTTATGGTTTGTTCTGGTTCTCATTTCTGCTAGGAAATGAGCTTTGATTAAGATGGATGAGGAGAGGAACAATTCCATATAGCAATATATAAATATAAATGAGCCAAAATACAGACATACACACCTGAGTGTCTCTAGTTTGCAGTGTGGATCTTCTAGTCTAGCAGAGAGCAGCTTCACCCCCGAGTCTCCTGGGTGATTGTAGGTCAGATCCAGTTCTTTCAGGTGAGAGGGGTTTGATTTCAAAGCTGAGCCCAGAAAAGAACAGCCTTCCTCTGTCACTAAACAACCAGACAGTCTATAGAAAAGAAAGACAAAAGGAAAGGAATATGGAAAGAGAGTGGAAAAAAAACAAAAAACTTGAGAATGAAAGGGCCAATATCCTACATATTTCTTGCATTTTACTGTGGTGCACTCATGACGTTTATGTACACAATTCATTTCATATTCACTATGAAACATATTTACTATGTTATTAAAACGCCTGAAAGATCTGAAATGCATCTGTGCAATTCGAGAAAATGTCAACTTCAGAATATAGTAGAAACTAAAACAAATAATAGACCAGCATGGTGTTCTCTCACAAAATAAATTAAAAAAGTCTCACCTGAGTATCTCCAGTTTACAGTCTGAACTTTTCAGTCCAGCAGAGAGGTTCTCAACTCCTGAGTCCTGCAGGTCATTGTTACTAAGGTCCAGCTCTTTCAGGTGGACGTTTGCTGATTTCAGACAAGAACACAAGATTTCACAGGAGCTCATGGAGAGTTTACAGCCAGCAAGTCTGCAAAGAGTACATATGGTGCAACATAACAGAAGGTTAGTGATGTTGCCCTCAATTTTGAAGTTCTGGAGAGAAAAAAAAAACACTTTACTTTGAATAACAATGAGCCAATTTCCAAAAAAACAACCAACCAAACCAAAAAACACAATTTGTGGTCTTTGCAGTTTTGTTCAGCTCAGTACCATGTGTCTGCTTTAAACTCATCCAAAAGAAGCTAATGTTTAGCATGGATTGCAAAGATTTCAAGCCTAGAAGTAATGTTTAGGTTCAGTCAGGAGGTTTGGTGTAAATAACAACTGTAGTACCCTTCAAGGCAGAGGTCTTCAAATTTGGACCTTGAATCAGTTACCAGCCCCTTTTTTGTAATCATTTCTAGATAACTGAACTGTTGATGTATTAATTTGGCCACTTGGTGTCATACCTATTAGTCATTACAAAATCCATGAAAGGGAACTGCTCTAAGGGGATGCAGGATTTGAAGAAACCTGCTCTGTAGGGGGTCCAGAGTATCAAGAGGCTGCTGTTCATGTTATTTTGAAGTCTGCATAGATGGACGAATGAATGTCTAGAAGATGATCATATCACATGCAATGATATAATAAAATACAAAAAAATAAAAATACGAAGAAACCATAGAATTCACCAGGGTGCCTTACCAGTGCACCGTCTTGAGGCGCACTGGCGCAAGGAGATGTAAAAGGTTATGTGTTGTTAAATAAGGCTGACACTTTCCTGTTTGTTTGGTGAAAACAGCACATTATACTGAGAAAAGAAAACATCAACCATTAAACATCAACAACATTAGCAGCACGGCAAATTAATACCCTTTACTTACCTTCCCTAACTCTGATCACCTGCACCACTCACACACCCCACTTTTCCTGTGATTTTCTGATCACTGACTTGCAGTCAAGATATTTCGTTCATTGGCATTTAGCAATAAAGTCACAGAAAGCTCACCTGAGAATCTCCAGTTTACAGTCTGAAGTTTTCAGTCCAGCAGAGAGCAGCTCCACTCCTGCGTCCTGCAGAATGTTGTTACTCAGGTCTAGTTCTTTCAGGCTGGAGCTTGCTGACTGCAGAGCTGATGTTAGTATTTCACAGGACTTTGGGGTGATATTACAACCAGCCAGTCTGCAATAACAAAGTGAAAACACAATTTCACCACAGAAATTAGGCCAATGGCATTTCAACAAAGTCCTGGAGATCTGGTACAACAAAATGCTTATTTCCATTCTTATTCACTGGTTTAGCAAACACTCTTATCCAGAGACTTAAAATCATCACATTTCATAATGATGATTACAGACACTAGGTCAGTGTCCTGTTATGGTCCAACATAATTAATGACTTGGCTCAGTTAGGAATGGGTAATATTCTGAAGGTCATTTAACTGTACAGTGTTGTGGTCTTCCAGAACACAAGAAAGTGAGCAACACAGCCTTTTGGAGATGACTGAGGCAAGCCTTTATAAAAACATAGTATAATAAATGAACAGCAGGTGTCAAGATCAGGACTGAACATTTGGCTGGGTAATGATTTCATCGTTTTCTTTTTAGTTTAAACTAAAATATGATCATCTAGCAACAACATCACCTTCCAGATGCCACGTTTTTGTTTTGTGGAGTTTCTCTCTTAGTAGACACTGGTAAAACTTAGCACAAACTCTATCTCCATGATTTTGCCACTGTATGTAGTGATTTCAACCTAAAGATATGATGTCTCACAGTAAACTGGAAGTCATTTAAAACTGCCTTTATAGGGGAAAGAATATATTTACTGGAAGCTTACCTGAGTATCTCCAGTTTACAGTGTGAACTATTTAGCCCATCAGAGAGCAGCTCTACTCCTGTGTCCTTCAGGCTGTTGTAACCAAGGTCCAGTTCCTTCAGGGTGGAGTTTGCTGATTTCAGAACGGAGCTGAGAGTTTCACTGGAGGTTTTGGTGAGATTACATCTAGCGAGTCTACAAATACAAAACAAAATACAAAACAAAAAGGGAGAAAGTGACCTGTGAAAACTCAGAAATAACTGTCAGCAGTACAGGTTGGAAAGGATTCTTTGTTTGCACAGGATTTCAGTAGAACAACTATAATGGACTAGTTCCCACTGAAATCACTACAGGTCTCCTGACTGACCTGTGTCTTGAGCCAAAATATACTTATTAAAGTATTAAAAACATCCTTCAAAAAAACAGCCAAAAGTACTTTTGAGCAAGCTACAGAGCCAAAAAAAACTAATCCTGAAAACAGAGCAGCAGAATTAAATAGAATAGAAGATAACACCAACACACCACACTACATGCATCAAGTCAAATGCATAGCTGCCAAAGGGTTCTGTAAATGAGCAATATGAGCAATGCATGCTAATGTTTAAAAGATCTGCTTCAGTGTGTTCAGAAGTGCTTCAGTCTGGTGATATAAAGAGCTAAAGTTGGTCATTTCTCAAAACTGTTGTTGCATTTGTGTGGTAGTTAAAGAATGTGATCAAGGAAAAAAATGTGAAATTTAGTTTGAGACTTAAACTGCATTTTGATCAAGGAAACAGATGAACAGGAATACACTTAATACCTCAGTGGCCTTTGATCATTACTCTGAAACAAATCAATAATGATAGCGTACTGATCAGAACTGCAGTCCAAATGAACTTGCGGGGGAAGTACCACAGCATATCCAACAACAAAGGTAGCATTGTGCTTATTTTATAAAGTCATAGAAAAAAAAACATTGATGTGCATGTAACTCTTCTGGCAGCAAATTTAGAAAAATTAAAGGGGACAAAGACAGGCACTTTGAATGAACCACCAGAAAGACATTAGGTTTAATGGGGTCAAGACAAACGTCCAGAAACAAAGGTAAAAGCAGTATGTATATATATTTATCTTACCTCAAATAACAACAACTGTCCCAGTAGTTATGTGGATCATATTTTCATTTAAAGAAAGCTCACCTAAGAATCTCAAGACTACAGTTTGAGCTTTTCAGTCCAGCTGAGAGTAGCTCCACTCCTGTATCCAGCAAGATGTTGTTACTGGCATCAAGTTCTTTTAGGGGACAGTTTGTTGATTGTAGAGCTGATCTCAGCATGTCACAGAAGTTTGTAGACAGATTACAGCCAGCTAGTCTGCAAATCCAAAGAAAGTAATGTCACTACTCACCAAATTGTCAATTATACAAATATTGGTACATTCTAAAGGACTACTTGCCGTAGTCAAGTAGAAGGAGATCATAACATTTACTGAGGTCAACAAATATGCCTGACCAATTGATAAAATTGTCATTAGTTAATATATATTATCTTGAAAACAGGGATGGACAGCATAAGAATTTATATTTAATTTATTTAGAATATTTGTTGATTTCTGAGTGAGTACTCAAATATAAATACCCTAAAACAATAGTATTTATGTTTAATAATAAAAGATAATTTTAAGTATTTTTTATTACAGTTCAAAATATATCCACCAACAATGTATTGCAGGTCCGCTGAAGCCCAGCTACTCCTTCAAATATAGTTTTTTGTGAGCCACGTACATGTTAGAATTACTGTTTAATTTATCACAATCAGTATTTCAGTCAGTGGTAGCAGAAGCAACAGCAGCAGTCAGTGCACCCCTTCTCAAATAAGTATCACTATACTTACAATCATATGCAGGATTTCTCTGGCGTATCTGCTCTTTTTAGCTTCAATGGCCATAAAGAAGTGGTACCACCTAAACTAAACTAAACATAATCTATATATTTGTAACATTTTACTATATAGGAACTATAACTGTCCTTTTACCAGGCCTTTGTTCATAAAATGTGTTATATTTTAGGCTACAAAATAGGGGTTAAACAAGAATATCAACGTAATGAACAAAGTATTCAAATTATTCAAGACAAATTTGTAAATTTTACTTTTTCCTGTTAGGTGCTTTCCAAACTGTTATCAACCACAGAATTAAAACTATATGCATGATGCTACTGATTACCTATTTCCTTACCTGTATATACAGTAAGACAACAACATTATCAAATTACTATTATCAAGTTATAAGAGGTTGCAGTTATTCACACCATTGTGCCCTAAACTACATCTGGAAGTTTGTGCCACCTTAATGAGTGCAATCTTCCTAACCAAAGTTGACACTTACAGAGCCTTCCTGCAGTTGCTTACAGCGGGGATCAGCCTCCTATAACCTTCTTCTGTGGTGTTGTATTTCTTCAGATCAAATTCCTCCAGCACTTTCTCAGAGATCCGAAGCATGCAGGCTAGTGCTGAACACTGCCCAGGAGACAGTTTCTTTTCTGAGTGTTTCTCTGATTTCAGGTACTCCTGGATCTCTGTGGTCAAAGACTGGTCATTCATTTCGGTCAGGCAGAGAAACAGATTAATAGATCTGTCGACGGGAAGGTTCTGTCTTTGTTTTACTTTTTCCATCATCATCTTCAAAAGGCTCATCATCACCGATATCCGCTCCAGTTCCATCTCATCCTCTCCTTTGATTTGCTTCTGAATGTGTGTGATGATTTTGTTGATGCTGGCTGAGCTGCTGTATGTTTGTACCAGCAGGCCTTGTAGGAGCCTCTGGTTGGACTCCAGTGCGATGCCCAGCAGAAAGCGGAGGAAAAGATCCAGACTTCCATTCTGACTCCTCAAGGCTTTACGCACCGCTCCCTCAAGCAGCTTTTCCAGGCTTACGTTCTCAGACCACTCCTTGTATGGAGGTTTAAAAAAACAGAGTGTCTCCATGTTCTTGCTTGTGTAGCAGTAAAACAGGTAGAAAGCAGCAAGAAACTCCTGAAAGCTCAGGTGCACAAAGCAGTAAACTTTCCTTTGGTAAAGCACAGACTCCTCCTTAAAAATCTCAGTGCAAATTCCGGAGTACATGGAAGCCTCAGTGACATCAATGCCGCACTGTCTCAGGTCATCTTCATAGAACATCACATTGCCCTTCATCAGCTGTTTGAAAGCCAGTTCAGATAGCTTCAAAATCATGGTTCTGTTGGGTTCCAGCTGTACCTTTAGGTCCCCGTCCTCACTCGTCCCATACTTCTGATTTTTCCGGCTTGTCAGAATGAGCAAAAAGTGAATGTACATCTCCGTCAAAGTTCTGGGAATTTCTGCACCGATGTCGTGTTTTAAGATGTTCTGAAGAACAGTGGCTGAGATCCAACAGAAGACTGGTATGTGGCACATGATGTGGAGGCTCTTGGCTGTTTTAATGTGTGAAACGATTCGGTTGGCTTGATCTTGGTCGCTTATTCTCTTTCTGAAGTACTCCTCCTTCTGTGGATCATCGAATCCTTGAATTTCTGTCATACGGTCGATGTACTGAGGGGGGATCTGATTGGCCGCTGCTGGTCGACATGTTATCCAAATGAGAGCTGAGGGGAGCAGTTCTCCTTTGATGAGGTTGGTCATCAGCACACCCACTGATGATGTCATGGTTGCGTCAGATACCTTCTCACACTGTAAAAAGTTCAGTGGAATTCTGCTTTCGTCCAGACCATCAAAAATGAACACAGCTTTGCACAAGTCGTACATCTTCATGTCCAGGTCTTTGAGCTCAGGGTGGAAGTTACACAGAAGTGTATGTAGACTGTACTGGTTGTCCTTAATCAAGTTCAGCTCGCGGAATGGAAGCACAAACATGACCTCTACATAAGGATTGGCATTTCCTTCAGCCCAATCAAGAACAAACTTTTGCACAGAGACGGTTTTTCCAATGCCAGCGATGCCCTTAGTCATCACTGTTCTGAGACTCTTCCCTTTTATTGTTTCGTCCTCGAGTCCTGGCCTGAGGGAGGATTCAAAAATCTCATTGCACTTGATGGCAGTGTCCTGTAAGTTTTGCTTCTTTGGCGTTTTCTCCATTTGCAAAACCTCGTGTTCTTCGTTCACTCCTTCACACTCTCCCTCTAGGATGTAGAGTTGTGTGTAGATACTGTTCAGCAGTGTTTTATTCTCTTGGGTTTGAACTACCTCAAATAAGCTCTCATACTTGATCTTCATTTGTGTTTTGTGTCTCTCTAAGACTTTGTGCAAGACATCATCTGTTGGATGGTTGGGCTCCTGCTGCAGTGCTGCTTCAGCAGTATGCTGCCTGATAGGGATCAAATACACCAGTACAAGCATAAGAGGAGACCAACTCAAACATAACACTATTTTTCACACAAACTGTGGGTAGTTTTTTTTTACTGCACACCCAAAAACAAGAACCGGACCAAACAGCAAAAATGGCACCAACAGTTCTTGCTCTAGAACTGTTACCCACTGTGGGGTGAATTGTAATGTAGATACATTATGTTCTTAAACAGGGTCAATTATGATATTCTTTTGGACCCATGGCACCATTATCTGCAAACGCTGATAGCAAGTAGGCAATAATTTATCTAGATTCACCTAAAAGAGACTGTTTTTGTGCCAATAAAGTGACTTACTCCAAGTATTTTTTGGTTACGGAGTTTGGTGTAAGTCAGAGAACTGACACCTATAGTCATATGGCCTAGCCACACTTTTGATTTCCGGCAAAGTTTCTCAAACAAAAAACCCCAATGATTCAGTGGTAATTTCAGATTTCTTACTGCATATTGACTTCTGAGGCAAATACATTTCCAAAAATAGTGACTGACACATCTACCTTATGTTTCTGTACTCTTACTGTTGATGTAACAGTGCTTGATTGTGTTATCTCCCCTGGATGAGTAAAGAATTCACTGGGTGTAGCCACTCTAAAGCATCATTAGCTACATTACAGTGACATACTTGTCAGCTTAACCTGGCGGCTGACGTGCATTAACAAATTATGCTGGAGGATCAAGGCTTCATAGAACCACACTAACATTAGATTTTGCGTGTTTAGGTATGACTGCCTACAGATAAACACATGAATGAAGGAATGGGTTACATACTCAGTCAGGAGCCAGTATATTTACTTTTGCAGTTTTACTGATTTGCAAAACGTCCTCAGTCATGCCCTTTCCACAAGTCAACATAAATTGCAAATGTGTATGGTGGTTGTGTCTTAAAAGCATTAGGCTTAGCATCCCAGATAGGCTATGTGCAAACTCTTTATAAAGTAACAATGGCACATCAACGCATCATTCTATCTTATATTCTGGTGCATTTACTGGTGACTCACTCCCACACCCAGAGTTGAATGCTGGCATATATTCACCTGGGTGTTGGTGCTGCTTCTCTCTGGACCTGTTCAACCACCATGCTCATTTTTTTTTTATTTTGCTTTATTCCTTTTTACAGCTGAGGACATGTTTATGCATGTTTAATGTAGGCTAGATTCTATCTGAGGCAAGTCCATAGGGAGGTGAAATAAGTTTGCACTAATGTTAAGTAGATGCTGCCAAAATATTGTATAGCAACTACAAAATAATCCACATAAGATTCTGAAAAATAAGGCTTAAGATTAATAATGAGTTAATAAGACTGCAGCGTAAGGGCACAACTCACTTGAGGTTAAAGGGCACAGTTTCACCACTCAGTTCAGGAAGCCACTGCAAGGACTGGTCACTCTTCATGGACAGGCAGGAGGGTGCTGGAGATGCTGCTCTCTGCGTCTGCAAACTGGAGACACAGAACCAAATTATTACTGAGGACCGTTTTGAAGTCATGATACACATGCAGTTGAGGGAGGACTGTGCTGATCCACTCTCTTCTAGTTTATTTTCCACCTGCTTCAGACAGCTGAAACCTTTGTAACAACCATAATTAACAATTTAACTGCCATTTTAGGCCACTCTACACATTTTAGCTACGTTGCCTGCCAGATGGATTAATTTACTGTCTTATATGAAAATGATACAATCTACTCACTCACAAAAATGTCTACATTTATGTGTAGAGTCAAGCAAAGCAGATATTTGACAGTTCGTAACACTGAACAAGTAGCACTAACCATTTTATCTAATAAAATTAGTGTTAGCTTTCTAACAAGCTTGAGTTATAAATACATTAATAGTTTGGTATTACAGTGCTGAAGAGCAGTGCATTGCCTCCCTTCTTCAGTGCTACTTATCTGCAGGAGGCAATTTAGTGAACTACACCCAGCCAAACATACCGCATAACAATAAATGGTCACCAATGTTCTTCCTGGAGATCCACTTTGAGAAGTCCCTGATTGGCTGGAGAGGAAGTGAGCACCATGTTGGATTAGCAGGTTGGCGCTAAACACAGCAGGAAAGTAGATCTCCAGAAGGAGGGTTGGTGAACACTGCACTAAATAATGAGTCTTAAAATCATTAACGGGTTAACCCTTAGAACTTAGAGTGTATCAGTAAACTCTGATTTCAGTAAATATAATCGGTGTAAATCAGTCTAGAACCGGTGTTTACCCTCAGAA
>JBBPCZ010000012.1:5377315-5387401 GCA_037974445.1 Brycinus macrolepidotus
AGAGAGAGAGGGAGAGAGAGAGAGAGAGAGAGAGAGAGAGAGAGAGAGAGAGAGAGAGAGAGAGAGAGAGAGAGGGGTGGAGTGCTGGTTGGCTGAATAGTTTCCAAAAGCCTGGGCCGCTTTTAGTGGTGATTTGTCTTGTCGACTTCTGGGGAAAGTTTTGCAATGCCTTCAGATGAATTTTCCAGTAATTTGGAGGGGTTCTCCCACTTCTTACACAGTTATTGCACAGTCCCTCTGTATGTACTGTCTGAGGAGAAAGAAATCAGAAGTCATGTATTAGAGCTAAGAACAACAAGCGAACAACACAAAAACAACAAACAAGCAAAACTAAAAAAAAACCATGACGTTTGACGGGTTAATAGAATGGATGAGTTATGGCGGTATGTGGTCATTAGATAAAAAAACTAATCAAAATCTTTATTGAATTTTCCTTTGTGCTTCATTTAAGGTGGCCTGGTCTGATGATTCACGTTTTTCTATTAAATCATACGTACAGGCAGGTGCGTCACTTAGAGATACAAGTTTTGGTTCCAGTTGTGATGATATACTTACGGGACAAAGTTTCTTTTAGCTTTCTTTCAGGTGCGTCACTTACCTGGGGAAGAGATGCACCAGGATGGTCTATGTGAAGAAGGTGAGGCAGTGGAGGCAGTGTGATGCTCTGGGTGATGTTCTGCTCGAGAACCTTGGGTCCTGCATTCATGTGGGCGTTCCTTTCACACCTAAACACTCCAGACCAAGTTCAGCCCTTCATGGAGACGTTGTTCTTATTGGCAGTTCCTCTTCCAGCAGGATGATGAGTCCTGACACTGCAAACACTGATCAGGAGCCATGTGAAGAACATCACAAAGAGTTCAAGGTGCTGAATTGCTGAATTGGCTTCCAAATCCCCCAGATCTCAATCAGATCAAGAATCTGTGGGACATACCAGACAAATTAGAGCCCCCCCCTTACAACTTACAGAACTTAAAAGAAAAAAGTTTCTGCTGGTCCCTGTTCAGAAAGAAAAGAAAACAGATTTATAAATGTGAACCTGCTGTTGCTCAGAAGGGGCCTGTTCTAATGTTCTGATCAGGGCTCTGGACTCTGAGGGGAACTTATTTTTCTATAACAAACTAGATAAAACGTGAATGCCCTGCAGTGGCAAATAGCTTTGGTTTCATATTTGATTTGATTACATTAATGTTTAAGTTGAGATTCATAAGAAATATTTGAACTGTAACTGTGTAACTGTGTTAAAGGGAAAACTGCTGTTAAAAAGCTCCTTATTTGTTTTAAGTGTTTCCAAACCAAATGTTATTGCACTTTTGTTCATATAGCAGTACTTTTAAAATAAAAGTACGCAATACACTACTTTTGAGTTCATTATTGAATTTTGTGAATAACAATGAGATCAATCGTGATTAATCGCAGAAAATCATGATTATCGCGATTAAAATTTTTAATCATTGCCCAGCATTAAAATAAACAGAAGAAGAGAACGTCATAATGGTCTGACATCCAGACAACTACCTGAAATGCACTTTATGCAGTTACTGTATACTTGTTGTTGCTATTAAAGAAACAGTTTAGCAAATTGTGTTTGCACAATTTTCCAGTCATCCCAGATGTCAATCAGTCAAGGCATGTTTGGAGTCCAAATTTTGTCTCTTTAGCTTAGCGCTGGATCTTCAAGGTTAAGATCGCTAACACTAGAAGTCAACAGTCACCCAATATTATTTTCCAAAATACATCCCCAAAACTGCTCTCAACCCACTGGTGTATTATGATTTCATTTGTCATTGCTGAAGCTTAACCGCAGGTACCATTTTTGGTAAAAGTTGTGTTTCCCCCATGTGCTTTGTGTGGGAGTTCTTTCTCCGAAACCAGCTTCAGCATCTGTAGTGAATTTAAAAAGATCTTACCGATCAAGCAGGAGATTGCGAGACACCGGCGAGGGTGACTTAAGTGCCGGAATTACAAAAATAAACCTTTCTCACAGGCCAGACAAAAGATGGATTCATGGACATGCAAGATAATGTTTCATTGCCCCTTTGATCTCCAGGAAATCTGTCTGAACTAAACAAGCCGAGTGCGGGAAGAGTGTGGCAGGTCGTGTTTTATCTAAAGCCCTCGAGTCGGGGGAATAAATTTGCGATGGCGAGCCTGTGAGAAAGTGGGATGCGAGTTTGCCACATGAAGGGAGTTCCAGGGTATGGGTCCAGTTAAAATACCGCCGCAATAAAAGCCCCCCTCCGAATCAGCCGGCCATTTTCCCGAGGAACCCGCTTCCTCTGAGAATTCCTGTCTGCTACATTATGTTAGAATGGAAATTTCAAGAAGGCCAAGATGTGTTTTTCTTCCCAGTGTGAAATTTAGTGGTAAACTGTGACAATTAGAGTTGAGCCTTCAGTTCGGGCCATAAATATTAAAACATGGTAAAAAAAAAAACAAAAAAAAAAAACATCAAGGCTAAATTAAGGCGCCTGGAAGATTCTTGTTGGATTTGAATGTTAAGCTAACTGCATTCTGCATGAACATTTTGGTCCGTTCCAGATTGAAAGCAGACACCTTAAGCTTATAAAAGATATTCATTACATTTAGCAGACTCTTTTATCCAAAGCAACTTACATTCCCTAACTACAGGGGACAGTCTCCCTGGAGCAACTTGGGGTTAAGGTTCTTGCTCAGGAACCCAGTGGTGGTGCTGAAGGTAGGATTCGAACCACCACCCCTTATATTCCATGTTTTGAAGCTTGTAACAGATATAAGAACACATGAGCCTATGTACAGCTTTTTTTTTACCATCTGACACACACACCTTGGTAAGACCATCTGACACAAACCCACTGTTTACTGTCTGACACACACCCACAGGTTATACCATCTGACACACACCCACTGGTTAGACCATTTGAGACAAACACTGGTAAGACCATCTGACACACACACACACATTGGTTTTACAGTCATTCACAGTCAGTGATGTATCTAGAAATTCCAGAAGCCCTAGAGTGACATTTTCCGTTTGTGAAACTGGCGCCACCCACTGTAGATCAGAACGTGATTGGTAGATTCTTTCTCCTAATTATGGTGGTAGTTAATTTGATATGGTAGGCCACGGAGCTGGTCGGCCCTGTACACTCACTAGGTCATGCAAGGGCTTTGCTGTCCCCTCATGTCAAAGTGGGTGTCAGTGGTTTGATGAGAAGATGAACTGCAAGTACTCAACAAAATTAAACCTCAAAATGAAAAACGACCCCACCCCCACCACTGTGGTTTGCACAGGGTCCCCAGTGTGGTCAGGCCTGGCTCTGGTAGACCCTGATAGAACCGCCTGAGGGTTGCTCTCTGAATATTTTGATGTATGAACAGACTTTGTAGTTTTTTTATTTGCTGTGCAGACTTCAAATATGTATGCACACGATGCTGTTTCATCTTTTTCCATGTAAAATCATCTCAGTAACCACAACTTGTTAGCTGGTACAAAAATGTGTTGCTTATAACACACCTTTATTCATCAAGTGGTATCGGAGTACAGTTTAAGATCCACAGTCTTTTTTCGTTACACAACAGTACATTTCAAAACAAAATCTTCATAGGTTCCCAGCCCTGAAATACACATTTCCACCGAGACACGTTTATAGTGGTCTCTCATACGTTTACAGTTTTATTGTCAGTATCACAGATACACTCACAAACCCCCCAACCCCCACACTCAGGGATTCACTCGCATACCCAAAACTGATCTAGAATTTAAAAAAATTACATCAGGGACTCATCTCAGTCCAGCAGATAGAAGCCCCTCTCCATTCACTCTGAGTCTGTGTAGCAGATTAACAACATTAAAAGAGTATTTCCCCCAAAACCCTGGCACTGCTGACAGCATAAAAACCAGCAGGGGATAGTTAGCATGATGCTAGAGATATAAAAACTGGCCTCTACAAGCCTTCTTCACTGCTAGCATTCATAATACTTAGCATTTTTGGCTTCGTCCTTTAACATTAACAAACCATCACCCAATTTTTAATAAAAGGGCATTGTACCATACTATAAATTTATACCACTAATATTTTTAGGTCTGTAAATTGTGCTATACTCTCAAAAATATTTAGAATCAAATGTTTAAAATCCTTCCTCTGGGCTAGGAATTTGTTGCGATTCTTAAGGAAAAGTTACAGGCATACGATACACAACAACAGCTTCCAGGAGCTCATCTGGTTCCCAGAAATAGCTTTGTTGTCCATTTGAGGTGGTGAATTCAAGATCCTGTGAAAGAGACTCTGGTTTGGGAGAAAGGTTTCTCCATCTGGTAGTGGTGGAGCTCTTCACTCTCCAGTTAAAATGTAAGCGGCATTGCTTTGCTGCAGGCCTGAAATCCCAGATGCAGGCCTGGGTTTGGCACAATAAGCCTTGCGTGTGGTTTAGATCTGTCCGGTAGAGGCTAGTCTGCTGATGGGAAAACCCAGCGAGCCTTAACTAGCCCACCAGCTGGTAAGCTGCCCCAGTCCATGTCAGCTGGACCCTTCAAGAGTTTGTGCCAGACTACTGGCATTAGCATCATGCTAGAGTGAGATGATTGTTCCGTTCTACAGTCGGTAAAAGATCTTTCTTTATGGGAGTCGATGTGATGGAAGAACCTCTGTCCTTCAACTTGAAGAGGTCCGAGACGTAGAACACCTAAGGAAAGAAAATTTGAAGGTTATTTTTGTAGGGAATAGAAACAGTAACTGCTGCCACCAATACCATCCATCAGCAAGTGAATGAGACTTCATGATGGTAAGTAGGACTGCAATAATTAATTTTTGATGGCTAAAGTGTGATTGCACGGGTGCTACAAAACCAGTGGGTTTATGGGCAAAAATTTGTGTAAAAAAAAAAAATCTACATGGATTTGAACGGGCGATTTTCTTCTTATCCAGCCATTTATGGTTAATTATGTCTGCGTATGGTTAACAAACAGTGATGCACGTCTTTTTTTATAACTGACCTGAGCTTTAGTGTCCTGAAGTCTATTTATGAATCTGCTGTTTGTTTAGCTCCGCAAGATTGATGCGTTTCTCCAGATTTTGTCCCTTTTCGGTCGCCTTAGCTGTGATGTCACAGACTCTCTCTCCAACACACATTTTTAAGGAGACTCGACTATCCTCTCCCTCTCCCCATATACTAAAGACGCCACTTGACCACAAAAATCATTTTTTAAAATGATCAATACTTGGGGGACATTAACGGATGGTTTTTACGTTGGAACCATGCCAATATTTCAAAAACTGTAGGAGGAGAAGAGACACTAAATTACAGCTATAAAAAGAATAATACTAAAAATAAAACTTAAGAAGAACGGTAGTGTGATTGTTGACGCAATCACACAAAAAAATGACATGTTTAACACATTTCGTCGTGTAACAGGGTTCCTTAAACCTATTTATTAAGTGAATACCATTGATGATCTGGTTATAGTGTTTTCTGTCAAAGAGTGGGATAAATTAAACAGTGAACAGTCAATTAATAATAATAATAATAAAAATAATAATCAGCATCATCATAATAACCATAATAATATAATTTGTATTTATAGAGTGCCTTCCTCAAACTCAAGGTCGCTTCACAAATAGTTCAGATACAGAACAAGAAACGTTTTACAGACAGTACTTGGCCAAAACATTGAACACACCAAATTACAACAAAACAGAGTACAGTAGCAGGAAAGAACAAAGAGACAGAAGAAAAGAGACAGAGCACTCAGAGAAAAGATATGTTTTTAATCAGGTTTTGAAAGAAGCAAGAGAGGAAGCATTGTGAAGATTTTGTGGGAGAGAGCTTAATAGTTTGGGAGCCACAACACTAAAAGATCTGCAACCCATTGAAGATGTCAAAACTTGAGGACTTTAAGCAAACCAGAACCAGATGAACATAAAGAAAGAGTAGGAGTAAATGAGTGAAGTAATTCAGTGAGGTTGGGGGGACCCAGCTTTAATGAGAAGTAGCTGTATACTGTAAAATATGGAAGTTGGGGGAGATCTTCAACAGAGTTTTGCACAGACTGAAGCCTAGCAATGTTTTTATTGGGAGACCATGAAAAGAACATTACAGTAATAAAGACAAGAAGTTATGAAAGCATTAACAAGTCTTTCATCCACCTTCATGGACAAGAACTAAACTGATGGCTGGACGACTGGGTCAGAACACCCCCAAAACGAGCTACTGCGGCACAAAATGCCTGTACAATTTTTATGGCTGACTGATGTTGTACACAAATAGAAATATTATTTTTTAAGGATGATTTTGAGAGTATTTTAATGCTTGTCCAGAAATACAAACAAAGAATCAAAGCCTATGTTTCAAATGCACTTAAAAAACATACTTTTGAATGATTTTTTGTTGGTAAAAGACAAAAAAAAAAAAAAAAAAAAAAGACAATTTAATAAGTTCTGCCTAGTAGGAAATTTGAAGGGGTTAGGGTAACTTCTGGGCAGCCCTGTTGATGTGATACTGTTTCTCTGACAGATTGCAATACACTGCAGGAAGTATAGGGGGCAATATGGCTTTTATTGTTTTGCTGGATCACTAAAAAACAATTTTGTAAGTGGAACTTATGGTGGCAGTGCTGTCTGTAATGGACAAAGTGATTACAGGCATAACAGGAATAATTAGTCGGTTATATAATAGCAATCAGATTGATTGATTACAGGAATGACTGGCAGCTGCAGCCCTAATTCTGAGCATGTAAGTACAAATGTGAGGGTGAGATACTGTATCAATATGTAGAAGTTCACGGGTTTGAGTGTGAGAGAAGGCAGACAGGTACTTACTATGCAGTAGGCCACCAGGGCGCCCTGTGCGAAGCCTGCCAGTACGTCGGTGGGGTGGTGCTTGTGATCGGACACGCGTGAGAGGCCAGTGTAGAAGGCCATCATGAGGAGAGTAAACTGCACCAGTGGCCGCAGGAGCCGCGCCCCCTCCCAGGTGAACCTCGACTGCAGGTACAGCTACGGGACCACAGACAAGACTGGGGTTAACAATAACTAAGAACAGCTCAGTGATCTGAGAACAGTTCATATAACTCGAGAGCTCAGGGGTTTGAGCCCAGCTGACAAAACACTGAGTATAAAATTTTCATTTTACTTTACTCATATACACTACAGGCCAGAAGTTTGGGCCCACCCTCGGATTTAGAAAACAAAATAAATACAATACACTCCTTTTTCAGAAATGTATAACAAGAAAACATTAGAAATACTTAAACAGACTGTTTTTCAATATTTTTTAGTCTGTAGTCACACAATTTATCCAGTTAGAGCTGCACGATATGGAGAAAATATCAGTATTGCGATTTTACTGATACATATTGCAATTTTGATGTCTTTCAACATATTAAAACGTCCATATAAAAAAGGCTTGAAGTCTATAAATATTGATTAAAATTGTACTCCCGCCTCCATACAGTCCATATATGAAAAATAAGCTCCAAAATAAATTAAAAAAAAAAAAATCATAGTTTTTGTGATGTCACAAAACACATTTAAATATCTCCTTATTCTGGCTACAGCAATTTAGCCCCGCCCATTCATGCACCGCTTTGCAGGCTTGTGCTGGATTACATGAAGACCTCAATTCATCAGAACACCCAGTAACTCACCTGGAGCTGTGATTGGTCACCCAGTCAGAAACACTAACTGTGATTGGTTAGAGGTTCATTTGCATATTGCAGCCTTTTGCGATATCAGTATTTGCAGAGAACAAGATCACAATAATGATTAGCAGTGCAGCCCTAATCTAAACTTTTGTTGAAAAGTTTGATCGTTCATCATAACGTAAAAGCAGCATCACTGTTTTCGACTTACAAAATACAAAATAAAGCGTACAAAGGTGAGATAGAGGTGATTATCGTTTACATTTTTTAGGATCTGGGATACTTACAGCCAAATAGAGCATGGTGTACATGGAGAAAGAGGCATGGCCTGAGAAAAAGGACTTCCTGTAGAGAGAGACGAAGACGAAGGACTTTATCAGTACCCGGTTATGGATTTTGAAGTCAGTTAGTGGAGAATTTAAAGAGGAGTAGAAAAGGGGCCTATAGACAAACATTAACCCCTGTATATCTACGAAATACATGGCTATAATGGCCAAAGGAGCAGAAAAACCTTGCTTCTCTTTATCTTTAGTAGTAGTAGACTCCACTGTCCCTCTATTAGAAAGTGCCAGACTTTAGCATGGCTTAGTGTAATGAATGGAGACTGCAGATAATCCTAACAGGTGCAACGATGCACATCCACCAGTTTCCTCACAGGCATTAGCCTATATAGTACAGCTGTCATCAGCTTATGAGGCAGATCCTAATATTCTTACGTAACCAAACTTGCAGTTTGGCTGGAGACAGTTACTGAGCAGTGGTTCCAATAGTTTCATTGGGTTAACTCAGCCTGATGATTAGTGTAACCCTTGGAACCTGAGCGGCATGAATGAGCAGTAAATTGTCGTCATACGGCAAAACAACTCCTTATACTGAAGTTCCCCTGGTTTGTGTAGATGATCGAGGTGTCAGACGTCATGCTGAGCTTTGATTGATGGTGTTATGTCACGTAGAACTAAGTTACCGTAATTTAAAAAACATGTAATAATGAAAATCACTACTGGGGTTTTCAAAATGACGTCACAAGCAAATGAACATAAAGAACAAAAATGAAAAAATTTCTTCTATTAATGAAAAAAAAAATTTTATTAATGAAAAAATTCTTTTATTAATGAAAAAATTTCTTTTATTTTAGGTCTTAGAAACAAACAGAAAAAACACAAGATCTTTGAACCCGGGAGAACTTTCAGGATAGTCTCCGCCCACAAGTGGGAGGGGAAAACCCGCAGAGGGAGGGGCTCCGGAGAGCGGCCGAGCGGCGGCGCGCTGAGAGAAAGAGCAGCAAACGGTGAGTGTGTAGGAGAACAAACACCGGTTCTAGACTGTTTTACACCGGTTATATTTACTGAAATCAGATTTTACTAATACACTCTGAGTTCTAAGGGTTAAGCAATTTATAAGCAATTTAAGCAACTTTTAAACAAGATCTGATGTAAGATAGACAGTCAAACAGTAAACAGACAGCAATAAACTGCAGGAACAGTCTGCATGTGGTTATTTTATTGAAGAGGCACTATGAAGCTTTACTGTCTCACAGTGAGAATATGTTTGAAGCCTAAAGCTGCAGTGCACTGATCTATCACAACTCACTGTCTGGCGCTTGGTTACCTGCATATACAGTGCTGTTCTAAGGGTTAAAGTCGGTTCAGAAGTGATTTTCACAAACATCTGTTGATGTACACTCGATTTTGCTAGAATTTCATTTATTTTCCTTGAATAGCTGAACTTGCATGCACACTTGAACCACTGAGGACTTAGGGTTTGATCTCAAAAGAAGACTAAACCTGAACATTATATATTAGTCCTGAAGCCCCAAGAGTGCCCTGCTTAGCCTTATGCCATACCTGGCCTCCTGCACCCTGCTGTCGTCACCCGTGCACATGTAGTCGGTGATGTAGCCAAGCGAGCAGTTGATGGTGGAGAAATCCGGCCTGCACACATCCAGGAAGTGAGGTCGCAAGCGGCCCACGGACACTTTGGCGATGTCCGTGAAGGACTGGCTGACCGCGCAACCGAAGATGAAAACCCCCACCTGCTTGTAGAGGGCTGACAGGTACGGGTTCCTCACAAATGCATTGGAGCCCTCATGAAGATAGTGGATCCTGTAGCTCTCACCTATGGTGATCTGTGAGGTTAAGAAGAAAAAAAAAAAAACTTAAAGAGCAGCTTGGATCAACATCATATTCGGCTTTTTGGCCAAAGTATTAATAAACAATGACTAATTACGTATAAAACCTAGTACTCTGACTTATAAGATTATAGATTATAAGAGCTCATGAATACGTTCATGCAAAATTTGCATCCCTTCATGTACACATTAACTGCTGCATGCACTTCATTACGAATTATTATGATATTTAGGGTTGAGCTCATGAATCCAGTGAAATTTATAAAAATGCAACATGAAAAAATACACGCTTTTTTGAGACATACAGTACTGTGCAAAAGTCTTAAACCACCTAATTTCTGTA
>JBBPCZ010000012.1:5387501-5410244 GCA_037974445.1 Brycinus macrolepidotus
CCATCTAACTTAAGTCCTGAACCAGTGAAGAAACAGGAGCAGATGATTCCAGATGATCAGGCGGTGATCAGTATACTAAGTGTGTTTGGGATGACAGGAGATCTGTGTGAACAAGATGTTTCACCAAACTGTAGATGATGTAAATACTGATTTTGTGTGGAAAGTGTGTGTTGTGTCAGACCGTTGCGCTTCAGTGGGTCCAAACCTAACCCACATATTTACTAAACCTTTGTTTACAAAACAATGAGCAATCCATTCATTCAACTTCAATTCCTTCCAAGTCATTTGCAAACAATAATATGACTATCAAAACACTTACATACATTGAATCCAATTTCATCAATTTAGACCTGCAAGTCCTTCATTTTTCTTACAACTGAAGCAGAACAGCATCCCCTCATGGATCCCTCTGGTAATTGCAGATTTTTTTTTTTCCTTTCTTGACATTATATCAGCTGTAACAGCTTTTTAGGACTTCTTATTAGCTCACAGTTATTTAAAGTCAT
Source organism: Brycinus macrolepidotus (assembly GCA_037974445.1). NCBI lineage: Eukaryota > Metazoa > Chordata > Actinopteri > Characiformes > Alestidae > Brycinus > Brycinus macrolepidotus. The sequence goes on from JBBPCZ010000012.1 coordinate 5,388,008, forward strand.
TATTTACCAGCTACTTTTGTTATTGTTCTCTAGTCCTGATAAATAATATCTGATATTTATCATTATACTTTTATGTAATATTGTAGATAATATAATATTTTACATAACATTTTGAATAATATTGAATTGAAAAATACTGAATAATATCTACCCCGTTTCCAGCTTCAGCATAACTGATACACATTAGACTTTTCCACTACACTCCTCTAGAGGGCGGCACTTCTAAACCTATAAAAAGAGAAAGAGTGAAAACAAGCCGATCCCTAGGGGCTTCCCCTAGAAAAGGGGAAGATGTTTTTTACACATAAAAAAGATATGAAAAACAAGTCTAAGGAGCACACGTGGAAGCAGGAAAATGAAAAATTTCCACAATAGAAAACAGAAAACAGAAACACCCTATGTACTAGGAGGCTAATGCAGGGCTGCTGCACAATTTAGAAAATTAAATTTAAAGCTTAACCTTTTAATACCTCAACATAATACCCACACACACTCAAATATAATGTATGTCAAACTGAATCTCAAACACAAATATTTAGGCCTCATTTTAGTTTCATTAAGAATGTTGTGAATGCTGTGTGCCCCCCAGTCTGATCCATATACTTAAATGCTGACTGTATACTTAAATACTGATCAGCCAACACTGAGGTCAGCCTTCCACTGGCTTCAGAGGTGGGGGTAGGCTAGTCTCAGATTAGAGGCAAGTCAGCGTTTACTCATGGCTGGTAAATCGGCTCTCGATCAATATGTGTGAATTGTTCAAAGATTCCATCTGAGATACGATCAGAATCAGAATCAGAATTAGAAAACTTTATTGATCCCAGAGGAAATTCCTTAATAATGATCTATCCGTATTTAATTTTACACACTTATCGTCAATACCATTATATCACTATACCATTATAACACCCCTATTCTACACCATGGTAGTCTAGTCTTGTCCCACAAAGGGACAACAAAGGATAAGGTCATACGTTCAAGTGTTTGAATATTGAGACCTATTGATTGAAGACTGAGAATCAGCAGCTTCTGCTAGTTTGGAATGAAAACCTGAAGCCACACTGACCCTTTGTGGAAAAAACTGGATATCCATGTTTTACGTGCTTCCTCTATTTTGTAGCTACACGAGCTTCATAGCTTCAAAGCAAAAATATGATTTGGTTGACTTGCTACATTTGAGGGAAATTTGATTCACTCCAAACCACTTCTTTAAGTTTTTAGAATCTGAAACATTTACATCCTTTGGCAGACACTTTTATTGAAAGCAACTCAATGTTTTTGCGTATTACAGATGTAGGCGAATATAGTGTTAGAAGTCTTGCTCAAGTCTTGACTCTTATTGGTGTAGTGTGGTGTGTCACGCAGGGTAGAAATCAAGCCCCATACTTCTGCTCGGAAGGCAGCAGTGTCATCCACTACACTAACCAACCACTAAAACCAACCTGTTTGTGGTGGAAACTAATGTTTAATACCGAAACATCCATCAATTGTCTGAACTATCTTTTCCCTACCCAGGGTGGGTTGGGAGTGTTGGAGCCCATCCCAGCGGTCTTAAGGTGAAAAGCGGAGAAACACCTTTGACAGGCCGCCAATCCATCACAGGGCAAACACACGGACAAAACACATTCATACCCCCCCACACACAGCTAGGGGCAATTTAGCATCTCTAATTCATCTGGCATGCATGTCTTTGGACTATGGGAGGAGCCTGGAGAACCCGGTGGAAACCCACTCAGACATGAGGAGAACATTTAAACTCCAAACAGAAAGGACCCTCAAACCCAGGACCTTCTTGCTGTGAGGCGGCATCGCTAACATTGAAGCAGTCTGGCTAAAACAATCCAAACCCTTAGAGGAACATCTGATTTAGGAGATGGTGGCAGTGAGGGATAACAACCTTAAACACATTTTGGAAATCTTAAAACATTTTATTTTGCGGCAGAATCACATGTGATAACATCAGATTTACAGAAACCTTCCGCCAGTGCAAATAACACACCTGCATTTACAGATACCACATTACAGAGCTTGCAACGACTTCATGATAAGATAAAACTCCTCATTTTTATAATAAGATTTTTACAAAATATCATCATAAATATAATTTGCACTTTAAAGTAAAAATCCAATATGATAACAATGAACCATTTTTTGTTTTTCATCACAATCCTTGTTCTGGTCAACAGATGAATGACCTGCACTGGCAGAACCCTGCGCTGTAAATCTGCCCCGCTGCTGTGTAGAAAAGTCTCACAATGTTTGCGTTATTTCTCTTCAACTACGAGCTCAGTTAATTCTAAGACGAATTCGGCAACAGCGAATGAGTTAATGATTCACAGACTCCTCCCAGCCTGGAGGAGCTCGGGACAAATGAAGGAGATGAGAACCTGGTCCACATTAAAAAAATGAAGAGTTGTAATGTCCTTATAAAAACAAACAAACAAACAAACCAACCAACCCAAAAAAACATGCATCCATTGTTTTTCACAACTATATTGCAACATAAGGCAAAACGCAAAGCCAGACGCAGCTTAGCAGAGCACTTGACACCCAAAACAATGGTCCAGTCCCAAGTCCAGTTCGGCAGATGGAGGAAAAAACAGGGTGCATATCACTTCACTACTGTTCAAAACATGTAGACCAATCCAAACAATCCCAACAAAGTCTAACGAACATCCAGACTGAGAGCAACTGAGCAATTTGTCGCTGTCGGAGCAAAAACTCGTATCTCGATTTTTGTCATTTTTCAATGAGAGCTTCTTATTGGACTGTGTCCATCATGGACACAGAATGGCCAACAGAGATGGTCCAAAATGACTTACAAAACTGAGAATGGTTTTGCTTCTTCTGTAAAGAGATACAAGGTTTTGTTCCACCAGTAGCCACTTGTTTTCTGACCACTACAGCTTAACAACACTACAAGACATTGAGGCCAGTATTACTGTAGCTCTTAAAGTAGGGATTCTGCTTTAAAGGAATACTTCAGTATTTTCCAGTCTGTGTAGCTGGTTAATATTCGACGGTCATTTTAGTGCTCACAAAACATCAGAAAAGCCGAAAACAACAGTGAACTCTAAACACTTCAGAATAAAAGCTGGTGGGCAGTTTCTGAATTCAAACAATAAATGCAATTAAATTATTGAAATTATCAAAACTTTATAATTTGGTGGAACTTTTGTAGAGCTTTATGAATTGTTTTCATGTGTTCTTCACTCTTAACAATTTGTAAATTCCGCTGTAAAGCTGCATAATTCATGGGGTAATTTTACAGAGGGAGTGGCTTTTGCTAAATGCAGGGCTCTGAACTGGCCTGAAACTGAAGACAGAAAACTGGAGACAAACTGCATTTTTCTTCAAAGAAAGACAAAACTGAAACTGGAACATACATGCTGATTTGAAACCTGTTGCCAGTTAATCATGTTTATTTATTTGTTCACTTTTGTTCTAGGCAGGCATGTATTCATGGTACACTGGCTACAGGCCTGTTTTTTTGTTTTTTACCCATTTTCAAAGCCAAACCAAAATTTAAAAAGGCCATCTTAAAACATCATTAAGGGCTATCTGCTATATTTAGGAGCAATTTGGTGATGACAGTAAAATTCCATAGCCGTGGTTCTGCCAAGGGTTCCTGTTAGATTTCGGTTCAGAGCTCAGCTTCTAGGTCTGTTGGTTCTGAGCTATTTTAATGAACAGAGAAACCTGGTAAAATTCTGGTGTGTTGTACAAAAGCAGCACATAGAGATTAAATCAAAAAGCACTGAAGTATTCCTTTAAGCCAATTACACACTGAGCCAATTCTCCAAAAAACAACATTTCGGTAGTATGTCACACCTGTGAGTGATTGTTGGTTAGTGTCTAGGACCCCATTTACACCTGCTCACGTCATGTGACATGTTTCTGGACTGCATTCTGATTTCACTTAGTATGTGTCTGGTCAGCCAGAATGAAATCTAATCCAATCAGTTCTTATGCAACAACCAATCTGCTCCTTATTTTTCTGTTCCATTCAATGGAAAAACCTAGTTTTACAGCAACACAGTGGTTACAAGAAGAGGTTGCTTAGAGTACTGATCCTCCTGTTTTGTCGCTGTCATGTGTTAAAACACAGTCTTGTAGCGAGACGGTGAGAAATGACAAGGTGAGATGAAGTTTAACTTTGAACTGACTGTCTCGTCCAGAGTGGGTTATGGAATTAAAATTAAACTCACATCAGGAGTTGAACTGAAAAAGCAGCGATGCTGCATTAAGTGGCGGCGGTCCAGAGGGTGATCTCTTGCAATAGCAGAACACCAGGGGATGCTGTGGGAGGACTGGGAGATGGATGTGTTTACACTGCTATAACATGTGGCTCACATTTGTCTCAGACCACCTCCTGAAGTAGTCTGAGTAACCAGATTTATATCTGGTTTAAAGGTGTCTTGGTGTGTTCACATTTGTATGTTTATGTGGCCTCACCCAGATATAATCCTGATCCTCAAAACACATGACATGACCAGATGTAAACAGTGTTGCTGGACATCTGGATCGTTTGGTTTATTAGGTCATTTATGTAACATGATTTGAAATTGTTGCTGCTTGTTGGGTCAGAGTGTGTTGTAACAGACTCAGAGCCGTCGTAACAGGCTCACACAGAAGATGCAAACATGAGACACTGAAAGGACTAGTAATGAGACTCATAAGAGGTAAAAACAGAAGCATTAGAATGGTATTGCTTTTGAAACCAGAGTTAGTTTGCGGCCTAGTTTTGTACTTCAGGAGCTGAAGTGCTGCTTCACAAATTGGCTTGTTTCGAGGCCAAATCAACACTTTTGTGGGCCACAGATGGTGCTTCTAACATGACGAATGTCGTAAGGTCAGTGACTCGGCCATATGTGTCATGCAGCTGTGTCTGAAGAGACAGCAATGTGTGGTGCAGTGGAGCTGGACAAGTTACTGTAAGTTTAGAAAGACTCACAGCCCAGGCTGTTTCTTAATCTCCTCCTTAACCCGTAGAATTCAAATTTATCACCTTGTAATATTACATGAATTTGGTATCATTCAAACAAGTGGAGGAATTATAGAAAGTATAGATTCCAAACTTTCCGTTGACACCACGTGTTTGTAAGTCGGAGATATTTTTAATGATCTGAATTTGGTGTTGGACATACAGTATTGACTTGGCAAGCCAAGTTTTCCTGGACCACCATCAGCTGCATGGCATTTATGAACCAAGTGGTAATTTTAGCTTTGGTTATGAGTCTTTTATTGGGTATTATAGAAGATATAAGGGTGACCTTCAATGGTGCTTGTTTTTGGCCATGCTTGAGCATGCATGTTTCAACAGTCAGTCAGTCAGTTGGTCAGTTGGTCAGTCAGTCAGTCAATCATCCAGTCAGTCAGTCGGTCAGTTAACCAATAAGTTAATCAATCAGTCAGTCAGTTGATCAGTCAACCAATAATTCAGTCAATCAGTCAGTAAGTCAGGCAGTCGGTCAGTCATTCATTGACCCAGTAAGAGGCATCAGCTCTCGATGGTAGTCCAGAAAAAAGTTTTTTTACATTTTGCCACATTTCCATGAATGGAAATCCAGACTCAAACCAATGAGTACAGAATGAAAATACAATGCAAATGCAATCAATTATGCAACTACTTCATTAATTATGTAGTTCATATTTAAACCGTATTCCAAAATTGTAGTAAAAAGTCTAGACTTGTGAAGGTTAGAAATGAATAACATTCATCCTCTAACAAATCTAGTAATCCACCACCTTCACAAGCCACATCGCTATTACTCTAAGAACCTGTCAATGAAACATGAGTGCTTTAAGGGGACACAAACTGTGGGGCCACACAGGTCATTGGACACTTTTTCTCCTGAAGTACAAAACAGGTTTCAACTCAGCTCACGCCACAATGGTTTCCGCATGAATTCCAACGATATTTGGCAAAGAAAAGCTTCCATATTTTCATCTTTACAACACACAAGGGTCGACCAGACAGTAGCGCAATGGCCTTAAAAAATCTTTTTTTTCATTGCTGTTGTATAAAATCCAGTGAACTGAGTTCCACCGTCAAGTCTGTTTTGGCGAAAACCATGCAGGTGGTCCTTGTAAGAAATAAAGTTGAGTCACATTTTTAAAAAATCTCGGCGTAACCACGGGAACCACAGTATCAGTGTGTCAGTCATTTGGGGAATATAAACTCAAAACAGCTTGAGCGCTTTGACCCGAATGTTTGGCTCAGTCAGTATCCGCTGTCTGGTCCGGTCTGAGTCTGCTGATCAGACGATCACTCTTAACGAACAGTAGGAAATGTCCCATTTAAACATGTAGGGCGGTACTTTTGCCGCCCTATGTAGAGAGCAGGGAGTCCAGTTAAAGCTTCTGGACGCACAGTGAGGTTCTGACGTGACCGAATCACATATTAATAACATTAGCATAACAAGCACCTCATTATGAATCAAAAATAAATCTTTTTGTTTAAAATACTTTGAATTTTTAGATGGGTGGGGGGTGGGGGGGGGGCGGGGGCAGGGTCCGTCCAAGGATGGGCCTTGTCCAGGGTTCTCCTCGTTATTGAGACCCGGCATGTTAGATTGTGAATTCTGTTACAGTGTTAGTCTCCTCGTTTTCCACAGATTCGGAAAGGGTGGCAGTCAGTCAGCCGTTTGCTCCATTTTCAGGCGGTTTGGATGCTGTATTCTTCTCCAGCACTTCTCCCCGCAGAGTGGGCAGCCACTTCCTATGGATGAGATTAAAAAGACAGCATTAGAGCCCAAAAATAACACAGGAAAAAAAAAAGACACACACACACACACACGCAGGCACAGGCTTAGTCACATACACATTCTTCACGCTCCACAGATGAAACTAATCATGTTCTGGGCCGCTAAGCTGCTGCGCTTTTCTCTCGAGGACAGCCACAGTGCAGTACGTGACCAGCAGGTGGCAGCACTCCACTCCGTGTTTACAGCAGCTTGGCAGCGCATTGCAGACGCTCATAAAGCAGCCTGATCCGTACTCAGCACAGAGGCCTGCCTGATGTCAGGCAGATGTTGAGGTAAGCATGCAGAAACTGATCCCGCATCAGCTGTCGGGGACAAAAGGTAACTAGAGCGTGGTGTGCCTGTAATCTCCGAAAAGTGGAGCATCTCTCTATCGGGAAGAGTCTGGAAAGCACGAACAGTGGCTCAGGATAAACACGTTTATTTCTGTTTCCACTGGCTGGCTAGAAAGGTCCATATCATGGAAAACCCAGGAGCTAATTTCTTTTAGGTCTGCTTAAGTCTGAACTTAAGTCTGAACTGAACAGTTTGTTCCACATTTCAGTCTTGAGTGTTTTTTTTAATGAGGCACAGTATGAGGCAGCCAATCAGCACAGAGATAATTTACATATCAGTCTGAAAGCTGCAGTCACAAAAAAAAAATCCTGTTTAAGGACTAAGGAGGATAATGATGTCAAAATGAATTATGACTGTTTTCATAGATAAAACCATATAAATATCATAAGTACCTAATACATATTAGGGAAAAGTAGAATATGAGCATATGAAACAAATGAGAGGCACGACGACGAGAAAAAATACAAGCTTCTCTAATTCTTCAGACATGGGTGACATTTTGTTAGTATGAATCATTAGTAAGAAATATATGTTCTGGGCTGTTCTGTATGTGGGCTACAGAAGTTCTGCCTTAATATAGTGTGTAGAACTGCGTTGTAATATTTAAAATTACAACATTTTTACCTCTGCTGTGGAGATGCACTCATGCGAAGTGACTCTCCAGCTTCAGAGAAAAAGAAAAGCAGCAAAATAAACTGCAAACATAAAATCTGCATGGGCTGGAGTCTTGAAGAATGGCACAAAAACCCTGAATAGAAGCAGCGGAGTGAAAACAAGAAACGCCTCACAGAATTTAAAAGCTGGCAACAAACTGCATATTTATAAAGCACTGCTTCAAAGCTGAGGGGGGATGAAAAGCCCCCGTGCTGAAGGGAAGCTGTTTAGCGGCAGAGCCCTCATGCAGCAAAACGACAACTTGGGGAAAAGTACCCAACGGGTTCAGCGGGGGGCGCAACAGCGGGGGGTGCAGGATGGTACCCACCCAGGAGACACGCTGGCTTTAAAGTGATAGTTTGGTGAAAAAGTAATTTACAGTTTTCCAAATGGGCACATCGGACAGCTGAAAACAGTGGCAGCTTTTGGGCTCTATTTGTAAAGACTGAGGGTCGAGGCAGACCCAAAAGTTTTAACGCAAAAAGACAAGTAACAAAAACACAAACAGAGTAGATTAACAAAAAAACAAGCAACACAAAATACCAAGAGTTTTAAACAGGCAGGAACTCACATTAACTGAGAGTTTTATGAGAAATTTACAGGGTATGGGGCTACAAGACTTTTAGCAAAGAATCCACAAAACACAGACTGAAACAAGGGATACATATATATATATATATATGTATATATATATATACACACACGCTAGACAATGGGAAATACCTGGGCAGGGGAAGAGACAGGAACAACACAGGTGAACAGGATAAGGGGACGGGGCTAAGACCAAAACAACAGACTCACAACACTTGTGCGTGTCAACTCGTCAAACAATGCATAATTCTGAAACTTTTTTAATGACATAGTTTATTCTTTACTCATTTTTTTTGGTGTTTCATTAAACTACATGATTAGGTGAAAGGACCCTAGTACTCTATGATAAAACATTTATAAATGAAATAAAATAAAATAAAATAAAAAACCTATTAGTGCACTTCAGGCACATACCTGTGTTTATAACGGGCGTTGTGCACCCACACATTTCTAAAACGTGCCGCTTAAATATCATTTAATGAAATGCTACTAACTTTAGACATGTTTTTTGTTCATCAAAAACGCAATGTCATTTTGCTGCTTTAAAATAGCAATGCACCAACAATGCACCCAAACACACTTCATTTCAAAAGCTCCACTCCTACGAGCAGGAAATGCACAAAATTATGAAAATGTACATGCAGCAACCACACAAGCAAGTCCATTCCATTTTGGCTGATTGGCTACATTTGAGGAGAGAGGGGGTGATTTTTTTTTGGCAAACTATGGCTTTAAACCCCCCTCAGCCTGGAGTGATTAAATTTTCTTTGATCAAATTTTTTGTTGTTTCATTAAACATTATAATGACGTGAAACGACCACTTTACATCACACTTTCTACCGGTGAAAAATAGGGCTCTTTATGTTGAAGCTTAACAGTGAGTCATATAGTGCCAGAAACCACATAAACGAGTCTATTCCATTTTGGCAGATTGGCTATATTTGAGGAGAGAGAGGGAGATCTTTTGGCAAACTACAGCTTTAAGACGAACAAACCCACTCAAAGCAGCTCAACCTAACGCACCCTGACTGGAGGGAACATGTTGCCAGGTTACGCATCTCATCCAGCTCAGATATACTTCTGTTGTTCCACTGTTTCATTCGGCTCTAATGACGTGTGCCTCTGTGGTGAGGATGTTTACAGCAGGAGAGCTCAGGCTCAAGACGTGTGTTCATGCTGCGTATTGAATTTACAGAGTAACAAGCACTTTTTATATCAGCGCATCAGTCTGATGTTGCCAGTGACGGGCTATTGTGCTTCCTGTCGTGTAGCCACTGTTGGGAATAACTCTGAATATGTCAAAATTTTTAGACAACATTGGTCTCCTACTTAGAGCTGATTAATCCTCCTAGGTCTTCCATAAAGACTTCACCTTAAAATAACAGTGACAAATCTAAACTAGATGCATTTCTGCGAGAAAGTGGGAAGTGGGATTGTGTGGTGGCTATAAAACCAGTGTTTGGACAAAAAAGTTTGTGTTAAAAAAAACATTTTCTCACACTGTGGATTTGAACCAGCACTTGTCTAATTCAAAGGTTGGCACTTTACCACTGTACAATTGGGGGGGTGAATTTGCCACCTCTTACCAAGCCATTTATGGTTAAGGACGGCTGAAAGCAGACGTAGTCACATTCACGGGTTGATTATTTTTAATGAAACAACAACAAACAGTGACACATATCTTTTTTAATATAACTGACCTGAGCTTTATTGTCTTGAAGTCTGTTTATGAGCCTGCTGTGTTTCACTACACATTTGTTTCTTTGAATTTCTTTACTTTTTGTCACATTGCGGCCGCCATATCTGTGATGTCACTGATTCGCTCTCCGACACACATTCTGACGTCGACTAAACCGCTCTCTCTTTCTCCCCATATATTACAGAGCTGATTCGACCGCAAAAATTGATTTTTAAAATGATCAATACTAGGCCCCTGATCAACGGACCAAAAACTTATATACACGAGCACTGCAGGGGGTATTAAAGAATGTCTTGATGTTGGAACCATGCCCATATTTCAAAAACTGTAGGAGAAGAGAGAAAAAGAATAATAATAATGAAAATAAAACTTAAGAAGAACAATAGCTACTAAATTAAATTGCAGAGACAGAACTGAGACGAACCAGAGCTGGGGGTCCCTAATCCTCTGCCTGGGAGGGAGCTGGAGTGGGTGCCGCTCTCTCACAGCTGCTGGAGGTTTGGGAGCTGCAGCCCTGCGTGTGGGGGGGGGGGCACTGATTAGAGTGAGTGCTTAATCTCAGCCACACACTTATCAATTAAAGATTACACTGAATATTTTACCACAACAGTTTACCAACATAATTATGTTGCAATTAACCCTTTGAACTCTGCTCCTCAATCTCAAAATTACAACATTTACAGATTAGTACTTACTGCATAATTCACAAACCATTTATTGTAGCTATTGAATAATTCATAACAGTTACTGAATAATGCATAGTAGTTACTGAGTCATTTATAATGTATAGAAATTTTAATATAAAGTTTTATAGTTCTGATAATTAAGAGCGATAACTGAATGATTCAGAGTTGTTCCTGAAAGATGTATAGCAGTTCCTGAATAATTTGTAGTAGTTACTGAATAATTTAAAGCAGTCCATCAATAATTGATATTAATTACTCAATAGTAATTGTTGAATTATTCGTAGTCATTTCGGAATAAGATACTGAATCATTTACAGTAGGTCATCAAAATTCATATTAATTACCGAATACTTTATATAGTAGTTACTGAATAATAAGAATAATAAGGTGCCATTAGCATTTAATTATAAGCCCAATAATCAAAGGGTTAAACCAGGATTTCTGGACCACTGGGTCAGAGCAATAGATAATATTACAAATGCATATAATAATACTGTGCAATTAATAGAGCACTAATACAGTGTATGTTTTCCTGTGAAATTCTCTCATTTTTACTGAATTTAAGCAGTTGGGCTGCCTGTACCACACGCTCTGCACCATCCTGCTAAGTGCCACCATCACAGCCAGATATCAAAACATCTGCTAAATCAGTTTCACCATTTAAAAAAACAGTGAAAATAACAGAACTGACCCAGGAGCTTTTAGTTTAGGTATTCAACCAAAACACAGCATAACACAACCAAATTCTGCACTCTGCAACATCAGGAGAGGACAGTTTTGTTCACGGAACAAAACAAACGTCTGGTCCACCAGTGGTTTCTACAAATTGAGTGACCACCACAGATTTATTTATAGTTTGGGCAAAAATAGTCTAAAATCAATTAAAAACACATTTCACTCATAAAAACTCAATCTTTCACCCAAAAAACCCTAAAACTATTAAATGATAAAGATGATAAAGCTGTGTTGACCATGAGAAGACCATTTGAGAGACCATTTCTGAGCAACAGCAAGATCAACCTCATGTTTAACTCAGATTCTAATCCACACACTGGAGGATGAGTACCAAATCTTCACCAAACAAAATGAAAACAACTGAGGATGCACAACAAAGTCATCAAATTCAAACAAAAATGTCTCAAAAGAAAGATTTAAGCAGTACCAGTTCCTCTGGCACATCGTGGCAGCCGCTCTCTGCCGCTCCTGTGGGAGAGGCCTCTTTAAGAAGGCCGTCACTGGCCTCTGGTTCTGCAGAAGTAGGCTCTTTTGGGGAGTCAGAGGGAAGGGTGGGGATACCTTGCTGGGGGGCTGGTGTAGCAGCTACAGGAGGAAATGGAAACAGATTTTCATCACTGTAATTCTTCAGCAATGACCACAGCATCCAGTTTTGGGCCTTATACATTAATACAACTGTTCTGACTTTGAGTGAGTTATAAAATAACCATTCTTACATTCTTTAGGTCAACCTGAAATTAAAACCTGGTTTTACCTTGTTAATTTGTGTGATTGCTCATATTAAACGCAGTGCACCATGTCATCACTGAAATGTGTAGTGACTTTTGCCCGCTTCTAAACACCTTTTAATGTTTACGTTACCTCATACAAAGAGCCATGAAAAAGTGAACCAATAATACCAACACTGGACTCCACCTCCATTCCTGACTCCACACTCACATATGTCAGTAAAGCCAACTGGTTAGCCTGCTTTAGATGACCCTCCATTGGGCTATCACTCTCTTCACTGGATTTTCACTTTCACTGTAGTTTTTGGAGCGGTTGTAAAAAAAAAAATCACTTACAAGTTATTTTAGTAAGGCATGTCAGCTGATTAAAGGAGAAGAACATATACACTGGCCACTGTCCCTCATGCACATCTAGCAAGTAGCATATACACATGGATTTACCTTGACGGCCTGTTTTTCTTCTGCTTTGGCAGTGAAAGTGTGAAAAGTATGCCAGCCTTATAACTGGTGTTTTTCCTGGCCTATGTCCTCATGCAAAAATGCACATTAAAATCAAGCTTTAAATAAATATGAATTCATGTTTCAGGAACTATAGAAAATACACAATCAAAATGCTGAAAAATCTCATTGTTTAAGGCTAGAGTTTTTCAGACATCAACATCGGTCTAGATCTGACTCCATTTTTGTTCCCAAATGCCCGCTTTATACAGTCCAGTCTAATCCTGATGCATACGATCAATGTCTCATCCCAACCAAACATCACTGGAAATGTGTGTTATGTGTTTTGATTTCCTAATCAGGCTGACTTTCAGGCTTGCATGCTTGATGTGCTGGAAAACTATGGACCAGCCTGTATGTTGCACAACTGTAAGTGAATCAGTTATCACGATACATATGAATAATAGTCATGATCCTAACATTGGAACTGAGGCAATATTTCCCCCACATATCATGGATGACACTGGGAAACACAATCTCCACTTTTGACTGTACAAACCGTGAACTTTAGCAGCAAAAACATCAACCGGTTATTTGACCACATGTGTCTCAATTAAGTCCACAGAGTTTTGGTACAAAGTTGCACAGACTGGGTGCACAACTCACGAGAGTCTGTTGTGGAGGGTGACGTAGATGAACCAGGGGTCAAGCTCAGCTGTGAGAGGTCAAGCTCACCACAGCAGACCTCCACTTCCTGCATCCCACAAGGTTGCGTGCCTCCTTCAGACTGTGTGTGTGGGCTGCTGGTGGCAGCGGACTGTGTGTCTGACTCCTGTGCTTCCTCCTGGATATTCTCGTTCAGTGCATCTCTGGAGGCACCCCGTTGCAGTGGGGGGTCTGCTGCGTGCTGAGGGCTGGTGATGGCTGAGGATGGCGCAGACGGCTCGCGCGAGTGAGGCCGCATGGTTGCTATAGGAACCAAGCCCTGGAGCACAGCGCCGGCCGGGAGGGGATGGCCCCCCATGCCAACCGTCTGAGCTGGAACAAAAGCCCACTGCTGCTGGCCAGTGGCTGGGGAGTGAAAGAGGTTGGCCTGGCCCCAGATCACCGGCTGGCCACCGGGAAGCACCTGGGCCACCTGCAGAGGTGCCTGGACCCCAAACGCCAGTGAAGTGGCCGGAGCCGCGAAGGACTGCTGAGCCCACTGAGCTGCCTGCACTGCACCCATTGTCATGTAGCCTGTGAGAGAAAGGGGATATAGAGGGGACACATGGGAGAAAAACAACATAAGCAAGAAAGGGATAAGGTAAAAAACAGGACAGAAATGTGGTAAATGGAACAGGGAAGGGAAGTCAGGACAGGAAGGGGACAGACAGAAGATACAAGATAGAGACAAGACAGACAAGGCAAATGGGGAGAAATGAGATAGAGACCAGACATATGGAAAAGAGGGGACAGGCAATACAGAGACAGGACATATGGGCCAGAGAGGGAAAAGACAGAACAGAACAGGGATTGATTGGACAGAGATAAATCACATGGAACAGAGCAAGAGAAATTAAACAGAGTAGGGACAAATGGGACAGAGAGGGACCACACAAGACAAAAGGAGGGGAAAATGGGACAGAAAGAACAATTTTTTAGACTAAAAATCATTAGATCGCCTTAGAAGAAAGACAGGTCAGATCTTTGGGCCAAAACAATATTACCTAATTTCCCTAAATGTTTTCTAAAGTGTCTTTTCATCACACAATTTATAGAACGTGTTAAATTACAAAAGAATTACATCTAACAGTGCTGTAATTTGTCAAATCGTATTAAAGACAAATCTAAGATCCTTTTTTACAAATCACAAAGTGTCATTTAACAATGTAACAATGTATCACAAAGTACTTCCGACATGTGTGCGGGTACTCTTGTTACCTGAAGGCACAGCAGGAGGGCTAAAGTGAGTGAAAAGCTCAGGTGGGTGCTGCCGCCGTCGCCGGCCAGGGTCCAGGGTGTTAGCAGGAGAGGCGGGCATCTGAAAATCAAACATTGAGGATTTCTTACAGGCTGAGGGGAAGAGTGGACATTACTAAACCATTTTCTTGTTCAAGCTTGGGAGAAAAAAGCTAGACAGCAGTTGCCTGATGCTGTTGCATACAGAAACCTGTGTATTGTACAGTGTCTGAAACCACTTTCTTTTCGAGATCTTTTCGAAATCTTTTTGAGATCACTTAATTTAATGCAGTTTGAGGTGCCCAAAGATTTTGACATGACATCAGTTCATGAGGTATAAGCATCCTTTACTAAACTACATTTAGTGCTTAACTAGAATACTACTGACCAAACCCAGGGCAAGGGGAAAGTAGAAATTAGATTCAATTATACATTGGCACGACACCACTTTTTTGTTACTGATACCAATACTGATACAGCAATTTCGAGTACCTGCTGATACCAATATCAATCTGATTCTGTCTTTTTCCCTCTCATCAACAACAATTGTCAGGGTTTGTTAAGGTGTGCAACTTAGCTAGCAGTAACTTAGTCAAAAGCAGATGTTGATTTAAGTGTAGCCTTACAGGTATGAAGAACAGATGTGGATTACTAAAGCACTGATGTACGGCGCTCTGGATAAGAGCGTCTGCTAAATGCCGTAAACGTAAACGTAAACTAATCTGTTATTAACAAACACATCTATCTGGATGCACTGAATCCAAAATGTCTCTCTACTTCCTCTAGAGGGTGCTGTGTAAGATATAAAATTCCAGTTTCTACATCCATATAGTGCCCAATTTGTCCATTATGGAGTTCTAGACACATGGCTGAATCGCCAGCGGCTCTTTGTTAGGCATATTATACACTGTTTGCGTGTAGGTACCTGTATTTTAGAGCACTATGTAGGGAGCAGAGAGCCATCTGAGACACGGCCTTGATCTTACTCATGTCTGTAGATCTCTCCTTGTTTGCATGTTGCTTTAAGTTTAGGTATGCATTTACATGACGGTTCAGGCCTTTTTCCATATCTGATGCAGTGATTTTTCCCTGTACTGGAGTTTCTGATCGGCACATCCCTAGTTTCTACCCAGTCTTTATGTGCAGCAAGTGTTGTCCTGAGATCCACTTACTGATAGGATGTCTGGAGGAGTAGCCATATCCCCAAACATGTCAAACTGATTGATGTTCTGAAAGAAGTCCAAGATGGTGACAAATAAGAGAAAGGCATAGAAGGAGAAGCAGATTTTAGGGCATAGTCAGGCATCATCTCTCACACATGACTGAGATCAAGTCCACCAATGAGAGTGTTCATCTTTGATTGTGTATTAAGAATTGCGCTGACTGATTCATTGATGGATTGATCCGATGTAAAGTTAGGTCAACAGATGGCATGGTCATTTCTGCACCTACAAAAGCGACAGTCTCTTATGACTCAGGAACATGACAATGGTATGGTTGATCACTGGGGTGAGAAATACACCAGTGCAGAAATTCCTGGTCAGGTCCTTGGTGACCTCCAGCAATCCACAATCCAGAGATCTCCCGAGGCAGGTAATCAAGGAATGCAGGACCCAGATTACTCATGTGTCTCTGGAGCTTGAACAGACGGACTGACTGGTGGTCCCAGAGGATCAGACTGGGACTGTTCTGTACTAGTCACATGGAGCTACTGCATGACATCTATAAATGAAGGGAAGAGGGTATAACACACGCTAAACAACACCACAAAACACACACAAAAAAGCACAAACGTAGAGAACGTGGGTTTAAACGCACTGATACTCACAAGCCAAAAAAATGTAAGAAACGTAAGGGCAACAAAAGAAGAAAATAAGAAAGAAAAATCATGATCATCATGTCTTAGCCCTTCCATGAGCATCTAAATCAGGCCTGCACACATCCAGTCCCAGAGGACCACAGTCTGGTAGTTCAAATCCCTGCTTAAACACACCTAAGTCACCCCATGAAGGGCTCGATAATTATCTTCTGAGCCAGGTATGTTAGAGCGGGGAACACTGTGAACTTTTCAATGTGTGTGGTCCTTCTGGACTGGAGTTCTCATCCCTGGGTGAAGCAGTTGTGAAGTTGGATAAGAGTGTTGTGAAAGTAGGGGAGGGTGGCGAGAGTGTGACGTGCGTCTGGGAGCTCCAGGCACTCAAAAAGCTCCAACTGAATGAACAGACAAGCAATAACACTTTGTGGAATGGAGGGAGAGCAACAGAATATCATGGATTCATTCAAGTGAGACAGCAAGGCTCCTTTTGGCTCAGTATTGCTGAAGATTTGAGGACTTTGGAGTGCATGCGTTTTGGTCGCTAATGCCAATTCAAGACAAAATAAACGGTTTTGAAATTTCAGCCAGAATTTACTGCTATCGCATTTTAACAAAAGGCGGCCAAGATGGAACAAAACATCCCCTCTACCTGAGCATCTTCTCATCAATCTGTGAATGATGTTTTTGCAGGCAAACAACACGGTGTTGTTGACGGTCGTAGAGGACATATCTAAGGCAGATATTCACTCCTCATAAATGCTGGAGCGTTTTAACCCATAAGCCTCACCTAGCGGCATGCAGTGCAACTACACAGAAGAAGATCCCAAGAACAAACCTCTCATGACAGTTCTCAAAAGATAAAAGGAAATTATCATTATCAGTCAAATGTTAATAAGATTTCATCCATCCATCCAGTCCTCAGTTTAGTGTGTTCCCTTCTCCAACAATCC
Source organism: Brycinus macrolepidotus (assembly GCA_037974445.1). NCBI lineage: Eukaryota > Metazoa > Chordata > Actinopteri > Characiformes > Alestidae > Brycinus > Brycinus macrolepidotus. The sequence goes on from JBBPCZ010000012.1 coordinate 5,405,346, forward strand.
TGAGCAACTATGACAGAGTTAAACCGATGAGTTGAACCAGGTATGTTGATCAGGGAAGACCTTAAACCGTGCAGTGGTGCACTGCTGTGGACTGGATCTCTTCCGCTGAATTCTGAAGGACTCAATCCCTCTCTCCATGCAGCTCAGAGAACTGGACAGGCATTTGGTGAATGGGCCAATGATGATTGTAGGGTTCCCATTAGTGGGGGGAATGTCTCGGACTGGCTTTTTGGGACCTGGCTGAGGGCTCACAGAGAGGTTTGTTGGAGGGGGGATTGGGGGGTGGGTGGGCTGGGTGAGTGATCAGCACACAGAAGCACCTACAGTCATAAAATGGCGTTTAGGAACGTCATAGATCCCTTCTTTCTGCTGACTCGTTGGGACCTAGAAGTCGTAACAGGTCATTAACACAAGGCTTCGTCTGGTTTCTCAGTTACACAGCTTGCCAACCAAAATATGCTACATTAGCAATATGCTACGAAAGCTTAACTGGGTTTCTTTTAGCACTGGTGTCTAAAATGTACAGAAACAACATTTAGAATTGGCTAAAATTCTCACTACAATCAGTTACAGGCCTCCACTACACCACTACAACTTCAAACAGGGGTTGGGCAGGGAAGGGGCAGGGCTTGGCAGAGTACCTGGTAAACGCTTTCCTCTGATAGGGGGCCACGGAGAGGCTCGTGTCCGGCTTCAAACACAATGTACTACGGCAGCGACGCGGCAGGAGAAGGTGGGGGAGAGAGAGAGAGAGACAGTGGGCGGGGCCACACAGGCAGCTGGTCAGACAGGGTTCAACACTGGGCACATGCTAACATGCTAACATGCTAACAAGCTGACAGGCTTGACAAATGTTTAACCTTTAGTTTTGCCACAAAAAAGAGCTCTGTCCCCAAAAGCACGATTTGTTTCCCCCAAAAATCAGGGAGCCTGCACTCTCTAGGACATAAAAAGCAACTAGGAAAGCATTAGAAATGTCTTGGGTGTTTACAATACTTACATTAAGCCTGTTGACAGAAACCAATTCCCTCAAAAAAAATGAACATTAGCAGGTAAAGCAATAAGAAACCGATCGCTACAGAGCAACTGCATCCATTGATGAATGCTTTCCAGCTACTTTTAAAGGGGGTCTGCTATGGGGGTGGGCTTGCTAATGTAGCTCTGTGCATGTTAAAAAAAGAGGTTAAGGTTGTCTGTATTCAGTTTGAGCAAAAGAGCACCGGGATTCGAAGGGTAAAAGTCAGTCGGCTGGTGCTGTATATGGCTTTCAGTAAAACGTGTACACAGAAAAACAAAACATGGCTGCACATCGATACACCGTCAATGAGAGAAGTTGAATGGTTAAAGAAAATTCGACTACTGTGGCTGTCTACCGCAAACAGATCAAGTATACTGGAATGGTGGAGTTAAATGAATTATTAATCAAAGCAGAACATGGAAATCATTTGAAAAAAAAAATAGGAGGGAGTCCGAGTCCAGTCCTGGAGGACTACAGCACTGCACGGGTTCCTCAGGGCTTCCTCGCTGAAACACACCTGAGGTGAATCAAACTGCAGAGTGCTGCGGTCTCTGCAGAGCTGCAGCCGGGTTCCTCTGGCTTGTAATACACAGTTAATGTCTGGGCGTATAGCAAAGGCTTAAATCTGGCTTACCTGGTATACGGGGTCATCGGTGTCATCTTCAAGAATCGTCTGGGTAGATGTGGAGACAGGAAGGTGTATTTTTTAAATGGTGTTAAAACAGTGAGATGAAATTGACGAGAACATTAAAATGATTTTAGATCAGTGGAATGATAAAGGAGCCACATCATGAAAAAACTATTTGTCTCTGATTTGATGTAGTATGTAAATACTATCAAGGTTTCAAGATGTAATCTTGTCATGGCTGTGATGTCGAAAGGGTAGGCTGAAAAATGTTCATATAAAAATGAGGAACTGTTCCGACATTCAATAAAACCACACAAAAGTGATTAGTGGACTTCAAAAGAAAAAATTAAACGTACAAAATGGGCCATTCAGGTAAAATTAGAACATCGACCCTTCAAGCTGTCTGTTCAACATGGAGCACCCAAAACCAACACAAACATGTTTGAGGCTTCTTTGTAGTGAAATTACCATACCTGGTAGACAGCCTGCTCACAGTGCTTCTCTTTCTGAGCCTTCTTCTCCACCTCCTCCCTCTGCTTTATGTCGTAGATGAGGGTAAAGAGGTCACGCAGCTCCAGGATCAGAGGCTCAGCCTAGCAGGAAGCAGAGCAATGTGTTTATTAAATGAAAAAAGTGTTGTTGTTTTTTTTTATTTTACCCTCCTATTGTGTTCATTTAGGCTTAAGTATCTTTGTGTTCCTGGTCACTTTTGACCGGGGACATTTTAGTTGATTATAAATCCATGATAACATATTTATTACTACCTAATGTTGTGTTGGAACTTTCTACTAACTCAAATTTATGTAAACATTAAAAGTTTTGAACTTCCATTTGCTATTTATGGCTTTTAGGCTTCATTCACCTAAGGTCATACAACTAGTTTTTTTAAGAAAAAAATATTAAAGAGATATTATGTTGACTGTAACACATACTAAGATGAAACATTTTGTACTGTTTATCACAGAGTACCTCATTTCAATGTTTACCAAGGGCACTGTCTTTAATCCATTTAAATTTTCTTAAAAGTGGCACAAAATAACATCTGTTGTGTTATTTAGTAAAGACAAAAGACAAAGTTTTTTGTGGTTGCTAAGGGATAAAAGGTGGTTGCTATGGTGTCTGAGTGGGTTGCTACGGTTTAGGAGGTGGTTGCTAAGTAGTTTTTAGGCAGTTGCCGTGTGTAGGAGGTTGTTGCTCAGGAGTTTTTAGATGGTTGATATGGGATGCTAAGATTTTTCTAGGTGGCTGCTTTGGTGTAGGAGGTGATTGCTAAGTAGTTTCTAGGCAGTTGCTATGGTGGATGAGGTGGTTGCTACGGTATACAAAGTGGTTGCTAGGTGCTTGCTATGGTGTAGGAGATGGTTGCTAAGTAGTTTCTAGGCAGCTTCTATTTGTAGGAGAGTTTCTGAATTTTTGCTATGGTATCCAAAGTCGTTGCTAGAGTGTTGCAAGGTGCTTGCTTTGGTGTTGGAGGTGGTTGCTAGGGAGTTTCCAGATGGTTGCTATGGTATAAAAGGTGGTTGCTATGGTGTAGGAGGCTGTTGCTTTGTAGTTTCCAGGTAGTTGCTCGGGTGTAGGACTTGTTGGCTGGGGAGTTTCTATGTGGTAGCAAAGGTATACAAGATGGTTGATCAGGTGAAGGAACCAGTTGCTATGGAGATTCTAGGTGGCAGTCCCATCTCAAAATTTCTTCAGGAATTTTGCATTTTTTATTTGAATGAACTGTCAACAGGTGTGGTTTCAATGGAGTAAAAATTGAATTGGAGATAGGTTCCTGTTGGGGAAAAGGGGACATAAGGGGTGTGTGTGTGTGTGTGTGTGTGTGTGTGTGTGTATGTTTGTGTATGTGTGTGTGCTCAAAGGCACCAGCATGGTGGGGTGTGGGAATGTTCTTAAACTCTATTTTATACACTAATCATAGTCTTACTAATTAATTTCTAATGACCGGTCATTTTTGACTGGGAACACCATGAGTGTTCATAAGTTCAATAAAACACACAAAATGTAATAAAAAATTTTTTATGCATTCCAGTGCCTCGTGTAAACAAAGTCAGGGAACCTTACAACAAACCAATGAAATTAACTGCATTTTCTAGAGAGAAAATTTGAAAATCGGTCAGATTTGACCGGAACACAATAGGAGGGTTATTAATAAACTTCCAGTGCAAATTTCCATGTCAAATCTACACAAACATCTTTGGATTTAGTACTTATACGTATGAACAAAAGGTATGCATTCATAAACAAACAAAATGATAGGGGAAAACATATTCAGATGTCACAAATGAATAACATCTTTGCTGCAAAGCTGTTTTCGACAGTTCGAGCTTTGAGACGTCCACAGTAAGACGTAATTGGCTGTTTGCAGCACTGCAGTTTGATTCTGGCCCATTCGTTGGGCAAACCATCTTCAATTCCCAAAAGTTAAGAGGGTCTCTCTGATGGACTTGCAATTTTAATGTCCTCCATTAATTTGCAATGGGAATCAGGTCAGGAGATTGGCTAGGTCATGCAAGCATCTTCACCTCTGTGATTAATCTGGCTTTTTTTTTGCAGTTGTCTTGGTGAAACATCCATCTTTCATGGCTGTCCTCATGGTTGTTTCATCTCCCGCTACTGTTTGCCGAGAGGCAGCCCCATTTCATGATGCTCCCACCTTCGTACTTCACTGTCAGTGTCCTTGAGATCACACAAGCAGCCCTTCCTTCTCCAGTCATGTTGAGCTGAATGACTGCCAAATAGTTCTATTTTTAATACAATGTTGTTGAGCTCTGATTTGTCTAAATGCTCGTCTGCATATTTTAGACGTCCTTCTCTCTACCATCGGGTGTAGGAATGGAGATGATTGTGGTGTAATTCTTTGATAATTGTTCTCTGTGTTACTGCTGTTCCTGCTGCTTTCAGGTTGTTTTGATACTCTTTTTGAGTGACTTCTGGCTTCTCTCTTACCTTCCTTATCATCAGTCTGCATGGCACACAAGTCCATGGATGATTAGTTGAGGTTCCATAAACTTTCACTTGCATGTCATTGAACCAGTTATACCGAGAGTGATGTTTAAGATCTTTTCTAAGGCTCTGCAACTTTTTCCATTAGAGTGTTGTTTAACAGTGTTATCCCTGAGAACTTTAGGAAGCTCCTTCACCGTCCCCACTACTCCTTTTGTGAAATCTTCCCAACATCAGAATCAGAATCAGAATCGCGTTTATTGGCCAAGTATGTGAGTGAACACATACAAGGAATTTGATTCCGGTC
>JBBPCZ010000012.1:5476337-5490843 GCA_037974445.1 Brycinus macrolepidotus
TGTGTGTGTGTGTGTGCGTGCTTGTGTGTGCATATGCGTGTGTGTGTATGTGTATTTATCAGCTCTTGGTTTGGTAATTGAAATGGAGTTTTTGTCCTGGCCGGCTGTAAATCAGGGGTGTCGGTCAGCTCTTTAGAGCTTTGTGTCTCATTTCAATCAAACTCAAGTGTTACATAAAGGGCCTCTCACGCCCTCTTACACCAGCTGGGACGCTCTACTAAACACAGGGGCTGCCCTTATTCGCTTTTGTGGAGACGCCACACTGCTTTCTCCCATTTTATTATTATTATTATTATTATTATTATTATTTAAAATGTTGTTTTTCGCTGTGCATTCAGTATACCTACTTATACTGCATGTAGTTACACAGTTACAATGTTATGTAGTTATTACATTAATTACATCATGAAATACATTTGCATTTAATTTATATTATATATTGACAGTCTGAGGTTTTTTTTTTTTTTTTTTTTTTTAGTCTGAGTTTTGACCTCAAAAAAGAGAAATATGAAGGACGGTTTTCTTTCTGCAAAACAAGACTGTGATGGCAGTAACTTTTCATTTCACTTCAAATTCGTATATAAAATATTTCCTCTTCTAATTGTGTACATTAATTCAAACCAAAGGGGCTCAGAGAGATAACAGCTTAAATTACGCGCACACACACACACACACACACACACACAAACTTACTCTAGGCCTTCGAAAAGTTGAGTCTGTATTATCAGCGACATTAAACCTCAATTAATCAAATTTACAAAATTTCTCCATTTATCCCAGATAGAGTCGATCAACCAAGACATGTTTGTTTATTAATTTTTTATAGTTATTAACCTTTATTTATTAATCAGGTTTGTCCCATTGTCCAAAATAGCAGGAACGCAGTTACAGTCCGACAGTCACACAATAGAAAAAAATAATTGCAATAAAACATACTTATATAAAACACTTTCGTACAGAATGCCTGACCTCCAGTGGAGTCCAGATTTTGCTTCTTCAGTTTAGAACTCGAGCTACTATCACTGCTAAAACCTCCCTCAGGCCTCATCCAGTTCTTTAAGGTGGATCAGACTTGGATGGGGTTTAGGACTAGTCTGATCCACCTTCATGAAGAGCTGGATGTGGTTTGAGCAAGCTGAGAGAAATTATGTGGATGTATTTACAGAAAAGATCTGAGTGACTACTGTGTAGTTTTAGCCTCTAGTTCTGAACTAAAGAAGCCAAGTCTGGACTCCAGACACGTCTTTGCTGATTGACTACATCAGAGGTCAGTGGAAAGAAGGATTTTTGCCCTTTGAGGTCACCGCGAGGCTGTAAGTAAAAATGAAGAAATGTTAGATGTGTCCAGACTGATGAACAGACATAGAGAAGATTTTAAAATGACTCAGAATGACGTTCTAATAAAATACATTTTCAGTATTTCAGACCTAACGATTCAATCTCAAGACAGATGAATGTAAATATATATTATTTATTATATAATACCTAAATATACCTAAAAATACCTCTTGGTGAATAGTTTGTAATAGTTAAAATGTTTCTTAGATAATTACATATTTTAAGTATGTAAAAAATATTTTGTCAAATATGTAATTTTATGATATTTAAAGAAATGTTCATGACACATTTTATGTCTCAACATTCACTTTTTCTAATAACTTGGACTGGTTAAAGAAGAACCAGTAGTACTACAATAAAAATACTCTTAAAAACGAAATACAGCGATTTTTATTGAGTGTTTCACACTCTGAACTGCTCTGAATCCTACAAAACTCTTTTTGGATTTTTCTTGATTATTCTCTCTCTACAGTGACTCATACGATTAGTCCACATTCTGTAAGTAATAACGATGTACTTAAAAGTATATAATAAAAATAATAAATATTCTCATATTGTTCAGCTGATTTGTGGAGATTACAATTGTGAAGTTATACTGAGCCTAAAAACATCAGAATCAGAAAACTTTATTGATACTGGAGGAAATTTATATAATGACTGCAAAGACACACAGAGACAAGAACAATATAAAACATAAAGAAAAAAAAGCTCTATATGAAAATAAATTGCAATATACAGAAATTCTGGGTATAAATACTATGTATCAGTAACACAGCTGAGTGAAAATCTACCACTGAAGACACAGATCGTTTAAATTCAGACTTTAACTGGAGTATTTTTAGACTTTTTTTTTTTTTTTTTAAAGCTTATTCTCTAAGCCAGCAGCTGGAATGTGGTCCTGCTCTGCTAATGGAAGTCTTTGTGTCTCTCTTTTGTTTGAGCACCTATTCTGACCTTTACTGCATTTTATTCTGTTTTGTCTTCATTTACCGCACCGGTGCTACTTGGTGTTGGCAAGCCCTGTAAAAGGTGTAAACGGTGGTGTTTGAGTGTGTGGTTTAGAGTGTGTACACACACACATTTCCCTCCTTTCTCCCCACTTAATCGCTCATGCTCGCCCTCTTTTCCTCCTTTTCATTCCCTCACACAAAACCACGCGTGAGTCAGCGCTGTGTTTCCTCACACCTAGGTGCGATGTCTCGGTGCCTGAGGGTTCGAGCTGCTGTAGGACTGTTCCCTGGCTTCAGCTCCTGCGGCTGTGGCGCTCAGTCCCGTCCCGGCGGCGCTGCATTGTCCCTCTGCTGCTCATTAACTTAAATAGGACCCTCGCAGGAAACCACAGCCTGTTTATGACCCTGCAGCAGGTCACCGCTTCGCTAATGGACAGCGGCTCGCCTAAATAAAGCTTAACAGCTCCTTTAATTCATCCCGCGGTGGAGCGGTAGGAAGAGCTGAGAGCAGCACTCACTGATTTGTTTGTTTTTCCACCTCTCCTCCAGTCCTCCAGTTCATTTAGGGCTCCGGGGGTGAACAGTGTCCTTTCAGAAGGTCATTACAGGCAGGAAAAGTTCAGATAGGCAGATAAAGAGACAGTCAGATAATTAGACAGACAGGTGGGCACATGTATACAAATCGTACGTAAAAGTCACCCCTGTCAAACTCTGGAATGCAAATAAACATACAGATACACTAGAAATGCACAAAAAAATTAAGCCACCAAAAATGTTTGGCTAAAAATGGTCAGTCAGGTAGACAGACAGACAGATGGTAACACATATACGTATAATCATATATAAAAGTCATTTTTGCCTGCAAATGTATTTACAAACACACTAAAAATGCTCAAAAAAAAATTCAGTCATCAAAAATGTTTGGCCGAAAATGGTTAAAAAAAAATGGTAGTTTGGGAGAAAATGGAAATTTTGACCCCAAAAAAAACCTGAAGTATCAATATACATGCAGTTACAGAAGTTGAAGCTCATTAAAGGCAGGAAAAGTTCAGACAGATAAATAAAGAGACAGATAAAGAGACCGTCAGGTAGGTAGATAGACAGACAGATGGACACATACATACATATTGTATGTAAACGTCACCCCTGTCAAACTTTTGTATTCAAATGTACATACAAGCACACTAGAAACGTACGAAAAAACAGTCATCAAAAACGTTTGGCCGAACGGTAAATTTGGCCCAAGAAAAGTATCAATATACATGCAGTTACAGAAGCAGTAAGGTAGTTGCCGTTCAACAGTCAGTTATTGCAGTACATTATTATTATACATAATATTACACACATTATGCAGTATAGACTCGTTTCTGTATAAATGCAATGGTGGATTCCCTCAGTGCTTTGGTTGAAAGGATTCTTTACTATTTTATGTTTACATTGTTTTCTCATCTGACTTTGTTGACCTGTTTACTGTATGTTTCTGCTTTTTGTCCACTCCAGGCTCCTGTATAGTTTGGCCTTTAATGCACGCTTCCTAAGGCACCTGTGGCACTTAATAACATCCATGAGGACCAAAATGATCACGGGGTGAGTAGAAATTATGGCCTGGTTTCTGATACTGTGTGATATTAAACTCTCATTACTTTTTAGCTACGTTAGCCACGTAGCTCCAGTGCTTGTGTTTATGATGTGGATGTAGTTAAGTGTTTTATGTTTAGATGGAAATACAAGTTTCTAGATCATTGGCTTGAAAAGGTAACAGTCCATGCCAGTCAGGCTAACAAATTAAATTAAAGAATTTCTTGTGTTTTGTGATTACGGTTCTTCGTTATTGGTTTCATGGACGACAGTGCTCCCTGTATGTACTACGTACATGTATGGGTTAAGAAGTTAGCGACTGCACTATAGCTGAAGTCAAGGAACCGTTTTTGTTTTCCCGTTAATGTCAAAATCAAAACTATGCCCTTGGAGGTGGAAGAAGTGAATTGGGGAAATTTTTCATTTTTGTTAAACTCTTCTGTAGATCTCTGGTACCTTTGCTCCAGCTGATGTCCCGTGGTTCTCCCATGTCTTCTGAGGACTCCAGCAGGATCATCCCTCTCTTTTACCTGTTCAGCTCCCTTTTCAGCCATTCCCTTATCTCCATTCACGACACAGAGTTCTTCGGAGACTCCATGGACGGTAAAACCACAGTCATGTAACCTGTTCTACACAAAACATCTCTGTGAGTTTGACATCACTTTAAACTCTCTGTCAGTGTCAGCTATTCACTGACATGCACATCTGTCCACAGGCCAGGGGCAGCCGTCTATGATGCCCTTCTCTCTGTCGGAGCTGGTGACGCTGTCTCGGTGTCTGCGCGACGCGTGTCTGGGCATCATTAAACTGGCCTACCCTGAGACCAAGAGTGAGCACAGGGAGGAATACGCAGCCGCCTTCCGCAGTGTCGGGGTCAAAACCAACAGCCAGGTCCAGCAGCGCATCCAGGCCCAGCAGAAACGCTGGGTGCAGCTTTTTAAGGTAAGATCGCAATCCAGGAGCCCTGTAACCATTACAGTTCCAGCAGAAACGCTGGGTCCTGCTCTTTGAGGTAAGGCCTCAATCCAGGAGCCCTACAAGCTTTATAGTACCAGTAGAATTACCTTTACAGTTCCAGGAGAAATGCTGGTTCCAGCTCTTAGAAGTAAGATAATTACTTACAAACATGCTCTAATGCTTGTTTATTTGATAGATCCAACAGATTGCAATACACTATAGAAGGTGTAGGGTGGCATCAGAAAGACATCAGAATCAGAAAACTTTATTGATCCCGGATGAAATTTCTTACACGCAAACAGAGACTCAAAGATAAAAACAATATAGAATATAGTATAAAGACAAAATAAAACTCTAGAAAATACTCTGAAAACAAATTGCTTGTCACATAGATGGTCGCATATGAATCAGTTGGTTGCAACATTGATTATACAGATATTCATAAGTTGCCACCTTATTGGATGATCGAACAATCTCATTTTAAACACGAGGTGCCTCTCAGGGAGCAGGTAAAATATCAACTGGAGTGATTATGTAAGGCAAAGGAACAAAAACAACTAGTGGCAGAAAACCTATATACACATTTAAATTATCACGATATTTGATATCACTTATCAAATCAAGTTGACCTGTTTTTTAAAAATGTATGTTGCGCAACCTTAAGGTGCTTATCAGTTGCAGTGCATGTTGCTCCACAGACAGTAATGAAATAGTTTGGACAGGTGTCTCTAAACACTCCCTTTAATAAGATGCACAACCGTTTGTATTGTCAGTTTGTTAATCTTACAAAGTGAATAGTTTTGTATTTGAGTAAATCTCTTCCACATGAGGGCCTAGACTTTTTCTACTGTTACTGTGCTTTTTCTCCCGAAGAATGGAGTTTTTTTTTTTTTTTTTAATTTAAGTCAATTTTCTTCCTAATAGTGCCATTAGCTTAATTATCAGCACACTAGTGTGATAAAACATCACCGTGTAAAACATTGCCAAGTGCTTCTTGCGTCTTCAGCATCGTCCTCATTCCGCTCGGCGGAGCTGAGACGACTCCGCTAGCGCGACGAGCGCTGATGATGTCTTTGAGGATGTAATTAGCTGAGTTGGAGGTTAATGAGGTGGTGTGTGTGTTCATGCGAGTCGAAGGATCAACGCTGCTCGCTCAGGCACCGGCTAAGGAAACGAGGAACTGTTTACTGTGTCTGAGGGAGCAGAGTAGTGGTCAGTGTTGATCTATGTGTCTGTTACCGTCTCTCCACACACAGCGAACAGAACAGATGGTCGTTTCTGTCTTTCTGTCCCGGTAGCAGCGACTGAAGCGCTTTCTTATTCATCTTCAATTCACTCGTCCCTTTAGTTTGGCTGAAAATTACATTTTGCACATTTTTTCCCTTTTACCGTCAATGTAGCCAAACAGCCAAGGCATTTGACAAGTCTGATATTTCAGTTTTGCACCATCATGCCCCAGAAGTCCTGCAAGCTCCACTCCGCTAAGCTAATCATTGTGCAGCTGGGTTCTAGCCTTTAGCATTTACATCACATGAGGCTGAGTACCTTGGAGGTATCCTTGATCAGTTTCTCTGATCACCAACACATCCCTACTCCACTTCATCAGGAAAATACAAATACAAGAATTGAAAAGCAGAAAAATTGTTATAGAATTTTAGTGTTGATATTATTGATAATATTGAATAAGTATTTCAACCCCGTCCTGTCAATCTTGTGCTGAATGATTGTATATATGGCTGCAAAAAAAAATAGTGTCTTGGATTTTTCATGTGATGTGAATCGATGTGGTCGATTTTTCATGTGAATTAATTGACAATCGATGGTTTGTCTCAACAGAAGAAGGTTGGCTCTCTAATTTTTTTCCTATTTGAAATAATTGTAGAATAACATTGTGTTACGGCTCTGAGTTTCGCACTAAATTAAAGGTATAAAAACATATAAATGTCCTGCAGTGTTCTGACAAACGAGGTGCTGTTAGTGAAGAATTAACTTACAAACATAAGAGAAAGAAGCATCTCTTTCTTTCATGTGTCTGTCGTACAGTTGCCCGTAACATTCTAAAGGAAAATTGACGTTTACAGAATCAGCATCAGGGTGCTTTTCTTTTCAGGTGGTTGAAGGGAAGGTTGGACCTCCAAGGAAAACCAAGTCAGACTTGTATATGTTGTGTGTGATCTACTTTATCTTTTGCTTTTATTTTTAGACTTTACTTCTTTTTGAGCTTTCAGCTGTTTTTCTTTCTCTACCTGTTCAGAAAGTTACCACCACCCTGTAGGTGAACTGCTGCCCCCTTCAGGTTGTGAACTCACTTTAGCCACTGTGAAAATGTAAATGAAAAACTGACTGTAGATTTGTGTTGAGATCATTGATAATGTTGATTGATTATTTGAGTCCTGGTTGTATAGTTATTGCGTATTGAGCAGAATACGTTTTAGAATATGTTTATATTGTCTTGTATAGAAGACTGTCAGTATTAACAGAGAATAGACTATACGGTATATCTGTGATGAGAAGGAATGACACAGTGACAGTTAAGATTATTTAACAATTTGAATGTATGTGGTTAATCTATAGAGAGTTACTCAAATAATGTGGGACCACTGTAGGCCCGAGTCATCACACTGTCCCCAAACCGTGTTCAGTAATCTCTAGTAGACTTGCTTATGTGGTTTTGTGGTTTCTGACACTGTTTGACACTGTTGTCTGTAAACATGGACTGAATCATCCCTCTCAGTTTGAAGCGAGTATGTGATGATTCAGGTTTACGTCAGGCTAATCGGTGGGGTCTAAGTTTCTGTTTCCTTCTTTCTCTGTCTCTCCTCTCTCCCTCACTCTCCTCTTTCCCTCTCTTCTCTCTCTGCCACTCTGTCTGTCTCTTTTTCCTCTCTTCTCTCTTTCTCTCTCTCTCTTTCTCTCTGTTCTCTCTCTCTGCCTCCGTCCTCTCTCTCCCTTGTTAAATCATTTCTGTTTCTTTCTTTTGCTGTCTCTCTGTCTCTCTTTTTCTCTCTTATCTCTGCCACTCTTTCTATCTCTCTGTTTCTCTCTTTCTCCCTTGCGCTCTCTCTCTTTCTGCCTGTTTTCCTTCACTTGTTAAATCTTCGTTCTTCATTTGTTTCTTTCTTTTGCTGTCTCTGTTTTCTCTCTCTTGTCCCCCCTTCTCTGTCTCCCTCATTAAACCTGCAGTGTTTTTAAGCTCCCAGTAAAGAGAGATCCTCCGTCTCCTCTGACCGGTGCGGTGGAGGAGGGTGGAGGCAGCGGTGGGTGATTTTTATAAAAGATGGCATGGGCAGCCTCCTGTCAGCTGAAACGAGCTGTTAAAGCAGTGAGCAGCACAAACGCATTTTCCAAATTGAAGGCGGGATTTACAGTCGGCTGGACCACTGCTGACCCCGCCCACGCTAATGTTTGCCTCGGGCTCTCGCCCGTCCCTCCTCCATGTTTTATCACCCCTATTGTCCGGCTATCCATTTAATTGAAAGAAGTTAATTGAATGAAAATGATCAACTAAGCTTGTATTAATATTGCTAATGGAAGGTTTCCTCTTGGCTGTGTTTGGAGAACAGTGACACGGCTGGAGTTTGGGGGAAAGGCCCATTACGGCCTGCACTTAACCTGATGGGCTAATTAACCAGTGCTCATTCATCCCCACCGCCCCACCCACCCCCACCGGGGGCGCAGATGAGCCCCCTTCCCCTCTGCCAGTTGACCAGCAACAGCGTTTTGCACTTGCCGTTATTGCCGATGTTCAGTCGTTGGCGTGGCGAGATTGATGCCCGTCCTCTAGAAACGGCCTACACTTCGTTTGTCTTAGACAAACGTCGCATCTAGATATGATGGACAGTTGTGATTAAGCGATTTTGAATCAGGTTCTGCTGAGTAGGGGTAGAAAAATTCACTCTTGTACATCAATCTGAAGGTGGTGATTCAACTGCATTGATTTGGGAGAGTCAATTACAACAACATAGAGTAAAATATGTGCTCAGTTTTGCGCCAGACTAAAATTCTTGGGCTTATTCTGTTACATCAGCTAACAGACGCCCATGCTTTCTAACATCACACACAGTGAGGAAAGGGGAACCATCATGCTCAGCCAGAGAGAGCTAGGAGTACACTGCCCAGCTTCTGATATGAAAATATAAAATATACTGTATACTTATGGCTGTTTTGTTCAAAATGTGACCCTAGTTAATAGATTTCTGGACAAAATGCCAGTAGAAACAGAGTTCAGTGAGTAGAAGCTGAGAACCTGAGAATTACTATGCCTACAACTGGTCTGAGGAATTTGTTTGTAATTCCTTCCTTTCTTTTGTTTCTTTACCGTCTCATAATTTATTTTAACAAAGCTGAGAAAATCTCTATTTGATCTGATGCTTAATGAATGATGATTGATCTTTTTGAGATCTGGGGAATTTGGAGGCCACCTTAAACTCTTTGTGGTGTTCCTCAAACTGTCTCTGAACAGTATTTGCAGTGTAGCGGAACATCACCCAGAGCATCACACTGCATCCACTGCCTCGCCTTCTTCACATAGTGCATCTTGATGCCATCTCTTCCCCAAATACAAGACATACACACACCCAGAGGTCCACATGATGTTAAAGAAATGTGAATCATCAGACCAGGACACCTTCCATTACTCCATGGTCCAGTTGTGATGCTCACATGCCCATTGTAGGTGTTTTCAGGGATGGACAGGGGTTAGCATCGGCACTCTGACGGGTCTGTAGCTACTCAGCGCCTACGCGGCAAGCTGTGATGTACTGTGTGTTGCTACACCTCTCCGTCACTATTGTTATGGCTGACTTGTGTGTGTGTATTGTGTATGTTGTGTGTATTGTGTATGGTGTATTGTGTGTGTGTGTGTGTGTGTGTGTGTGTGTGTGTGTGTATCTTCTGATTTATATGTATCCTATATGTAGAACTGTATATATTTCTGAACTGCATTAAAATAAGGTGCACTGTTGTGAAATATGAGATTTGTGGGTTTTCATAATACAGGGAGTAGAGCCAGTTTTAGATCATCTTGGACTTTTTCTCATGTTTCAGGTTATCACGAACCTGGTGAAGATGCTGAAGGCGCGAGACATCAGGAGGCCATTCTGCCCCGAGGGTCACTGGTTGTCTGAAGAGGTCAACATCAGGGCTGATAAGGTGCTACTTCCATCTGTTCTCATGTTTTTCTTCCTGAGTATTCAAGCAAATGAGCTTTCAAGCAGATGAGCCTGTTCTAGACAGGAGATTAGATTGAATTTACATGAATTTAGCTGGATGTTGCTTAGTTTAGTAGGGTTGTGGTAGACATGGAAAATGAAGTAACTTGCGCTGCCTTTGAACGGATCTGCAGAGCAAAAATATCGAAACCAAATCGGTTAAACTTCAGGCTTGAACAGCTGGGATTTAATAAGCTGGTGACTGCTAGTAAATGTAGTAGCTGATTTTGTTTTCCTTTCTTCTTTAGGTTTTTATCTCAACTGAATCTGAAAGTAACAAATAAGTGACCATTCATGCAGAACCTTGTTTTTAATCATTATTTCCTTGTTGTCACGGCTGTTAATATTTATTAATATTTCATTGAAAGCCAGACCTAGTTTTTGAGTTTGTGTGTTTGTGTGTGTGTTTTTCAGGTAACCCAGCTCTATGTCCCCTCCGCTAGACACGTATGGAGGACCAGGCGAATGGGTCGCATCGGACCTCTGCAGTCAACGTTAGATGGTGAGATTTGTTGACCAAACTGTGCTTCTTTTACTACCAGTTATCTGGAGTACTATTGATCCAGACATAACGATTTATTGATCAACGTAAACTCCACTACTTATTGACATCTTTTCAGCGTTGATCAGTTAGCTAATTAGTTAATTAATATTAGCTATACTGTGTTCTTGCTGTGAGTAATGATCTCGTTTGAGATCCTATTTATTAAAAGGGAAACGTTTCTGTAATTCTGTGTTTCATGCATAAGTGCTCACATTCGGTTTGAAAAGATTCTATGAGGGAAATGCATTAAGCAGGTAAGAGGCTCGGTAGCGCCGTATAAGTCGTAATAGCTCATTTGTGTTGGCACACCGGCCCTTTCAGTTCAACGAATGGCTCAGCATTCGTGGTGTGAAAACCAACCAATAACAGCGTCTGGTGCGGTTCTCTTGGGCATAAGCGCTTAAAAATTCAATTAGCCTAAGGCAAGTCACATCTGGCCCCCTGTTTGTCTGGACCCCTTTCATTTCCCTAAATGGACGTTTGCATTGGTGACGAATGGCCCTCGTATTGACCACGCCACACCATAATTCTCTCCCCGAGATGGCGTGTTGATGGCTGCATCAGAGAGAGGGAGAGGCAGGATTGACTAATTGAGCAGAATAATTGCGCCGTACTAGCAGCATGGCGGACAAATGATGCTTCCTCGCTGCTGTTCCGGCACTTTCTATCCCCCTCCGCTTCGAGGACGGAGTTTTAATCCAAAACAAACGTCCTCGTAATGGCCCAGAGCCGACAGGTGGACGGACGGAGGGCTGCGGAGTTAATTAAAATGGTTTGGCGGCCGCGAGAGACACGGGGGCTTGAGCGGTCTTTAATGGGGACGCTCTGTAAATACCGGATCCCCGCAAACCGCGAGAGCGTGTCAGTGTACACATCCAGATGATCCTTTTTGGTTCTTTCACAGCTCCATCAAATGGACCATAATGTACTTTTTGGGGACTAATTGCCCCTGATAACTGCACTCGATAAGCAATACAAACCCCTTTAGTGGTATCGGTGTTGTTCTACACTCATTCTTACAGTTGAAGCCCACGATTGAACCACCTTTCTGTCTCAGTTAATGTACAGATTATAAAGATCAAATTTACACAATTTCACTTTCACCTTAAATGTAGAAGATTAGTCAAGATACTGCTAGAGCTACAAGGCTAATGTTGCTAACAAATAATGGGGGTTGATACCGTTGGTTACTCTTTTAAGTAATTAGATTATCTATGGGTGACTTAATAGTTAAACTATTTGTGAAACAGCTTAAAGGTTGGGTTTAAGTTTAGGTTTAGGTTTTGTGTTGATGTTAAGGTTGGAGTTTAATGGTCTAATTGTTGCAGAATGCTGGATCTCCAGGACGCACTTGTTATAAAACAACTAATTCCTTGCAAATCAATGTTATAAGATCCATATCACTGTATTTTTACAGTATTTGTGCATGAATTGATGGTAGGAATGGAGGGATAGATTTTTTTTTTTTTTTTTTAGAGGGATTAAGATAAATTGAAGCTTGTTTTCTTCCACAGTTGGGCTGGAACCTCCACCACTGTCCGTATCGGAGGAGAGACACCTGGCCATCCTCACAGAGCTGCCTTTTGTCGTGCCCTTTGAGGAGAGAGTCAAGGTACACAATCTCTCGTCTTTGTGTGTTTCGATCTTTGATGGGATCTCACCCATATACTGGTTGCCTAGTTCAGCCAATCAGTTGAAACGAGGGACGTTCAGAAAGTTTCCACACTTTTATATTTCCGTTCGAAACAGTGAAGGCTGGAAGAGCGGTAATTGGGTGTCTGAGAGTTCCACCTTTTTGGAGCTCAGAGAAGCTTTAAGGGGAAGAAGATTTTCATGTGATGATGATGTGAAAGCAGTGGTGCATCAGTGGCTATGCGCTCAACCAAAAAACATTTTAAAAAGTTGGTACGACGCTGGGAAAATTACATTGCAAAGGAAGGTGACTATGTAGAAAAGTGATGTAATTTGATTTTGAAATTCTTAATAAACAGAGTTAAAAATGTGTGGAAACTTTTTGAATGTCCCTCGTGTTTATCTGTATCTATAAAATTCCTGCACTTTTAGTGGCTTGTCTTGTAGTATAATGAACATCAGAAGAACATCCAACTTAACATTAGCCATAAAGCACTAAATATGTTATTTAAAGGAGTGGTTTTGTGAAAAAAAAGAGTTTTAAGTACCAAGTGCTACTAAAATGTTAATTGAAGAGTGTAAGCACAAAATGAATATGTCTGGAATATAGAAATGCTTTCACGAGACATTTCTTTCTTATCCTCCCTCAGTGTCTTATTGTCTTTACCTTACACTTGTAGATCTTCCAGAGACTGATCTATGCCGATAAACGTGATGTACAGGGAGACGGCCCTTTCTTGGACGGCATCAACATTACCATCCGGAGAAACTACATTTATGAGGACGCCTACGACAAACTGTCTCCTGAGAACGGTATGGAACCTTTGGTCAGAACCTTGATGTAGACTCAGAGTCCACTTCGTCCACTGCTGCAAAGATGTACAGAACTGTAGCCTAAACTATAGTAGAGTCCAACAGCATTTTAGATTGAATAGTTATTGTTAATACATGGAAAATGTGAAAAAATATATATATAGTATAATATATTGTAACAATATATTGTACATATAATGTCTCTGGCGGTATAAATGATATGGAGGCAGTACACATCAGACTGAACACCATTCGTTTGCATGGAAAACAGCTATTACTGTGGAAGGATGGCAGTACTTTGGTATGAGAAGGTGTCCTTTAAATATCCTGAAGTCAGCAAAGGCCTTTTCTTATCCATTTTAACCTGACAGTGCCAAAGTTTAGGAAGCGTTAAGGAATGAATAGTCTCATCGCTCTGAAGGAGTGGTGTAATTATAAACACTCTTTAAGTTTGTGATCCATGTTATTTTAGTGATTTATGTGTTATGTGGCCTTTTTGTTCTGACTGTCCCTCATTTTTCAGTTAGATTTTGTTTGTGTTTATTTCTGTCCCATTTAACAGCTGCTGCTTTTATTCCCATTTCCTTTCTGCCTCAAGAAAATGAATCTTAAAAACCCCATTTAAATTCATTGTAGGTGCTTTTTGTGCAACTACCCACAGTGAAATATTTAATCAAAGTCTTTCTCAGATCCATTTGTCCAAGATTTCCATTAGCCGAAGCTGGCCCCCCCACCGCTTCTCCCTCTCTTGCACACTCATAATAAAGTTTTGGCTTGGAATTTTACAAGAAGTGTTGCAACGCATGTGAAATGTCTTCTTCCTCTTTGGGTCCGTCTCAGAGCCGGATCTGAAGAAGCGGATCCGTGTTCATCTCCTCAATGCCCACGGCCTGGATGAAGCGGGTATTGACGGTGGCGGGATATTTCGGGAGTTTCTGAGTGAACTGCTGAAGTCGGGCTTCAATCCCAATCAGGGATTCTTCAGGACCACCAATGAGGGCCTGCTGTACCCCAGCCCCACTGCCGAAATGCTGATTGGAGAGAGCTTCACGCGACACTACTACTTCTTGGGCCGAATACTAGGCAAGGTATGTCTGGGAGGAGATTCAGTCCAGTTCTGGTCGTTTAGAAGTAAGTAAAGTAAGTAAGGAAGGTTTGTTTATATATCGCCTTTCTCAGACAAGCAGAATAAAACAGAATAATATAAAATAAAAACAGAACAACACAGAGATGACAGTAAAAGTTATCTAAAAGCCATTTTATACAAGTGCATCTTCAGCTTAGATTTAAATAGTTTGACAGATTCAATCGATTGCAGCTCCGGTTGAAGACTGAAAGGCACGATCCCCAAGTGTCTTCAGTGGAACAGACAGACGGTCATGATGAGTAGATCTCAGCACTCGACCAGTTACGTACAGCAGAAGGTGAAATACAGTGAGGTGGTGAGATAGAGAGGAAGATGAAATGCAGTGCGGTAGAGAGGC
>JBBPCZ010000012.1:5514864-5526320 GCA_037974445.1 Brycinus macrolepidotus
GAGTTTGATCAGTTCTCTTTCTTCACTTCTGAAAGTGCTCTGTCAGTCACTGGTGTTTTACATTTCAAACTGGTCTCTTTTACTGAGCTCCAGAGTTCCTGTTTATCAGGTAGAACGTGAAGCTGATGAGGTGAATGTGGCTGATTTAAGAGGGGAACAAACTTCACTTATTAAAAACAACAACAAAAATGTATCATAATGTTTGTTAACTGATTAAGAATGATGATGAGAAATGGAGGATGTTTTCTGTGGTCTGAAATCTCCCTTGTCTCTCTGTGTCCTCAGTCAGTCATGGCTTCCTCCAGCAGTCTCCTGTCTGAAGATCAGCTCTGGTGCTCCGTCTGTCTGGATGTGTTCACTGATCCAGTCTCTATTCCTTGTGGACACAACTTCTGCATGGTGTGTCTCAGAAAGTGCTGGGACAGCAGTCCACACCGCCAGTGTCCAGTTTGTAAAGAGGAATTCTCCAGAAGACCTGAGCTACGTGTAAATACGTTCATCTCTGGACTGGCTGCTCAGTTCAAGAAGTCAGTTCAGGTGAAGTCCAGCAGAGCTCCAGAGAAACCTGCTAAATCTCAGGTGCTCTGCGGCGTCTGTGAAGAGAAATGTGCAGCTCTGAAGTCCTGTCTGATCTGTATGGCTTCTTACTGCAAAATTCACCTGGAAGCTCATCGAAAAGTCGCTTCATTAAAGAAACACAAGCTGATGGACCCTGTGGAGAACCTGGAGGACTACATTTGCCAGAAACATGAGAGACCCCTGGAGCTGTTCTGTAGAGATGACCAGACGTGTGTGTGTCAGTTCTGCACTGAGGGAGAACACAAGACTCACAGCACTGTTCCTATAGAGGAGGAGAGTGGAAAGAAGAAGGTGAGATGTTTAGACCAAAATTATTAACTTTGTCTCCTGTTTTTGTAGAAAATCCTAAATTACTGGTTAATGCTATGAGTTGTGTCTTTATCACAGACTCAGCTGGGAAAAACACAGACAGAAATTCAGCAGATGATCCAGGACTGAAAAAGACTGAGGAAATAAAATACTTTGTAGAGCTCAATAAAGTGAGTTTTAATTGAATCTCTAGTGAGCTTTATTGTACTGTCTGGATCTGTTCTGAAGTGATTTTGCATCTGAAGTTTATAACTGGAATAACAGCAGTATCTTGACGGTTAATGAATACAAAATTGGTTTGTCTTGTGGTTTGTCTCTTTGTGCAGAGACAGCTGGTGCATTCCTCACTCCAACAGGGAAGAACAAATTTATGACTTTTGTGCTGACTACATTTACTGGCTCCCTGTTTCATACTGAAGATGTTTCAAACTTATAGTTTTTAAAGTGGTGAACTGACTCACCTTTCTACGTGTGTATCTTAATGCTTAAAATCTTTTAAACTTCTCAGATAGTCTTTTAAAAAAAGATTAAAACACCTTTTAATGCAGTTTTCCTCTGTTTTTAGTAGTACTTTATTACTCTTCATTGTTTTGCGAGGAAAAACAGATGTTTTTTTGTCTTTTTTCTTGTATTATTTTGTTCTCTTATGCTAGTTTTACTTGTTCATTTTCTGTGCAATATGTATAATGAAAAGTTCCTTTTGTTTTTTGTTTTTTTATATACTATATTGATCCCAGAGGAAATTACTTGAGACCTCTGCATTTAACCAGTTCACCTGAGTGAACCAGTGGGCCGCCGACGATAGCGCCCGGGGAGCAGTGTGTGGGATATTATCTTGCTCAAGGGTTCCTCAGTGGTGCCATTGGCAGTCCTGGGATTTGAACCCATGACCTTCCGATAGTAGGGGCAACTCCTTAACCACCAGGACACCAGCTGCCCCAGCTATTATTATTATTATTATTGTTATTGTCTCCTGTTAGAAAAACACAGTGAAGGAGAGAGCAGACAGTGTGGAGGTGTTCAGAGCTCTGGTGCGCTGCATTGAGAGGAGCCAGGCTGAGCTGCTGGAGGTGATGGAGGAGAAGCAGAAAGCAGCAGAGAGGCACACACCAAGAACTGGACTGACGTCAGTGTTAACACTGGTCTGAGTGTGGAGACTCTGAGGAGAGCTCTGTCTCAGCTTCAGGAAGATCTCAACAAGGAGATGGAGACGCTTGATGACAATGGTGAGTATTTCCACGTATTAATTGTCCGCACACACATTCAGACTGCTACCTCAGCCCTGTTCCAAACATTCATTTTTTGCTCTAGAACTTCTGCTTTCGGTCATTTTACATGTGACATGCTGAGCTTCCTTCACTTTATATGCATGGAACATTTACAGTGAGACCACACTGAAAATCTGTTTATTTATTTGTTTGTTTGTTTGTTTAAATCTGGAAATAAACAAAAGCGTTTTTAAATTTTGAAAAAATGAAAACAATTCTGATCAGTCAAAATATTAAAGATTCTGAACTATTTATAGGTCATTTTTTACATTTTAGCACATTTATGACACTACTTTAAGGCCTCGGAAAAGGTCAGAAAGTTCAGCTTTGAGTCTCCTCTCTTTCACTAAAGTCAAATGTCAAGTCAAGTAGGTTTTTCTTGTAATTTCGACCATATACACACAGTACACAGTGAAACAAAACAACGTGCCTCCCGGACCACGGTGCAACACAAGAACTGAACACCACAAGATCACAAGCGCAGACAGGACGAACAGGTGTTTGACAGGTGTTTGTGGTGTGTGTGTGCGTGGGGGGTACAGTTTTATGTTTCAGTTCCGGTTGAGGAGACTGATGGCCTGAAGGAAGAAACTGTTACCCATTCTGGCAGTGGTGGCCCGTATGCTACGGAACCTGTTGCCAGATGGGAGGAGGGAGAAGAGAGTGTGAGGGGTGTGTGGAGTCATCCACAATGCTGTTGGCTTTGCAGATGCAGCATGTAATGTAAATGTGTGTGACAGAGGGGAGAGAGAGACCGGTGATCTTCTCAGCTGTCCTCACAATCCTAAAGTAAAGTGGCATTTGGCAGACGCCCTTACCCAGAGCGACTTACAATCATTAGTTACAGGGACGGTCCCCCTGGAGTAACTGAGGGTTAGGTGTCTTGCTCAAGAACACAGAGGTAGAAAGTGGGGGTTTGAACCTGCAACTTTGTGGTCATTGGGTTCACAGACAAGTGTTTTACCCAATAGGCTATTACCAACCCCAATCCTCTGTAGGGTCCAGTGATCCAAAACATTACAATTCCCATTCCAGGCTGTTATGCAGCTATAGAGCATGCTCTCTATGGTCCCTCTGTAGAACATGGTGAGGATTGGGGGTAGAAGGTGTGCTCTCCTGCTGGGCTTTCTTGGTTATGGAGCTGGTGTTGAGGGTCCACATGAGGTTCTCCATGATGTGAACAGCAAGGAACCACCGATGCTGTAAAGTGTAAAGTAAAGTGACCATTTGTTATCCATGAACACACCACAGAACAATTCTTCCTCTGCCTTTAACCCGTTCACCCAAGTGAAGCAGCGGGCAGCCAGGAACAAAGTGCCTGGAGAGCAGTGTGCGGGGACGGTACCTTGCTCAAGAACAGCATAAATGTAAACGTACCTCAGAGGTGCCACCAGCAGTCCTGGGGTTCGAACCCACAACCTTCTGGTCACATTGGCCAACTCCCTAACCACTAGGCCACCAGCTGCTCAGTGGGGAGTGATCACGTTGCAGCCTCCTGAAGTCAACAACCATTTCTTTTGTTTTATCCACATTCAGGGACAGGTTGTTCGCTCTGGACCAGTCCGCAAGTCGTCGCACCACCTCTCTGTATGCTGCGTCATCATTCTTGCTGATCAAACCCACCACAGTTGTGTCATCAGCAAACTTGATGATGTGGTTCAAGCTGTGCATTGCTGCACAGTCGTGGGTCAGCAGTGTGAAAAGCAGAGGACTGCACCAACCACTGCACCACCATGCCGACCTTTGATAAATTGTCTGTATAATATAATTTGTAATGACAAGCATTGTATTTAATCAGAAATGAATTCAAAATATTAGTGGTTTCAGATTTTGGGCCTACACTGTAGATGTCTGCACTTTTGGCAGTGTTGATGTTTCTGCTGCTAAGGACTATTACTAATGATCAGTGCACACTTATTATAAAAAAAGCACAAGAGTTATTGCTGCTGTACATGGACAGCTGCTTTATTTGTCCCCCACCCTAATGTCCACTGTCTGCTGATTCATGACTGTATAGTTTTTTTGCACATTGTTTAAAGTCACTGTCTGTTTGTGAACAGTTGATGTTCTGATTATAGCGTGTGAAATTAAGCAGAGGGGCTTTTAGAAAGAAACTTTGAGTTGGGAAGTCATCAAGACTGTGACATTCTAAGGTGCATTTTTGGTGCATTTCACTATTTCTGATTATTATCTATTAAAACCCACCCATGACACTAATACTGTCATGCAGTGTTAATTTCACAGATATTAGTAATATAATTTAAATTCTAATAGGTAATAATCTATTATTCTTCTCCAAACAGAACTGAAGAGAATTCAGCTATATGCAGGTGTGTGGACTCTCACTGATCACGTCTGAATATATACCTCATCTTTATTACTCACTTAATGTGTGTTAAATGGGTTTAAACTGTGTGTGTTTCTCTCAGTGGATGTGACTCTGGATCCTGATACAGCTCATCCTAAACTTGTTCTGTCTGATGATGGAAAACAAGTGAGACATGGAGATGAACGACAGAATCTCTCCGACAACCCAGAGAGGTTTGATCATTGTCCCTGTGTGCTGGGAAAGGAGGGATTCTCCTCAGGGAGGTTTTACTATGAGGTGCAGGTCAGAGGAAAGACTAAGTGGGATTTAGGTGTGGTCAGAGAGTCCAGTAACAGGAAGGGGAAGATTACAGCCAGTCCAGAAAATGGAGAGTGGTTCATGTGGCTGAGGAATGAGACTGAATATGAAGCTCAGGACTCTCCCTCTGTCTCCCTCACCTTGAAACAGGCCCCCCAGAAGGTGGGGGTGTTTGTGGATTATGAGGAGGGTCTGGTCTCCTTCTATGATGTTGAGGTCAGGTCTCATATCTACTCTTTCACTGGTCAGTCTTTCACTGAGAAACTCTATCCATGTTTCAGCCCCTGCACCAATGATGGAGGTAAAAACTCAGCACCACTGATCATCACACCTGTTAAAGATCATTGATGAGGTTCTTTTGCCTTCTAAACCCACTTTACTGTGTCAGATAAAAACTCGAACATCATAAATGAGTTATTTTAATTATTAAAATTATATTTTGAAAGGCTTTAATGACATTCACACTGTGCTTAAACATGTACTTCTTAAATCATGAAATAAATCACACAATGAATGAACAAGCAAAATAATCAATGAATAAATGAACAAATGAGTCACCAGACTTGGACAAATCAACTGTGAGTCGTGTGTATGATGTTGGAACAGTGTTTGTCAAGGGTTTCCTCTTAATGAAGTGCAGAATGTTGGCTTCAGTCTGACTGATGAACGATGGAGGAATCGCAGCCCTTTTTCAATTCAGATCAAACTCTCAGAGCAGTTTAGGTTCTCAGAAATACTGTCTCTTTAAATGCTTTGTATTGAAATGTTTATCAGGTCATTATTTTCTACATGCCTCTTTATGTCGTTCTACACGGCATTAACATTTAAGTTAATAATCAAATGTAATTATGTTGTAAATCTGATGAAAATGTATTAAATTATGTTAATAAATGAAACAGGGGTTTAATTCCCAAACACTGTGTAGACTGTGTCCTCCCTCAGATGGAAACACATGAACACAGTAACACACACTGTAAATACCAACACCAAGTTTTTGTTTATTTTTGTAGTAATTTAGGGCAGTATATTAGCCCCCTTTCTTTAAACTCTACAGCCCCGTTCGCCAGCTGATGTAGAGTAGATCAGACTGTTCAAATCAGACTGTTCAGATTAGACTTTTCAGATCAGACTATACAGATCGGATTGTTCAGATCAGACTGTTCAGATGAGATTGTTCAGATCAGACTGTTCAGATCGGATTGTTCAGATCGAACTGTTCAGGTCGGACTATTTAGATCAGACTGTTCAGATCAGACTGTTCAGATTAGACTGTTCAGATTAGACTGTTCAGATCAGGCTGTTCAGATTAGACTGTTCAGATCAGGCTGTTCAGATCAGGTTGTTCAGATCGGACTGTTCAGATCTGACTATTCAGATCAGACTGTTCAGACCAGGTTGTTCAGATCAGGCTGTTCTGATCAGACTGTTCAGATTGTTCAGATCAGACTGTTCAGATCGGACTTTTCAGATCAGACTGTTCTGATCAAACTGTTCAGATTGTCCGGATCAGACTGTTCAGATTGTCCGGATCAGACTGTTCAGATTGGACTGTTCAGATCAGACTGTTCAGATCGGACTGTTCAGATTGGACTGTTCAGATCGGACTGTTCAGATTGGACTGTTCAGATTGGACTGTTGAGATCAGACTGTTCAGATTGTTCAGATCAGACTGCTCAGATCAGACTGTTCAGATCAGACTGTTCAGATCAGGCTGTTCAGATCAGGCTGTTCAGATTGTTCAGATCAGGCTTTTCAGATCAGACTGTTCAGGCTGTTCAGATCAGACTGTTCAGATTGTTCAGATCAAGTCAAGTCAAGTAGGTTTTATTGTCATTTCAACCATACACACAGTACACAGTGAAATGAGATAACGTGCCCCCAGGGCCATGGTGCAACACAGAGCAGAACAGAACAGAGCAACATCACAAGTGCAGACAGGACACGAGCGCAACAATACAATTAGACAAGACAAGACAGACAACATACAGTGCAAATTAACAATAGTAACAGTCTGAATACAGTATTTGAGTTACTGTATTCTAGCAGCAAGGGTTGTATGTGCAAAAATGCTGAGGTAGAAAAGAGTTGAAAGGCAATAAATAACAATAAATAATATATGCAAATATGGCAGCAACCGGACAGAAAAATGTGCAGTGTGATTTAAAGTCTAAGTAGTTGTGTTCAGTTCCGGTTGAGGAGTCAGGCTATTCAGATCAGACTGTTCAGATCAGACTGTTCAGATCAGGTGGTGGTTTTCAGATGGTTGGCCCTGTGATTACTTGAAATAAGACTAAATTGACATTAAAAACACAGTTAAACGTTACAGAAACTAAATGACTCTTATGATGTGCAGCACAGTGACCATCAGCAGGACCTCTCAAAGGGTGGGGCACATTTATACTAAACTTTTAATATAATTTAAACGCATATTTACGCTACATATATGTTCCAGTTTTACACTGTTTACATTTCCATGCACATGATCTGCTTTTCATTTTAGAATATTAATTCCTCAGTCTTGATATTATAATTACTCAGATACGTCTAATATCATAATGCCATTTGCACCATTTTTTTCTCTTAAAGCACGATGTCATTTGCACAATGTCTCTTTGCACTTTCTTCATCTTCATGTATAATATTTTCCAATGTATATATTCACAAGATACATTATAGTCTGTATATGTTTACTTGTGTGGATTTGTAACTTCTTTCTCTATCTTATTTCATTTTTATTTACTTTCTAAGATTTTGTCTCAGGGTTAAATTTCACTGCATGTTGGATGTGTAGTATGTGGCAAATAATAAACATCTTGAATCTTGAAACAGCAGCAGTAGGTGAAATGAAGAACATACACCTGGTTTATGTGTTTTATATGAAACATCTGCACAGATGTGTGAGCACCAGCTGTATGGAGGAGAGTGCGTCTGCAAATCAGTGTTTTAGCTCAGTAGTGTTTTGATTGTTTTCTTTTATTCTGTTGTTGTTGTTTTTTTAAATGAAAGCTGAAAGGAAAACGTCACGAAGTTACACACACACACACACACACACACACACACACTCACACACACACACACACACACACAGTAGAGTGTGTGCGGATCCACTCAGGACAGATGTTGAATTAAGCAGTCTGGAAAAATTCAGTTCAGCATGCAGAGCTGAGTCAAGTTAGACAGAGTTATTTCCAGACAGACAGATAAACTGCACACAGCTGTGATTGAGGATGTTCTAGTGTTAAGAAGAGCTGGAGATCTTTCTTTATAGGTGTAGATTTACTCTGAGCTCAGTGATGCTGCTTGACAAAGCCTGAATTTGAACATTTTGCAAACTGGAAAAGGAGCCAAGCACAGGCTGCATGAACTAAACACCACACACAGACTTTCCTTACTGCTCGAGTGTGAATTACAGATCATTGTTTGTCACACTTTATCCCCTCAGTTTGTGCTTCGCTGTAGTGGGGGGCGTCTCCCTCCTGTCCTCTGTGGGACTTTGTGATGAGTGAACTGTGACTGCATCCTTCAAGACATATTTTACAAATGACATAAACTGGAAGCTGAGTCCGGGCATCTCTGCTACACTCCTAAACTCCTCTATATTATACCTTCTCTGATGGAACAAAACCTTCTATCTCCATTATCTTCATTTTTCATTATTTTAGATTATTGGAAAACACTAGAAGACCCTCACACTGTGTCAAAATGTAGTAATGAATGGACCAATAGGTAGACTGCCAGTAGTATTATTATTGTGGTGATCTTAGCTACAGGGGTTTTTGTTATTTAAGTTATTTGTTGTAGATGTTGAGTTGTTTGTTGTTCTGTTCTTTTGTACTTTTATTATCAGGGTTAAGATTGGGGTTGGCTGGGGTATGGGGAGTATGGGAGAGGCATGTGGAGAAGTGCGTGCATGCGTGGTGTGAGTGTGTGTGTGGTGGAGGAGCGAGTGAGTGCGAGAGAGCTGAGCGAGTTAATGCTGGTTCAGGGAGTAGTGGCATGGGAAACAATCTTTAGTTCTAAAGTCGTTGAGGATCTAAAACTGCTGAATCTGAACGCTAAACAACTGAACACCCAGATCAAGGAAGGAATAGTGGTAAATCAGGACGTTTCAACCATAGGTTTGTGTTTTTTTATTCAGTTTTTTTTTTTATTTCTGGTTCTTCAGACTCCAGATCTGATAATCTTATTCTATGTCTTTTTACCATTGTAAGCTACAGATGTCTAGAGCAGACAGATGATGCCTTTACCCCAAACAGCAGGTTTCAGAGCATGTTTAATAAGAAGAAAATGAAGAAGTTCAGTCACTCTGATTAGTCAAATATCTGAAAAGTCTGTCATAATAAGTTTTCTACAAATCATCTTCATTATATTCATGTTTTCTCTGTCAGTCATGGCTTCCTCCAGCAGTCTCCTGTCTGAAGATCAGCTTCAGTGCTCCATCTGTCTGAATGTGTTCACCGATCCAGTCTCTACTCCCACTTTTATTTTTCGTATGTCTGCTGTCGCTTGTCTGTACTAATGGTGGATATTAACTCAGCTTCCGATTCAAATGACAAACAATCCTGATACACTTGATAAAAGACTGCTGTTGATCAACCGGTTTACTACAAACAATTTTTAACTGGAAGAACAGCAGAATCTTGACAGTTAATGTATACAAAACTGGTTTGTCTTGTGGTTTGTCCCCTTGCACAGACAGAGCTGGTCCATTTCTCACTCCAACAAGGAAAAACAAATATATCACTGTACTGTTGGCTCTATTTAACTGGCCCCTTGTTTTATACCTTTAGTTTCTAAAGCAATGAACTGACTCACCTTCCAACATGTGTATCTTAATTCTACAAATCTTTTACATTTCTCAGATTGTGATTTAAAGAAAGATTAAAACATAACTGTTTGCCCTGGGAGTCCTAGGGGAGAGGTCATCTGGCGGTGTAACGAATACTTCGAGGATCTCTCCAATCCTGCCCCCGAGATGTCAAGGACAGTGCCTCTGGACTGGCAGACCGGGGTGGTTGTCCCCTTGTTCAAAAAGGTGACCAGAGAGTGTGCTCCACTAGGGGAATCACATTTCTAAGCCTCCCTGGGAAAGTCTATGCCAGGGTGCTGGAGAGGAGAGTCCGGTTGATAGTCGAACCTTGGATTCAGGAGGAACAATGTGGTTTTCATCTGGTCGCAGAACACTGGACCAGCTCTTTACCCTTGCAAGGGTGCTGGAGGGTGCATGGGAGTTTGCCCAACAGGTCTACATGTGTTTTATGGACCTGGAGAAAGTCTACGACCGTGTTCCTTGCGGGGCTCTGTGGGGGAGTGCTTCAGGAGTATGGGGTTCAGGGACCTCCAATGAGGGCCACTATGTCCCTGTATGAACGGACCAGGAGTCTTGTTTGCATTTCATAATATTTATGGACAGGATGTCTAGGCACAGCCTAGGGTGTCTGGTTGGGAGGCCTCAGGATCGCGTCACTGCTTTTTGTGGATGATGTGGTCCTGTTGGCTTCATCAATCGGCGACCTCCAGCATGCACTGGGACGGTTTGCAGCCGAGTGTGAAGCAACTGGGATGAGGATTAGCACCTCCGAAGCCGAGGCCATGGCACTCAGCCGTAAACGGGTCAGTGTTAACACTCGTCTGAGTGTAGAGACTCTGAGGAGAGCTCTGTCTCAGCTTCAGGAACATCTCAACAAGGAGATAGAGAAACTTGATGAGACTGGTGAGTATTTAATGATCCCTGAGAGCTTGTGAAGTTAAACAGAGGTGTTTCTGCTGGACAAAAATATTTACGGAAATCATCAAGATCTTGACAGCAGAGATGCATGATTTGTCCATAATTCATATAAATAATTAATATTGAATTATACTGTTTTATTCTGTATCTCATTGGTTCAAAGAGAAATCAAAAATCAGCAGTTTTCGACTGATGCCACATGTAGTCGATCAGCCAGGACATGTTTGAATTCAAAGTTTAGCTTCTGTAGAGCTGGAGCTATGAGGTTCATGTTGTTAACACTAAACCACATCCAGCTCCAACAAGTCATACTGTTTTGTAAACTACATCAACATAAATGGCCCATAGCCTGCAATTTTGCTCCATTTGATTTTTTTCTCTGATTCACTTATTACATTTGTTTGGTTTCACTCCCAAAAACCATTTCACCTTTTCCAACATCTCTTAATCCACTAGAAAAAGGCTGTCTTTGTTCCTATGCCTTTAAGACTGATACATGTAAATGACCTGAGTTCTGACTGGCTGCCCTGAACCAGACCTCATTCAAAATCAGTCTGGACTTAAATACTCCTTGTAATAGAGTTTATGTACCACATCAATCTCTTTCATTAAAAGAAAAACAAGAAAATTAGGTTTTCATGATATTGGGCCCTTTCACAAAGAGCTGAATTTGGTTTCAGTGGGTTGAGTGTTTTGAGAAGGTATTTATGGAACAGATTTGGGTGACAGTTGATTTCTAGTGTTTGTTAGGAATTTAATTAAAAGGAAATTAAATCCTATTAGTGAAAGATATTGTCTCATTCTATTTTCCAAACAGAACTGAAGAGAATTCAGCAATATGCAGGTGTGTGGACTCCTGGGATTCACTTATGACATTTGTGTGGTTTTACTCCTAAAAACAGCCAGAATCCATTTCACCTTTTCCAACATCTCTGAATCCTTTAGA
>JBBPCZ010000012.1:5570034-5597914 GCA_037974445.1 Brycinus macrolepidotus
ATATATAGGTAGATAGATGAGACCATCAGTAATTATCAGAAAGCCAAAACCCATATGATGAACTTCTTGTGTTCTTGTTGGTGTTGAGCTGGGTATATTTTTTGTGTTTACTTGTGTGTGTGTGTGTGTGTGTGTGTGTGTGTGTGTGTGTTTCTCCAGCGCGTATCAGCCATAAAGCAGGCTCTGAGGGAGAGTAATGTGAGCTTCATCGTGAGAGGAGGGCTGAGAGTGGAGGTGATGCTGGCGGATCCAGACGCAGGTAAAACAGCCTGAACCTCCCACCAACCTCACAACCATCAGACCTTCAAACACACGGGTTACCAGTGAGACTAAAGTTCATACTGGTGTATTTTTAAGGGTTAATAACAAGTGACCTGACCTCCCGAGCGCCGGACAGTGGTGGGTTCCTCTCTTGGTGTGACTGATTGACCTCTTCCTTTCTCCAGACCTTCCATCCTGGTGTTTCTTCTCTCTGTGGTTTTAATGGAGCTCACACTGCCAGAGCTTAAGTCGGGCTAACATGTAGCATCATGCAAGGGATGGAATCGATTTTTTTTTAATTCAGAACCATCTCTAGATGTTTGTCACACTAAATAAAACATATAATTCATCTGTGAACATCAGCCAGACTGCTCAAACTGAAATTACTGAACTGAAACTGAATTAACTAAAAGCCCGACTGTCACCCACACTGTAATGATGTGTGGATCCGGTACAGTTCCACTGCGGAACCAAGCGGAACAGGTCTGATTGGTTCCGCATGTCACACAATTGAAAGAAAAAGGTAATAAATCATGTCTTGCAATGATTCTCGGTGATTATTTGATTCTCTGGAGTTTAAAGTGCGCACATGGCCCACAATTCAGTTCTTCTTCTTTGAATAAGTCACAGTCGGCACTGATCATAATAAATACTGAATTGTTCACAGCAGATACTGAATAATTAATAGTAGTTACTGAATAATTCATTAATTCATAATATATACTGAATATACACCTTTCACAAACCCGAGAACATTTTTACAGAAGAATCTAACCGGTCCTGATGTGGTGGAATATTTTTTGCATTAAAGTTTCCTCATCAGCCTTTTTGTTTAATACTGGGTGATGTAGGTGGTATAAATGTGTTCTATCACTTTTCAGGCACTGTTAAACCGTCAAGGAGTGAAATAATCGTTCCAATATGCTAATGACTGGCCCAACTCAAGCCCTGAATATTCCTCAAACCAGCTTGCTCTAAAGAAACTCTTTCTGAAATAAATACTCTTTCCGTGTGTGTGTGTGTGTGTGTGTGTGTGTGTGTGTGTGCATGAAAAACGTGTTAGTTTGTGGTTAGAGTCCTTATACTTCTGTGAATTGTGTGTTTATGTTTGTTTATGTACACAGAATTTTACATGCTGTAAATACAGATGCAAGAAGCAGATGGTTTGTCTTGACCTCCCTGTGTGTTTTTTGTGTTTGGTGGAGGGGGTATAATGGGCTGGGGCTGTTTTCAGGCCATTAGTTCACACTACAGCAAATTTTACACAGTTACACTACCAGTCAAAAGTTTTGGCACACACTGAGATTTTCTATACTTGCATCAAGACTTTTTGCACAGCACTGTACATATATATCCTAGCATATAAAAAATGTTTGTGTTTCTGACCGCAGGTTATCACTCCGGTGTCGCAAGTCCAGGAATTTGGGCTTTGGCTGGAATTCTTCTCGTTACCTTCCTCTCCACCGGAGTCTTTCTCCTCTACAAGTTCAAAAGGTGAGTATTTTATAGTCCCTCTCACTCTGGCTCATGTTTCTAGAAGTTCACACAACCTGCATTCTTTAAAGTGACAATTTGTCCAAAAATCAAATTTGCACTTTTTCCCACATACCAGTACCCCCCTAACCAAGTAATAAAAGCTTACATCCATGCTCACTGGTGGCAGCTTATACTCTGACAGTTAGCATGGTGCTAATTGGTGGCATATACTCCAGCTATGATGCTAATGTAGCTAACAAGTAGTAAAAGCTTACACCCCACACATTAGTAACATGCTAATTGGTGGAAGCTTATACTCCATGGTGCTAGCTTGGTGCTAACAAGTAGTAAAAGCGTACACCCCATCAATTAGCAATATACTATTAGTATATACTTCCATTACTTGTTAGCTACATTAGCCTCATAGCTCCACTGCTAAAAGTGTAGAAGTTAAACTTAAGACAGCAAACCCGTCCTGGTTGACTGACAATGGGACGACTGTAAACTCGATCTTTGGACAAACTGTCACTTTAAATGCTCAGTATTGTAAGTTTATTAGTGAATGTTTCTGCAGTGTTTTGCCTTGCAGCCCCTTCTGGATTTGGTGATGCATGACACAAAAACACACACATAAATACACAGAAAATAAATATACAGTACCAGTCAAAACTTTTGGCACACACTGAGATTTTCTACATTTGCATGTTACTCACTTGATATTTACTAAAAATACACTTTGCAAGCAATTAAATGTGCAGTATGTTCACTATTTCAGTCTTTATTAGCCAGAAAATGTCATATTTTTTATTCATCACTACTGACCTATAAAAGCCGACCTAATTATAACTAGAAGAAGCATTTCGGTGAGAAACTGTGAAGTGGTTGTGTGGTTGCTATAAAACTAGTGTTTGGAGGCACACAAACATTGGTTTTATGGACCAAAAAAAGTTTTGTTTAAAAAAAAAAAAATGCTGCCCACGAAGGTCATCTGTTTGAGAGTCCTGCGCTCTACCCACTACGCTGTGGGGCGATGGGGCTATGCTGGCTCTTACCAATCCATTTATGGGTACAGCTGAACGTGTAGCAGCATTCATGGGCTGATTACATTTAATTAAACCACAACAGTGACACACATCTTTTTTTATATAACTGACCTGAGCTTTAGTGCTAGAAGTCCGTTTGATGAGCGTACTGTGTGCTTTGCTCCGTGTTTGTTTCTTCACGTTTGTTTTTTTTCGCCTTTTTTTCCGTCCTTGGCTTCCGTACGCGTCACGCCACCGGCTCTCTCACCACACGGATTTAAAATGAGGCTCGACCATCGCCTATCTCTCCCATTCAGCCCCCGATCAACCGATCAAAAACTTATATACACTGTGCACTGAAGGGGATATTAACGGATGTTTTGATGTTGGAACCATGCTCATATTTCAAACACTGTAGGAGGAGAAGCATCTTCAAAATTCACCTATAATAGGAATAATAATAAAACTTAAGAAAAGCAATAACGTGATTACTTCCACAGTCACACTAATTATAATGTGGATCACCAGACAAGTGTTAGATATTTAAAGAGCTATTAAGTGATGAAACAATTAACTTGTGCATTTAAAGTTAAAGGACAGTCTAGAGTTTGATTCTGCATCACCACACAACCAGTTAATAGGAGTCAGACCTGCACTGTTACAGATTTTTTACTCTTAGAAAGGAAACTGGGTTTATTTCACACATTTTCATTTATAGTTGTTCACTTTCCAATGCTTAACAAAAGTAAAAATCTTCTGTTTATAAAATAAATGGATAAGTGGTAAAAAACTGTGTTGTGCAAGAACTTTTGACTGGTAGTGTACACGCACACAGTTTTGATTACTAGCCATTTTTAAGTGTTTATGTTGCCTGAGCCCCTCAGTCTGGCACCACAGTTCCTCACCCAGAGCCAAAATGCATGCCCACCCTCCCGCACTTAAAAGTGACGTCCAGTTTTCTGGGCCTGTCCGTCGTAATGTAACGCAACGTGAACTACAAAACTGTAACAGGAAGCACTACAAAAGCCAGGGTTCCTTGCTGAGGCCCAGGGAGGACGGCCTAACGCGTCCCTGGCTGCGTTTCAGAAAGCTGCCAGGCCGCAATGTCTACGCCCAGATGCACAATGAGAAGGAGCAGGAGATGACGAGCCCCGTCAACCACAGCGACGACACACAGAACATCATCCAGGGGGAGGAGTTCATCGACGACGACCTGGACTCGCAGATCCTAGGTAACGGCCGAGGTACAAGAACATCCTCTTTACTTCATGTTAGCAAGATTATTGAGCCACTTGGACTTATAGAAGTTTATCCATCAATCCATCCATTCCAACCAGGGTGGGAGGTGCTGAAGTTTATCTCAGATGCTCACAGGGCCAAGAGTTGGAGAAACATCATGGACAGATTACCAGTCCATTACACTCACTCACTCAGACCAGTTTAGCATCTCCAGTCCACCTGATGTGGACTGTGGGAGGAAACCAGAGATCCCGGTGGAAACACACACACCCACTCTGACTGGGATAAGCAGTTCAGAGGACAGATAAATTGATGGATTGATGGGTGGATTGATGAATTGATTAATGGATGGATGGACTGATTGATTAATTACATGAAACCCAAAAAGTGTTAAACACATTTAAACTGTCTTCTGAAAAATGAAAAATGTTCAGATGGGTCAAAATTTCTGACTGATACAGTACCTGTTATATTTCTTGTAAATCCCCTTTATAACGTCGCTGTCAAAAAACATGTACAGTACTGTGCAAAAGTTTTGAGCCCCCCTTTTTCTTGTATGTTGAATGTGGTCTTGAGGTCTTATGTGGTCTTATTTCTGTTATTCTTATTTACCTTAATCTGGCTCAGGTGTGTGTGTGTGTGTGTGTGTGTGGGGGGGGGGGGTCTAAAAAGCTAAATGTGATGGATTGTGACCGAACGGAGCTCATGTTACTTTTTGTTTGTGTTGCCAGGCAACCACTCGGGGGTAGTGCTCAGCATCACTTCGAGGGAGCTGCATAGCTACCTGAGCAGCTGATGGCCAGCAGGGGGCAGCAGCCGCCAGCAAAATGGACAAATGCCTTTCAGTTCTGCCCACCAGTGACCCTTAACACGCCCAGACGAGAGAAAGAAAGAGAAGAGATACACCTGCACCTGTTAAAAACACCACAGCATCACTCAGCCTCTCTCTCTCTCTCTCTCTCTCTCTCTCTCTCTCTCTCTCTCCCTCCAGATAGAGGATTTTGTGCCCACAGCTGCACTGAACACCACATGGCCACTAACTCACATATACCCCCACAACTCAGACCCCACAGCTCAAAGGCTCAGATGTCTCCCTACAGAGCGATGCTACTGCTTTATTACCCACTTTGTAAGCTCCGCCTACTTTATAGGTACCATTCAACAGTCTGGGATCACTGACATTAATAATTGCTGTTTAATAATAACATTCACGATTGAAATGTTATAAACAACACACCAAAACATAACCAAGTCATTCAAATCTCAAGTATTTCTGAAACGGCAGAAAGCTGACTGTTAAAAAAGGAAATTGTTACTGAATAATAAACCTTGATTTTCTTGATGTTTTTTTTTTTTATGGTAAATTGTTGCGCTAAAATTTGCTGGAAATACAGTATTTAATGTTTAAGGTTAAATTTGGTTGCTTTTACTTAATCGGAAATGTTAATGCATGATTTCTATTTATTTGCAGAGTTTAACATTTTTTATGAAAAAAAAAAGCCTACAACATGCTTTTGCACTGGCCAAATTTTATATATTTTCACTGTGTTAAATTCAGTAAATTAACAAAAATTGTGCTTTGAAATGTGCAGGAGTGTGCTCTAGTCATCAGTGAAAGGTAGATGCTTCCAATTAAGTGGCCAGTAAGCGGTAGATGTTTCCAGTAAAGGGGCCAATGAGTGGTAGATGTTTCCAGTAAAGGGGCCAGTGAGTGGTCAGTGTTTCCAATAAAATGGCCAGTGAATGGTAGATGTTTCCAATAAAGTGGCCAGCGAATGGTAGGT
The DNA here is from genome assembly GCA_037974445.1 of Brycinus macrolepidotus. NCBI lineage: Eukaryota > Metazoa > Chordata > Actinopteri > Characiformes > Alestidae > Brycinus > Brycinus macrolepidotus. The sequence continues at coordinate 5,575,817 of JBBPCZ010000012.1, forward strand.
GTTTCCAGTAAATTGGCCAGCATACTCGGTCACTATGGAATGATCTACAGCTCTGGTTCCCTATTAAACACTACCAATTTATTACTCAAACTTTTCGAGTATGAGCATCAGATCAGAGTCGTTTTATACATTTTTTATCGGCAGCTGTTCTGATATAATGGAAACAGTGATTCCAAACTGTTGGACGGTACTGGAGGTGAACAGTTAGAGATTGTGGACCATCTGGTGGTGCGCATTTTGTGTTTGCTCCTCTAGACCTTCATGTTTCTGACCACAGAGACTCTCTTGGGTGATGGACCACTTTAACACCGACCCTGTGCATGATACACTCGTACCCTCGCCATGTCAGTGTCACTGCAGTGTTGAAAACAGTCCACCCACCAAATAACATCTGGACATCAGCAGTTCTGTGGTCAGAAACTGACCAGTCTGTACATACACACTTGTATAGTGGAGCTACAAGGGAGGAGTTTCTAATAAAGTGGCCAATGAGTGGTTGGTGTTTCTAATAAAGTGGCCAGTGAACAGCTAGTGTTTCTAATAAAGTGGCCAGTGAGTAGTAGGGGCTTCTAAAAAGTGGCCAGCAAGGGGTAGGTGTTTCTTATAAAGTGGCCAGCGAGTGATTGGTGTTTCTAACGAAGTGGCCAGTAAGTTGTTGGTGTTTCTAATAAAGTGGCCAGCAAGTGGTTGGTGTTTCTAATAAATTGGCCAGTGAGTGTTAGGTGTTTCTAATAAAGTGGCCAGCGAGTGGTAGGTGTTTCTAATAAAGTGGCCAGTTTGGTCGTAGAAACCAGGGGGTCGGTGTAGTTCAGCTCGCTGGTAGTAGGGAGCCGTGTGAGACTGTAAAACACAAATAAACACACACTTATCCTACGAGGGCAGCCCGATCTCCTCCTCCTCTTCCTCTGCTGTTCTTTCTTTGGGACCAGGGGAAACGCCCCCTACCTGCCTCAGCACTTACACTTTCACAAACGCCCAGGGACCACCCCCTTCCTCCTGTGTGCTCTGATTGGCTGTCCCAGAGACTCTCTCACAGAATGTAGAGATCACCTTTTTTACGTGCTGTTATTACTGTGTGTATGGTGTTAACTGTGGCCTGGGACATTTCGCTTTGACACGTTTTCTTTAGGACTTTTGGTTTTCTCTCTCTCTCTCTCTCTCTCTCTCTCTCTCTGTTTCTCTCTCTCTCTCTCTTTTTTTCTCAGGCCTGATTGTTGGTGTTGTGGTTGTGGTTTTAGAGTGTCACCCCGTTTGGATGGTGTTTTTTTGGGGGGGGAGGGTTTGGGGGGGTGTTTGAATGCAGTGAAGGTGTGATGAGGCGTGTGTGTTCTTCAGTGACCAGGATGAGCCTCGCTTTGATTCAGGGGTAGCAATGTTTGATAGATACAGCCAAAGGGAAACAACAACTACAAGATGTTCACTCCATCCATCTATCAACTCCATGCGTTGAATCTCTCTTTCTGTGTCTCTTTTTTTAACTTTTTTTCTTATTGTGTGTTTTTTTTTATTCTAAAAAGTATTTATACTTCATTAGCCGTCACACTCTCAGCTTCTGATGCAATAAAACCCCAAATCTTCTACAAGGAGTCAACAGGGAACGTTTTCGTGTGTGTTTGGGATAAGTCCGGAATTTTTTGTGTTTTGTTGTCTGTTAATGGTCAGCAGGCGACGCTGGGAAAGCCCTGATCGAACTGGATTAGGGTACCGGGAGGACGTGGAAGTTTGTGTGGTCACATGATCGTGGACATTATTTCTAGGAAACTAAAAGCAGATGATTACTGTGGATATGCTTTATACCTATTATAATCATCCCCCTAATTAGCTAACTACCCCTTAATTAGCTAATTACCCCTTAATTGGCTAATCATGTCCTTAATCAGTCTGCATGGTCTCACTTGTCTGATTGGCTTCTACTAACTCCCAGTGTAGAGAGGACGGAGATGAAGTTCTACCACACAGGTCCAAGTAAATGTTTTTGAGACTTCTCTAAGGTGGGAAGTGTTTAATTGGGAGACTGAAGTCAAAAGCTGTTTTTTTCCCCCAATGCTAGTCAACATCTGCCAAAGATGTGTATCCGGTCAGGACTGAAATGACCAGAGTGGCACTGAGTTTGGTGGAAAACTGTAGGAAATTTGGCCTCATTGTTTTTTTCTCAAGGGAAGAGGGAAAAAAAACACAAGAATGGCCAATTGGGATGGAATTAATGTCACAGGTTAACACCTGTAAAAGAGGAAACTACCCCAGGACCCTATTCAAGTTTCACCCCTTCCAAAGAGAGAGCTGACTTGAATTATACAAAGGAACCCCCTAAAATGATAATGCAAATGTATAATTTTTCTTGTCTTTTTACGAAGGAAACTAATTGTTACACTCAAAGTAAACCACGTTATTTATCAGCCGTCCTTTCCACGAAATGAGATGCGGGGTCAAAGTGGTCTCGGTCCTCGAGGTTCTGCAGGAGTGTTTCTGTACGTGCAAGCCTATATTAGGCAACATATTCTGAGAGGTTCCCTTTCATTTGGCTCGTGTATATAGATGTGTATAAAAAAACTAAAAAAAACAAAATAAAAATGTCCAATTGTACATAGCCCTCCCCTCAAACACACACACGTCTGGTGATTTCACACTAAAAAGACCAAAATGTGCACAGTTTTCCCAGAATGCCCATCACTGACTCCGTCACTGTCTTCTCGCCGCCCACTTTTCTCGTGTTTGTCTCTCATCGGAGATTTCTTCACTGTTGCATACTGGAAGTTCCTCTCTATCTCTCACTGATGTTCACATGGCGGTTGCCTGGCAACAGGACTGTGTGTCCAGGTCGTGCACTTGGTTTTATCGCGTGGTGTTTTTGGAAATTCTCACTGGTGTGTCGGTCCTCTGCTCGAGACGCCCAGGTTTTGTCACATTTGCACTAATCACACAGCGGTTGTTTTGTACCGTATTGTCCTGAGGGGCTGGAGGACCACTCCTCCGATCTGGAGAAACAATGCTGGAGCCACAAAAGGAGAGCAAACGATGCCCACAGTGAACAACAGCCTCTCTTTTGGAGTCTGGAGACTGTTCAGTATCTGCCAGGGCTGCACGGTGTGGATTAAATTCAAACGTTGTGGTTACGTTGTTGCAATTCTGACATGCCTTAAATACACTAAAATCAACCTAAAATAAAAATGTTTGTCCCAGTGGAGGTCCTCTCATGATCTGACTGGCCAGATAGTCTGGACCAAAAGATCACATCCTCAGATTCATACATTATTTAAATCACTCCACAATTATTACTGTAAAAACTACATGCTGCAGATTCATACTGGATTAAAATCACCCCACAGTTATTACTGTCAGACTGTAAAACCAGACACACTGGAGATTCATACTGGATTAAAATCACTCCACAATTGTTACTGTAAAAACTACACACACTGCATATTTATACTGGATTAAAATCACCTAAAATTAAATAACCTAAATTTAATTTTAAATTTTAAACCTAAAGCCCGCTAACCATGCTTTACCTTAACTCAGTCTTACAAATATTTTTTTAAAAATATATTAAGATTTCAACAAAAATGGAATGATCTTTCAGAAAAGTGTCTGACTTGATGTTCCTTTTAGAGTGCATTTCAATCAAATCAGGATTAATAAAATCCCGTCCGCAAATATTTCCCTTCCAAATATCTCGTTTTACTCATAAATGTGACGTTTCCGATTCAGGTTGACTTTTAAAAAATGTAATAATTAATGATGTTAAAGTTGGGCATAGCTTATGTTGAACATGTTGGATTAACACTTAATAGCTCGATAGCTCGATCATCAAAACAAATATGGAAACTCATCCAGGATTGTGATTGGCCAAGTTGCTCTCGGCACCCTGTGACTGGCTCATTTTCACATCACAGCCCTCCGACATCAGTATTGCATTGCAAGGCCAATATCACGGTATTGATTGGGGAGCGAAACACTGTGCAGTCCTAGAATGGACCTGAGGCCAGACTGGAGCCTCAAACTGGGGTCGAAATCTCCTGGCTCAGACCAAAACACCCCAACAGCGGTGTCCAATCCCAGCCTCTCTCTCTTTCAATACGTTCACCATAAAGTTTACACTAACATGGCAGTTCTAGAAACCTGCAGATGTTTTATTACTCTATAGTTTGGAACCTGAACTGTGTTTATAACTTGTATCTTTTCTTTTCTACCTGTATATGCACCTGTTCGACTCGGTAGTAGGAATAGTGATGTTCTCTCTGTATATTCACACCTTTTCTGATGGAAAGATGGGAGAAAAGGAAAACGAAAGTGTCCAGGTCAGCGTTTATCGACCCAGGACCAAAAGAGGCACCCGCTCTTCCTCCACGAGGACCGGGCGTACCGATGGGTGTGGAGCCATTCGGAAAGGACACCTGTTTTAACAAACGAACACACAAGAACCCCTGTGTGGAAAAACGACTTCACGTTTTTTACTGATACTGTAATACATTTTTGTTTGCTTTGTTTCTTTTTTCACTTGTTTTCTTTATGTAAATGAAGCCACTGCGGAAAGCCGAATACTGCACTTAACCCACACGTGTGGACAGAAACACACACACACACACACCCATAACTGTATAGGTTTGTTCTAATGGTTTGATCTGTTCAATAAAAGTAACATTCTTCATCATGGTTTTTTGTCTGTCTCTCTTTTGAAAGACCTCGCTTTGCTTGGCAATGTCACCCATACACAGATTTTGGAGGTTTCTTTGTCATGGCACATTAAAATGATCCACCTTTAGGAGAAGCTCTAGTTTTCCAGTGTGTTTCCAGAGGGGCAAACTTCAAAAAAAAATAAAAAACGTAAAAAAACTGCTGGTATCTCACTCACTACAGGTGCTGAGCCCACAGTTAATTTATGTCCATCTCCCAAATGCCACAGAAGGTTACTTTGTGATTTTAATTAATTGCAAAATTAACTTTCAGGCAAAGTTTACAAATCAAGGTCTTGGCCTTGCTCAGGGGAGAGGGGCAGTGGTGTATTCAGGAACCTGAGGCATCTTCATAACCTTCCTATCTATCCAGTGGCATCTCAGAGTGCTCAATATATGATGTACATTTATTGTGAACCAAAGGTCTGGTCTAATGTTAACATTTAGCTTATCACTAGATGGTGGACTGGCCTGCAACATTTGGCAGACGCTATTATCCAGAGAGACATATATGAGTGCTTTGTAGTCTACAAAGAAAATGTCCCTCACACCATTAAACCCATACTTACATTAGAAGCTGCAAAGATTCTACCAGAGATGGAGTTAATCCACCACCACGACCCTCTCAGATCACACAGAGAGGAACCACCAAAACGTTCTCAGATGACATAGACAGGAACCACCGGAATGTTCTCAGATCACGCAGAGAGGTCCCACCAGGACCCTCTCAGATCAAACAGAGAGGAACCACCAGGACCCACTTGTTTTGGTTTCTTATCACAGCAAAAACTACAAAGAAATGCAACATTGTTAATTAAGGACCATCATGCCATTAGCCCACTCCTTTATATCAAGGAGGTCCAACCATCCCTTTTCTGTTTAACAGTGTGGATTACCGTCAGCAGGTCCACCAACGGTTCAAGGCCTGTTTTGGTCATACCATTGGTGTGGAGCACTGCCATTTTGAGTTACAGATCTTTTACAGGTGAACAGTGCAGGTGATGGAGGATAGATAGGTAAGGAAAGCCCACCTCCTCTTTGAAGGCATGGAGTGGCTTCCTTAAGGTAAACACAACATTGTTTTTGTTAATCAGTAATCTTTATTCTTCTGAGCCCAGGGAGGATAACATTTAGGAGTAAGAATGTGATGTAAACTTGTGGTCTATACAAGTAACGGGTTACTCAGACACTGAGTGGCCAACAAGGTTCAAAGTACATTTTATTTGAACCACACAAATGAATGAATGAAATCCAAATCAAAACCAATTTTATTTGCCATGATATGTCCATATAACCTACATGAATACTTTCTTGATGTACTTGCTGTATGTCAAGAATTTCAATTTATTGTTAATAGCTACATGTGACAGGAGAGATGATCATCGGTTTTGAGCTTTCCCCTTTGTTACAAGGGAAGAAAAATGGATACAGTTTCTCAGTGAAACACTGACCAGTGAAAGAGTAGATATGACACCTTGCTTCAGCATCGTAGAAGGACACCAGACCCTTCTCATAATCCACAAACACCCCCACCTTCTGGGGAACCTGTATCAAGGAGAGCAGGATGGGGCAAGAGCTCAGAGCCAGACACTCAGTCTGATTCCTCAGATGCACAGTCCAGTATCCGTTCTCAGGGCTGACCGTAATGATTCCCTTTCTGTTAATGGACTCTCTGACCACACCTAAAACCCACACAGTTTTCCCTATGACCTGCACCTCATAGTAAAATCTCCCAGAGGAGAACCCCTGCTTTCCCAGTACACAGGCAGTTGTGTCAAACCTCTCTGGGTTATTTGGAAGGTCCTGCCATATGCATCCGTGCCACACTTGCTTCCTATCAGCAGACAGGCTGAGTCTAGGGTAGGCTGTCTTAGGGTCCAGAGTCACATTCACTGTGAGAGAGGAACAAAAAAAGTTTTGTGTTAAGCAAGAAATGCCTATGGAATCTTTCTTGTTGTTTAACATGTATTCTTTGTATAAAACAATGTAAACATTTTGACTGATACAATTTATGGATGCTTTTTGGGCTGCTTGGAGACACAATTTACCTTTACGGCATTTAGCAAACGCTTTTATCCAAAGTGACGTCCATTCCCTAACTACAGGGGGCAGTCTCCCTGGAGCAACTTGGGGTTAAGGGTCTTGCTCAGGAACCCAGTGGTGGTGCTGAAGGTAGGATTTGAACCCATGACCTCTTGGTCCAGAGGCAAGTATCCTACCTACTAGGGCACCACCACCCCTTTTGAAAAATGAAGTCTGAATGTTTTGCTTTTTTTCTCCTTGATGCCCAGCAGATAAATCACTGGGTGAGTGAACTGTAATATTACCTGCATATCTTCGCTGCAGTTCTCCCAAACCTGTTGAAATGGTGGAGCAGAAGTAACACCACTGTTAAACCTGCTAACAAGTGTAACGGGTAATGTCTGTACCCTATTTCTGTGAAATAATTTGTTAACCAAGAATTAAGATAAAATAAGATAAACCTTTATTAGTCCCACAAGTGGGAAATTTGCATTGTTACGGCAGAAAGTGGACAGAACAAAGAGCAGCAAAACAATAGATTAAAAGCTATACAACAAAACAGGATAAAAGAAAAAGTACACTTTACAACTAATACAAAAAATATAAATATAGACGTTTGTTTGTGCATGCAAATATATCTGTATATATAACCTATATATGTTTGTGTATATGTACATAGTGAAAATATATATATGTATGAACACTGTGGATATATATACAGGTACACATTGGAGTGTCCTCAGCAGGCATTGACAAAACAGTAATAATGTAACAACAATGTAATGACAATAATGTAAAACGTCTTTCCCATTCATTCATCATTTATTTGAATTTCAACAGTTATGTTGAAGGTTACTACAAATTTCTCTTTGCCCTGGGTAGGTATGAGATGGCATTCTTTGTAGCATACCCATCACAGGTCTGCTCAGCATCACTCTGACCAAACCTCTGATCATCATGAGACGGTCTGGTGGGTTTCATCATTCAGTGTGGCCAAGAACAACCAACTTTGACAGGAGGATGCAATTTGACTGATATAGAAAGTACCAAATTGTGTAAAGGCATTCTATTGTCAAAAACTGTGCCACACGTAAAACAAAGGGGTATCCCCTTGAGCAAACAAGCTACGATATCTTGTTTACTACCAGAGATCTAGTGACTGTATCTTGCTCCAAAAGCCTCGCTGATGTGCAAAACAGGGTACTGCTTGCTACCGTTTACTACCTAGTATTTAGCTTCTTGTTAGACTGATGCATCTGAAACTTGTTCAGTACTAATTTCAAACACTAACCTTCAGGCACGCTACTTAGGGCAAGTGAAGTGGAAGGAGCTGGAGCTGCTCTGCCGACTGCGGACCCAAAAGGAGTGTCAGCAGGTGTCGATGATGATGTGGCAGCGCATGAAGGAGAGACATTTCTGGGTTTGTCCACGTGCAATGCTGATCTTGACACTAAAAAAGAGAAAACATTGCAAACTCATCTTATTTTTATGGAATGTTCATTTTTCTGTCAGTTTAGTGCATAGAAGGCCACCTGAGGGTTTGTTTTGCCGTGATTAGGAGAACGTACTGTAGAAGATGCAGGTTGGAAAGTTCTTCCCAACCTTGTCCACGCACGTAAATAAAATTGAATCCTGAATGAAACAGTTCATGTTTGCCCATACTAGCTGAACAAGTGGTTAAAGTCATCATCAATCAATTCTCTTGACTTACTTATCTTGGATAATCTTTTCAGCTCCTTATTGAGTGATTCCTGAAGCTGAGATAAAGCTTTCTTCAGTGTTTCCACACTCAGATGAATGGTAATCCTGATGTTAGTCCAGTTCTTGGTGTGTGGGGGGCTGCAGAGGAACGGGTAGATCTACAGAACAGCAGGAGAGAGGAGAAACCCCTCAGCATGGAGAGAGCTGTCCTGTGATGGACTGGATTACTACTGAGAAACAGAGGGACTCTGACCTGTAGGAGGTGGAGGTGGTCCTCAGTGTGCGAGAGATCCTCCAGCTCAGTGTCTCTCCTCTTTAGCTCAGTGATTTCCTGTTCCAGCTCTTTAATGAACTCTTCAGCCTGCCTCTCTGCTGCTTTCTGCTTCTCCTCCATCACCTCAAGAAGCTTCGCCTGGCTCCTCTCAAGGTGGCACACCAGAGCACTGAAGACCTCCACACTGTAGGCCTTGTTTCTCGTACTGATTTCCTGTGAGGAGAACAAACAAAATGTAGACTGTATCCAGATGATCTGTGGATAAAGTCATCCCCAAAGCCACCTGGACCTATTGTGCTGATGATGGTCTGATCAGGGAATACCTGGTTGAGCTTCACAGATTTCAAGATATCCTCAATCTTCTTTTGCCTACACTTAATCATCTGCTGAACCTCCTCCTGTTTCTTTGAAATGAGCTTCTGTAATCAGAGTCATTCCAGAAATTACAAAAACAAACATCGTTGAATACAATCAATAACATTATGCAAAACTATATGTATCTGAGCTTTCCTCACCTTCTTCTCTCCACTCTCTTGCTCTACAGGGATGGCGTTGTGGTTCTTGTGGTCCGTCTCCATGCAGAACTGACACACACCTTTCTGCTCGTCTCTGCAGAACAGCACCAGGGGTCTCTCGTGTTTCTGGCAGATGTAGTCCTCCAGGTTCTCCACAGGGTTGACCAGCTTGTGCTTCACGAGTTTTGGCGCAGTCTTGTGGCTCTCCAGGTGAGTCTCACAAAACGCTGTTCCACAATCGAGGCAGGACTTTGCGGCCTCCAGTTTCTGTCCCAAGCAGACATCGCAGAGGACCCTGTGTCTTTTGCAACTTTCTCTCTTCTGGAAATGGTGCACAACAGCTCTGAATGCCATGTTGATCTTCAGGTCTGGTTTCGTGTCAAACTTCTCTTTGCAGAGAGGGCAGAGATGGTCCTCTGAGCTTTTCCAGAATTTCCCGATGCAGGTCATGCAGAAGTTGTGTCCACACGGAGTGGAGACCGGATCCGTGAGCACATCCAGGCAGATGCAGCACTTGAACTCCTCTTCCCAAGACATGCTGATGGAAGAATCCATTGCTGGAAAAAAGAATCACACCAAAAGGACAAAACTTGGATCTTTTAGATGCAGGAAGAGCTGTCAACTCTCATCCTGAGGAGGATCATTTTGAGGAACAGTTGTTTTGTTTCTCTTAGGGGTGGTTTAATATTATATGTATGTATATATATAGTCTATTCAGACCTGATTTGCTCAATTAAAAATTTTTGTTAGTTCATTTAAAATAGCTTTTATAGTTTCTTTTGAAAGAGGGTATCAATAGGGACAGTTTGTCCAGTTTTTGCTGCAGTAACAGCCCCTGCTCTTCTGGGGAGACCCGATGTTGGAACATGTCTGTGAGGATCTGATTGCATTAGTGAGGTCACATACTGATGTTGGCACATTGCTGTGAATATTTGTTTGCACTGAAAAATCTCACCTCTTAAGTGAAATAAATAAACAGCACTAGAACATATAAAATAATACTATGTTAATTTTCACAGAGGGGAGATTTGTTTGCTTACGTAACTCTCTCTCTCTCTCTGACATTGCCTTGTGGTGGAGCTACATTCAAGCAGTCTCAAGTTCAGTTCTGTTTCTTGCAAAAGTTCAGGTCATGAAACGCTGTGAAATGTCATTCCCACTGTGCTCCATCAGAGGGCGACGCAGGAGTAACCCGAGGACACCTGTGGACCTCTCTGTTTATAGGAAGTCGACTCTTATAAACTACATCTTTTTTACCAACCCACATGGACACCGGTAATCGGTACCTCTCTCTAGACATCCTCACCATTAGAAATCATTAGAAAACTCCAGGAAAACACTAAAGACCAGGAACCAACAGAAACATCTGCCATTCTCAAACCTTTGCTTGGGGTTCTGCTTGCTTTGTGTTTTGTTTGTCCTACAAGCTGGTCAGTTCGTCTCCCCCCTCTTTGTTTCTTTCTTTCACTTTTAAAAGACTATCTGCACCTCTCCCCCCCAGGTCAGTTCAGATAGCTCACCTGACTAGCTGTGTTCTTCTATAAAGTGAGCATCACACCACTAAAACACAAATTCCCGGAATTTTGCAACTCTACTCCAGTGTCTTACCCAGTCTGGAAAACTTCAGAAAAAATGTGACTCCTCAAGTTTTAAGAGAATCAGGCAGGTTGTATAATATTCATCACACCATTCAGGTGAGTGGAACATTGATCTCTGGACAGAGGTCTTCTACTGTAAAGCATTAAGCTCACACTGAATGATGAATACAGTTGACTAGGCTGTAAAAGGTGAAAGTAAAAGGTTCATTAATTGTTTAAAATCACTTCATACCTTGTAGAACATCAAAGATCTTAATCCAGATGCAAAGAATGATGTCGCCACTGTAAAAACAGAAGCCTGCCTCTCTCTTGCTCTGATGTTTACTTTTAAGGGTGGAGCTAAATTCAGTCACCTTTCAAGTTTCGTTTCATGTGAAAGACAAAGGCGAAGTCCAGGTTACGCAACGCTGTGTAAAACATTATCCCCCCCCTGTGCTCATTCCTCCGGTGTTGTCCCTGAAACAACAGGACAACCTCTGTACCGACCACTTAGCAGTAATTTTATTTTTTTGTCATCATTGCTGAAAAAAGTCAGTTAGGAACTGGCATATTGGTTACCACTAGATTCTTGTAGAAAAACTTTAGACCCCATTAGAAAACCATCATTTTCATGTCTAGAACCAATTTCAGGTCACCTTAACAGTGTGATACAAACCAAAACTCCAAAAACTACCACTGACCATTACATATCATTAAAAACCACTAGGAAAACACTAAACACCATCACTGACCATTAGACTCCATTAAACATTTCAGGAAAACATTTAACAAGCCTTTAGACTGGAACATATCCATCTATTAAAAAGTCTTATAATGGCACTAACAAGCACTAAGAAGTGGGACCACATTTCTCCTGTGCTGGCTAACCTGCACTGGTTCCCAGTCAAATACAGAATCGATTTTAAAGTTGAATTGTTTTTAAGGCATGGCAGGGACAAGCCTTTTCTGTCATTGCTCTCAAACTTTGGAATAACTTGCCACTAAATATTAGGGCTTCTGACAGTCTAAAGACCTTAGTCACTTGCATTTGAATGTTTGGTATTGTCCTTTTAATAATTAAATCTGATATCATTAAACTCATTTTACTTTACATTTTTACAACTGTGGTAAAACAGTGTTGTACAACACTTCAGTGCAATCCTTTGGCAACAGATTAAATGAGACATTTGCTAAGGCCATTCTGCTGAAGCTTTATCATCACAGTCTCTTTCACGAAGAAAACTTCACTGAACTGTGAGTTTTCTTTTCGCCACATAAAATAAATGGAGAAAAACAGGGAGTACCCAAAAGATGCATAGACCCTTTTTATATATACTCAAGTAAGTATAATTAGAATTGTCTAATGTGTTTAGTTTTTTCCTGATTGCTTCATATCAGGTGCAATAGGTGACCTGGGATTGGTTCTAGACATATGTGATGGTGTGATGGAGTCAAAGGGTTTTCTACGGAAAACTAGTGGTCTCCAATGGCAACCAATAGGTCAAAAGCGTCAGAATGATCTACTGAGGTCACCACAACATCCAACACCCCCATGACTCGAACTGCGTCCCAATAGTCTCTTTTTCCAATCTGCCCTGATTTCTTCTGATCTGGAGCCCATGGCCCCCTAAACAAATCAGATCTGACCAGCATGTGGATCCAACGGACCACAAGATCAGTCAGAATCAGGGGACATGGACAGGGGAGGTCATTTTATGGATATGTGGAAGGAGCAGTTATGCAGAACCAGCTATAGAATACCACCAAACTGTTTTTCCTACACTTATTTAACGTTTCAAGCTCTTAGATGAGATCTATCATGTTTGGAAAGCGGGAAACGACCTGAGTAAATCTGGAGTATTTCTTCAAGGTCTGTAGATGTTTGATGCCATCTCTACAACACAATTTTACCCATGTACTCATTTTATTCATGTACGCTTAATTTTTTTCCAGCAGTGAAAAAAAAATGCTTGAACAAAGTGCAAGAAAAACATGGCAGAATATAACAATTACAACTGCCGTTAATTATCAGCCTTTTGTTTGGTACTGCATTAACCAGAAACTGCATTAAACAGTCACAGACTGCCATCCAACTTTTATCCAAGTGTGTCGATCTAATGACATGGGCATGACTGGTTCAGGCAAGGCTCTTCATGTGGGGCTCACAGGCTTTTGGTGAGACTAAGAGTGGAGAAGCTTCAGTACATGTGCCCACTCAGGCTAGTTCACTTCGTAGCTCGGGCACAGCTACTAACTGCATCAAAGATGGCCATCAACACCCACAAGATCAGAATGTGGCACCAACCCTTCTAGTCCCTGTAGGGATGGCACCACATTCCCCCCACCCCCCGCTTTCGGTGCCGCCGAGTTTCAGGACCTTCTTAGTCAAAACAAAATGAGTGCAGTGCAGGTATTTAGCAGTTAATCTTCATTTACTTATTTTCTATTATTTTTTGTGTATGATAATGGGCTATATAAATAAACTTAACATGAGATTAACATGAGATGTCACACTAGGCTGCGGTCCAGTGAGGGTGTTCTTCCGGTCAGGTGTGGCTTTCCAAGGGTCAGCTCCATCCTGCATGATTTTGCACAGGGGTTTTGTCCAACTGTAATGGCTACTTCAGCCTTGTCATTTGTTTTGGATTGTTTTCTCCATCTAAAGTGCTTAGAATTATAAAGTTCAACCTGCATTCAAAAATTTCAAAACATTCAAAAATATCCAAACCAACAAAGGTCTTAAGTAGTACAATTAACTTTCATGTCTTACAGTCAAAGCCTTGAGATATCTTTGGCCACTAAACATGGTTTAGAGGTTTATGTCTTCAGGTAAGCACTTCTCAGGGAATAGCAAGAAAAATTCTGAAATTTGTATGGCAAGTTGGCAAAACGGTGCAAAAATCTAGCCAATATTTTATCCAGCAACGACTGTTTGAAAAGCAGCTGTGTTAGAATGCGTTAACACTGCATAAACACCAACAGCAGCACCATTGATCTAGGAGATTCTCCAGATTTCAGTACTGACCAGTCAGAAACTGGGACCAGTTTAGTAATGCCCATCCCTACAAATCAGCCATGAGATGTCACTATAAGAAGAAATTCAAGAAGTTTTCTTACTCAGGCAGTAACAAAAACCATGCAACCCCCAAGCCACGACATTAGAAAATACCACAGTGTTGATATTTCTATCAAAAAAATATACAGACGTCACGAGTTTTTGTCCATCTCATAGCAGATTTGTGCGTGCTCAAAGCACTCAAGCTGATGAAAATGTTCCCAGCCACTGGAGCACTGAGGCAGTTTCTCTCACGTGTGAATGCGCTGGTGTACGTGGAGATAATTCTGTCTGGTAAAACTTTTGCAGCATTCTGAGCAGTGATACAGTTTCTCTCCTGTATGAACCCGACGGTGTCTCTGGAGATTTGTCCGTCTGTTAAAACTCTTCCCACACTCTGAGCAGCGATATGGTTTCTCTCCAGTGTGAATGCGCTGGTGCACATGGAGAGTGTTCTGTAAAGTAAAGCTCTTACCACACTCCGAGCAGTGGTACGGCTTTTCTCCTGTGTGGATGCGCTGGTGCGCTTGGAGACCACCTTGTGTACTAAAACAGTTCCCGCAGTCCGAGCAGTAATACGGTTTCTCTCCTGTGTGAATGCGCTGGTGTGTTCGGAGATGACCCCTCTCTCTAAAACTTTTCCCGCACTCCAAGCAACAATGTGGTTTCTCTCCCGTGTGAACCCGCCTGTGAAGAAGAAGGGTATTCTGTCTAGTAAAAGTCTTCCCACACACTGAGCAGTGATATGGTTTCTCTCCAGTGTGAACACGTTGGTGTATTCGGAGACTGCTCTGTTGATTAAAACTCTTCCCACACACCGAACAGTGGTACGGTTTCTCTCCTGTGTGAATGCGGCGGTGTCGTTGGAGACTACTTTTTAGAGTAAAACCCCTCCCGCACTCGGAGCAGCGATGTGGCTCCAGTCCTGTTTGGAAATGACTCTGTATGGGAGAACTGGTTTCATACTCTGGACTGGGATACGGCTTTTCTCCAGTATCAACGCGATGGTGTTCAATGAGAGTATTTTTATCTGTAAAACTCATCACACACTCTTAACAGTAATCTGGCTTCTCTCCTGTTTGAATGAACAAGAGAAATTGAAGAGAATCCTGCTGATTACAACACTTCTCGCATTCTGAGCAGTCATACAGCTCTGGTCCTGTGTGAACATGTCAAAGCGTTTGGAAGTGACTCTGTTCTGAAAAAGTCTTCTCATACTCTGAGGAATTTTAGTTTCTCTTCTGACTGAATGGTGTCGTTGGAGAGTTCCAGAGGACAAATGCTGAGTGCTGGAATTTCTTCTGGATGTTCTGTTCTCCTGTTTAATGTCTTCTGGTTTTAGCGTTCTGGCATGTTTGTCTTGTTGGCATCTTCTGATGTGTTTTGGATGTAATTCTGTGTAAGAAAGTACACACTTGCATCAGGAGACTTCTTGCACCAGGAGGTCATTCGTTTCTGGAGGATAACAAAAACAAGAAAAAGTTACGTAAGGAATACGTAATAAACTGTCAAGTGTTACTTAAAGTTGTTAAAGGTTCTTTCTAAAACAAAGAAAAACACAAACTGTGTCTCTAATTCAGTGATACTCATCCCTGTTGTGGGGAAACAATGTATTGAAATTTAGTCAGAGATGAAAATAGCAGAGATGAAGTTAGTATGATTGAAAAAAATCTTCATTATGATCAGAACTCTTGCAGATCTCTGGCCTTCTCCTTCTTCAGCCCCAATCTGCATCTAACATGTTAATGCTGCAGCCAGTCACGGACTTCTGAAGAAGTTTATTAGCCAGAGCAGGTGCAGATCATGGCTGGACTGTGACTTGACTTCTTCAGGACCAAGACTGGTGACCACTGGTGTAGATGATTAAAATGACAATAAAATCCTACTTGACTTGAACATCCAGGGTAGTCCAGATACTAATCCATCCAGATAAACTATACCTTCACTATTTCAGTTCTGTTGCTGTACTAGACAATGCATTTGCTCAGATTCAGGTGAGAAAATCCCATGTTTGAGTTCTAACTGAAATGTTTTTTCTTGACAGTTTAGTGGAGACAAGGTGTGGTGGACTCAAACACAACTTTCTTTAATGGAGCAAAAGTTATGTGACAACAGTTTTTCTTGCAGGAAAAGCCATGTACCTGACCATTTACCGTGCACTTAGATCATTAAAAGTTAGTTTGATGGATCATTAGTAAGTGTAACTTAGTAAGTAGTTCATTTTAGGCCACCACATATTTAAATCTTTAATATGTTTAATTCAGAAATCTTAAGCTTTACAGAGAGGCTCTTTATTCAGAAGAACAACATATAAAGATACTTAGTAAATCAGTAAAAACAATTGGCTTAATGGGTACATTTCACCTACACATTTCACACTTATGCTTGTTCTTGTTTGTTTATACTAACAAGAGCAAAACTAATAACAGAAATGTTTGAAAGGGTTTGACCAAAAGCAAAATGACACTTTAGCACGAATGTTACCAGTTTGAACGTTGTTTGAATTTTTTAAATTCTCTTTTCCATTATTTTAGCCAACAAAAACACAGACTAGGAGTTAGCATTAGCATATCCAGCCAAGTCTGGGTGAAGGCCTCGTGTGCGTTTTGTTTTGCTCTCTTAAAGCGAATATCTCTCAACCATGTCTTTAAGAATCAATAAAAAAGCATTAACACACTGAAAAACTGCAGAACACCTTACCTTACCTCCATCCATCCATTCTCACCATGGACGGATCTTCTGCTTCAGCCTGACTGGCTCTGGAGGAGCTCAGTTACTGAACTGGCGCCCCCTTCTGGACTTCAGGGGCTTAACTTTGTTCAAATTCCACCCGTATTAAGACAAACCCCGGTTGCGATCCACATGAAAACTCCTCCGATTGGCCAGAGAATGCACTTGCATCACCATAACAACCATAGAACCGTGGAAACCGAGCCGTTAGAACAAACACATTTTACTGATTTATTTAAAAATAATAATAAAATAAATTCTGTTAATCACACCAGCGCTTTTCCTCCATTAACTTTATCCACATTAGCCTGTTTTAGAGTCAATTCATCTTGTGGGGCAGTTGGTGGCCTAGTGGTTAGGGAGTTGCCCCTCTGATCAGAAGGTTGTGGGTTTGAATCCCAGGACTGCTTGTGATGCCACAGAGGTACCATTGAGTAAGGTACCGTCC
The DNA here is from genome assembly GCA_037974445.1 of Brycinus macrolepidotus. NCBI lineage: Eukaryota > Metazoa > Chordata > Actinopteri > Characiformes > Alestidae > Brycinus > Brycinus macrolepidotus. The sequence continues at coordinate 5,592,812 of JBBPCZ010000012.1, forward strand.
CCACACACTGCTCCCCGGGCACTGTGTTCCTGGCTGTCCGCTGCTTCACTTGGTGAATGGGTTAAATGGGCTAAATGCAGAGGAAGAATTCACACTGTGTGATAAGTGGTCACTTTACTTTACTTTTTCAAACGGACCCAGAATGTGAGTGATGTGGTTTGTGTGTTCAGGTGCTGACAGGATTTCAGAAACAAAACAAATATTTTATTAATTCTGTTAATCTTATCAATTTATTTTCACATTGAGAGTAATCCTCATTTACAATGTAGTGGAGTGTTTATCGTGCATAAAGGGACTGAAAAAAATGTGCATAAAGGGACTTTAATGAACTCGAAACATCAACAACAGATCCAATTAAACAAAATCAAAACAGCTAAAATAGACATCTCAGTCCATCACTGTCAGTCATCAATATTTGGATATTTGAAATCCATATAAACTGAATAGTTAGTACCAAATGAAATAAGGTAGAGCTGCTCCATGCATTAATTGACTAAATGACTATTTGCTCATTACTAGTATGATGTCGTTTAAGTTGTACCTCACAGGAAATTCCAACAATTCTGGACCTGAATGTATAATCATGTTAAAGGTACGCTGAGTATTTTATGTAGTGGTTTAGGTGTGTACTGGTGGGTGTTGGTTACTGATTGTGGTGGGCCATCGGGACCCATTTTTTGATCCCAGTCCAGCCCTGATCGCATTGTGTGTGTGTGTGTTGGTGGTGAGCTCCCATTGGGCCACCCCCCTCTGTGAATTCTGTAATATTGCTTTCTTTTTTAAAATTTATTTTAAATCTTATTTTTATTCTTTTATACCGTTTTATTGCTTAATTTTCAGTGCTTGTTTTATATTTAATACTTTTTTTTTATCTCTGTAAAGCACATGGAATGACCATAGTGTATGATAAATTCCTATATAAATAAACTCACTTTGCCTAATAACAAAAAGGTTGAGTTCCAGGAGAGATGTCTTCTCAGTACGCTGCAATACCTCTGTCATCATTATGGAAAACAACAAACAGCCTGCTGCTGGTGATCTTCTCAGCGGTCCTTACTATCCTCTGTAGGGTCTTGCAATCCAAAACAGAGCAACTTCCATACCATGGCAGGATGCAGCTACAGAGAAGTTAGTAATATTTCTGCCCAGTTGGAGCTGCCCTGGCCAACTGTAAGTCCTAATATTGTGAAATGGAGGCATCTAGAAGGTGCTCACATACTTTTGGGCTTATAGTGTAATTATATATATATATTAATAGTGTTAAGATGGGCATAAACTATATATAAACACTATACCAAGATTAATATAATATTTTATTAAAGAAATAAAAATGTGTTTTTGAAAAAGCAGCTTGTGTGTCAGCTGTTACTTTTTTCCAAACTCTTTCTTCTCAGTAATATACAGCATTTTGAGTGTTTGTGTAATATGATGTATTAGCGTGTAATTCAGGCTACTCTGCAGGTTACGTTTGTGAGATGATGCATTTCATATTGGGAAGCAAACCTACATTTAATGAATAAAGTGAAAAAATAATTTTAAATATAACAGATTTAAAACAACATGAACATTTCTTTCATAACACAAAAGTTTTACCTCCATCAGGTGGTGCTCCACTAAAGCAGCACCGGCGATTGGAACTGGAGACCTCCATAATATGAAAGATAAAACTTTAACGTGTCGGACTGGATGTCTCACTGGAGTCCAGTCAGAAGCTCCTACGTGGTTTACTGTCATGCACACACAGCAGCTCAGAGAAAATCATAGAGTTCATCAAGGAATTAATCAAAGAAAACGATGATCACATGTTGAGTGACAGAATCATGAATCTTTTCCTTTGTCTTAGTGAAATGATGGATCAGTTCCTGTCCAGAGAGATTCAGGAGACCTGCATTCAGAGGAACACTCAGAAAAGAGGCTTTCTCCAGGTCAGTGCTCAGCACTAACTTATATCCTTCTCACCTCTGAGCAGGTGATGGAGGAGTCGGACCTCAAGAAATGCAGCACATCAGAGGAGGGTTATTGGAGACTGGTGCCAGCTGTGAGCATCTGCAGAAAAGCTTTGTGAGTGTTATATCTGCATTAACATTTGTATTAACTATATTAGCATTTGAATATTAATGGTTGGATGGGACCATTGACTACAACTGGACCACTAATCTTTTAGAAGATAAAGTTATATATACTTAGAATACATACTTTTGAACCTTAAAGGCAGCAAGTACATTCACCATTCACTTTATTAGAACCTTCTAGCATTTTCATCAGGGGTCAGTTTCTGTCCACAGAAGGGGTTCTGTCTGGATATTTCTGGGTGAGCAACCACTTTAAACCTAGCAGAGACACTGATGGGTGTTTTAAAAAAACAAAAAAAAAAACAAACAACACCACTGTGCCTGATGCATTCACTACGATGACCATTACCCTGTCAGTGTCACTGCTGTGCTGAGAACGGTCCAAGAAATGTGGGTAAACTTTGATAAGCCTATGTTCAGTACTTAGTGTAACAATGGGATAATTTTCACCTGAAACAGTTCCTGACACTTGACCGTACTCTGTCCTATGTCTATTATTCTTTCGTAGATTAGCTGGCACTAATCTCACCAAAGAATCCTGTGAAACTCTGTGCTCTGCAGTACGATTGCCAAACTCCTCCTTGAGAGAGCTGGACCTTGGTAACAATGACCTGCAGGATTCAGGAGTGGAGCTGCTCTCTGCTGGACTGAAGAGTTCACACTGTAAACTAGAGACACTCAGGTGAACTTACTTTATGTGAATAATTTTATCTGAGTGGTCTATGGCTGGGGTATGAGGGGTTTATGATAATGCTCCATGCATATATATATACAGCTATATCTATATACAGCGCCCTCCATGCACCCCTAATTTTTGGGCAAGCCATAATTTTTTTTTGTGAATAATATAACGTCACAATGAAAAAGAGAGAAAAATCCACAATTTGATTTGCGTACATTTATTCAGTGGGGGGAAATTCCACATTAAGAAATATATATTTTACAAGAAATGTGTGCCACAATTATTGACCCCTGCTGTTAATACTTTGTACCCCCTTTAGCCAACAGGACAGCACTTAATCTTCTATAACATTTCACAAGGTTGGAGAGTACAGAGAGAGGATCTTAGACCATTCCTCTTTGCACAGTCTCTCTGGATCATCCAGAGTCCTGGGTCTTCTCTTCGGCACTCTCCTCTTCAGCTCACCCCAGCTCTACTGGATTTAGGTCTGGGGACTGAGATGGAGGTAGAAGAAGGTTGATTTCGTGTCTGGTGAACCATTTCCGTGTTGATTTGGCCATGTTTTGGATCATTATCCTGCTGAAAGATCCAGTGATGACCTATTTTCAGTTTCTGGCAGAGGCCACCAGATCCTCCACCATACTTTTTTTTTTACATTTTTAACATGTGGCAGTTAAAAACTGCCACAATCATCCCCATACCCAAAACCTCAGCCATCACAAGCTTGAATGATTACTGGCCTGTGGCTGTCACACCAGCAATCATGAAACACTTTGAGAGACTGGTATTGCCCAACATTAAAGCCAGCATCCCTCCTGACCTAGACCAACATCAGTTTGCATATAGGACCAATAGATCCACAGATGATGCTTTTCCATTGCATTGCATTCAACCCATACACATCTGGAATCCCCCAACAGTTATGTTAGGATGCTGTTTGTTGATTACAGTTCTGCTTTTAACTCCATCACCCCCAACAAACTTCTATCGCTGCACTATTGAAAGCATGCTCACTTACTGCTGCACGGTGTGGTTTTCTGGCTGCACCGCTGCAGAAAAAAAGGATCTGCAACAGGTTGTCAAGACGGGTGAGAGGATCATCGGCTCCCCACTGCCAAACCTGAATGACATTTACTCGGATCGCCTTTTCATACAGGCCACAAAAATAATGAATGACCTCTCACACCCAGGACACTCCTTTCTTACCACTCTCCTCTCAGGCAGATTAAGAACCATCAGGACTCGCACCAATCGGCTGTATAACAGCTTCAGGAGTGGAGCTGCTCTCTGCTGGGATAAAAAGTTCTCACTGTAAACTGGAGACACTCAGGTAAATTTTCTGTAAATTAGATGGTGACTTAAATGTACACATTTCAGGTAGTGAGAGTGTGAGACAAAAAAGTGTGATGACCTCAGGGTAAAGTTTTAAAGACACATTTAACTTATAGTAAAATACAATAAGGAAAAAATAAATAAAATAAGTTGCTATTATTTTTTAACATTAGTCACTCATTTTTTCCACGGTTACCCTTTGTTTAATCCAAACTCCTGAGGTTATTTCCATTCTGCTTGTTGTTTCATCACATGCTTTGTACTATAACTACACAACGCAGCAATGTCCAAATCTGTCTACTCTCCTCTCTTTTTTAAGGAGAAATCAATAACATTAAGCAGTCTATGTCATTCCAGGTTAAAATCCAAATTTGATACCTGCAAATGTTACTAAAGATATCAGGACGATATGCACAATTTTAATTCGTTGTGAAGCTGTTGTTTCAGTTTTGTTTTTGTGTTTATGTAAAGTCATCTTTAATGTAAAAGTTTATCTATATATTTTTTTATAATTTGGTGAATGCCACCTCTTCCTTTTTTCCCTTCTTTTCCTCAGGCTCCCGGGGTGCATGGTTACAGAAAAAGGATGTTTTTCTCTGGTCGCAGCTCTGAAATCCCACCTAAGAGAACTGGATCTGACCTACAATCACCCAGGAGAGTCCTGACCTACAGGAGGATTCAGACAATGCAATGGAGACACTAAGGTTCTCTACAGTTAGGAATAAATTATTTGAATAATGTAAACCCATCTTAAGAGAGAATATTAGGAGATAAAATGAGAATCTAACTAAAAAGGGAGCCAACTAAAGAAGGGTGGAGCCAGGGAGTTATCTTTTTTTTGCTATTTTTTTTACTGTGGTATCTAGGTAGATACAATCAGTTGAGCTCTCCCAATGGCTAGGACTTCAGGAGTTCTGATAAACTACCAACACAATGAAATTGTCACGTCTGGTCCGCCTCGGTCACGCCCCCTCCCGAGTCTGTCGCCTGAGTTTTAACCACGTGCAGCCCTGGACA
>JBBPCZ010000012.1:5613415-5626039 GCA_037974445.1 Brycinus macrolepidotus
AGTGAAAGCACAAGGTTGGTGTTTCCAATAAAGTGGCCAGTTAGTGAAAGCACAAGGTAGGTGTTTCCAATAAAGTGGCCAGTGTTTATAATGTCCTGTTCCATGTTTAAACTGTTCTGTGGGCCCTTTTTGCTACAGTAGACTGTTTTATCCACTCAATCCTGCATGGAGTAAAACAAACAGCTCCCCTCGTCACCGCGAGTGTTTGAATTAGGCTTTTTAATTACTTCTGTTAGCTCAGACTAAAAAAAAAATCCACAAGCGAGGTGTGATTAAGTCATCTGCTCATTCGAACTGCGTTCTGAACGCGACGATTGCTGCTGTTTTTCTGTTTTTGTGTCACAGTTCAGCTGATAATTTGTGCAAAACAATTTCCTTGATGTAAATTAAGTCTTGGATCTTATTTTCTTCAGTCATTTTTTCCTCTCTTTCTCTTCAGTTTGTTATTTGATGAGTGAGATTGGGTCAGGTCCAGGACACACCACTGATACTGGCTACCGGAGGGCGTCTCAGGTTTCACTGGGAGCTCTGATGTAGCTTTCAATAGGTTTATTTATTTATCCACCGCTTGTTTCACAACAACAACAACAGAGTGAGCCAGTGGTGTGTCCTGATTACATACTCTATTCTAATACTAAAAGTATTTACTCTGTACTGATATTAATAGTGTGAGTTTGATAATAGTGTGAGTACACTAATACTATAAAGTATTTACTCTGTACTGATTTTAGAATTTAATAGTGTGAGTTTAGCGGGTTAGTACACTAATCCTATGAGGTATTTACTCTGTACTGATCTTAATAGTGTGAGTTTGGCAGTCAGTGGACTAAAATATTAACCTACTGCACTGATTCATACCAATAGAATGTGATGGGTTGATCTATCTATCTATCTTTCTTTCTTTCTTTCTTTCTTTCCTTCTTTCCTTCTCCTTTTGTTCTGTCTTCTCCTTTTTTCTCTGTCCTCCATTTCATTCCCGTCCCCCCAGTCTGTCCATCTTCTCTCTTTCTCTCTCCATACTCTTTCTTTCTTTCTTCCCTCCCTCTTCCTCATTCACTCTATTTTTGTTCTGTCTTCTTCTCCTTTTTTCTCTCTCTTCATTTTCTTTCTTTCTTTCTTTCTGTACCTTAATACTATAAAGTACTGATCATGCCTTTGTAAGTCAAACAAATGAACTAAAATGTTTTTTAACGCTCACCGCACCCCCCCTCCCCGCACATACACACCCGTCCCCCTCCCACCCCCTCATTTCACACAGCATTGTGGGACAATAGCGTCCATCAACATAGTATTTATTTTTGCCCCAACAAGGTGATTCAAAGTAAAATATATAGAAATGATAGTAGATCAAGACTCTTCACAGTACTGTACTTAACATGCAGCCTCGATTAAAATCCCCTCTGATGGGTTAAGGGTCTCGGACCATGTCCCGCCGATGGACCGGGTCAAGCCAGAGGCACCAATAATGGTGGAATAACCTGTGACATCGTGCAGAATGACCTGCAGATCAGGATGCATTACAGCAACATTCCGCTTCACCAGAGCTAAAAGCAATTTCATTAAAAAAAATCCTTTCCGGGCTTTTCCGCCGCACCTCGCCCGGGCGTTTTAAGTGCCCGCGTCGCCGCATGCCTTCATTAGGCATTATTTAAAGCGGCTCTCTAGAAGGAACGAGCCCTCGTGCTCTGGTTCCATCACCGGTGCTCCCGTCGGTCTGTAATGGAACGAGTCCTGTTTGTTTGCCTTGAGTGGCTGCTGGTTAAGGCGTTCGCCCGGAAAGCGAACGGCGGCCCGGCACCTCACGTACGGCCAGCTCGATAGGAGGCGAGGTGATTTATGAATGGACTTAATACTGTAATTAGTTTGCTGTTTGTCGGAGTCCGTGGGGAAGCAGAACTCTGGGAAAGAGGCGCCAGCTCTAAATCACGGCCCGCTGTCGTCTTCCACGGAGCGAGAGGCGGTCAGATTGATACGGTGGCTGCCGTAATTGGTGTCATTAAGTTCTGTGGCGTTGATCGGGAAGATAAACAAGCCTGATCACGCGAGCTCACTTCAACCATAGTTTAGGCTGGAACTCGTCTAGGAGGGGGAAAAGGGGTCTAATGCAAAGCTGCCATCTGCAGTACAACTATATCTGCATCAGAATATCGGGATTAGTTTCTGCGTCTGGGTCGGGACTGCAAGTGGATTTGTTTTATTAACTAGGCTGGGTTTAGGTTTGGTTAACAAGACGGTGCAAAGCTATGAGATTATTCTGGAGTCAATGTCCTTTAAAGTTAAGAAAAGTATTTTTTCACAGCAGTGATAATTAATATTTGTTATAATTATATAAAAAAATATATTATTTGTTCATTCCAACAAATGTGTCCATTTTAACATCCTTAAATGGGGAAAGTGTATGTTCTTCTTCATCCTCTCCATGGACTGAGGCTCCATGGACCATAGAACAACACTGATGACTGTTGAATGTTGTATGTTGCTGTATGTTCCACTGTGGTCCATGGAGGAACACTGTCTCATCTCACTATGTATGTGTACACAGTTGCTGATGACAAAGTAATCATGAAGCTTGAACCTTGAACATTCCGTAGGTCTCCTGTAAGAAACTTTGACTTTGGCACCTGGTTTGACAGCATGGCATTGACGTTTGCAATATAACTATATCTGCATCAGAATATCGGGATCAGCGTCTGCGTCTGGGCCGGGATGGTAAGTGGACGTTCACAGTGAAAGTGTTTTATTAACTAGGCTGGGTTTAGGTTTGGTTAGCAAAACAGTTGGTATAAAACTATTGGATTATTTTGGAGATGATCAAGGCTGTGTTAAGGCCTTATTTTAAAGATTATTAAATCTACTTTAGGTCTGGTTAGCAGGGCAGATGGTGTAAAACTATGGGATTATTTTTCAGATTAAAACATCTGTGCTTAGATTTGGCTGGAATGACAGCTAGTACAGATCATTTTGGAGATTATTTAATATTTATTTAGGTCTTGTTAGCGGGGCAATTGTAATAGATCTATGAGATTATTACAGAAATTAACAAGGCTGAGTTAAGGCCTAATTAGCAGGACTGTTGTAGATCTATAGGATTATTTTGGATATCAATGAATCTGCGTTTAGGTCTGGTTAGTAAGGCAGCTGCTTTAAAACTATGGGATTATTTTGAAGATTATTAAGGGTATGTTTAGGTCTGGTTAATGAGACAGTTAGTATTATTCAGAACTATGGGATTACATTTACATTTACATTTATGGCATTTAGCAGACATTTTTATCCAGAGCGATGTACACAAGTGCTTATTTTGGAAATGAACAAATCTGTCTATAGATCTTGTTAGCAGGACAGTTGATAGAGAGCTATGGGATTATTTTGAAGATTTCTGAAGCTGCATTTCGGTCTAGTTTGCAGGGCAGTTGGTACAGATTCATTTGAAATTTTGGAAATTTTGAATAAAATTTCTTAGGATTTATGTACATTAAAGTTTTTTTCACATACCATTTCTGAAAAGTATTTTTTCACAACAGTGACAATTCATATTTGTTATAAATATATTATTTGTTCATTACAACAAATATGTTCATTTTAACATTCCTAAATGGGGAAAGTCTAAGTTCTTCTTCATACTTTCAATGGACTGAGGCTGCATGGATCATAGAACAACATTCTATAGGTCCTCCGAAAGAAACACTCCCACTTTGACACCTGGTTTGACAGCACAGCATTGACATTTGGTTCAGACAGTGTGACCATGCACCTTAAAGCTCAGATGCCCAGGAGAATTGGACAGCAGCTGCTGCTTCACCTACACAAGGTCTGAGAACAGGACAGAGTGAGGCAGACCTCAAGATCTCCTCAAGTCCCCATCCATCCAGAATAGCAGGTTATGTCACTGGGTAAGGCACACATATCACCTACACTGCTGTTCTCCACCCCCAGACCTGTACTGCAAGTTTTAGTGTTTCAAAATATTCTTGACAACAGTAATTACAGTCGCCCATGATACAGGATACAAAAATAAACCAACTTTTACAGTTGTTGTTTTCCTAGTTTGTATGATTCCCTCTGTGCTTTCCACTGTGCTTTGCTACATACATACTGTATAAATCCACATGCCATATGGAAACATAAACTATATCTTTATTTATATAATATTTTTTGTTAAGTATATAGTTTTTATATTATACTGTTGTGTTGTATAGCTTTTACTCTTTTTGCTGCTCTTACCTTTGTTCTGTCTACTTTGCTGCTGTAACAATGCAAATTTCACACTTGTGGGACTAATAAAGGTTTGTCTTGTCTTGTCTTGTCTTGTCTTGTCTTGTCTTTAAAAGTTTGGCACTCCTCCTGCAGCTGATTAACTTGATGCAAGCTGGAACTAAACTGTTCAGGAAAGAGGATCTTCAGGAGGATGGCTGGTAATCACTGTAATAGAGGTATGTACTGACAAACATTCTGCCTGGAAGAAACTTTACAACTTTACCTGTGGAGTCCCATAGGGTTCAGTTGTAGGACTCTTATTTTTTTCTTTGTACATGTTATCTCTAGGTAACATCATTAAGAAACATGAGATCAGTTTTAATATTTATGTTGGTGATACACAGTTATGCATTTCCATTTCTCTCTGAAGATCAAGACTCACCAGGTGTGTGTCAGATATAAGTGAAGGTCACAAAGTCTGAAAGACTGATTCTTGGTACTAAAATTCAGTGAAAGCTGCTTTGTGGAAAACTAGATACCGTTGCTTTGTCTACCCAATGTGAAGTTCAAAACCTGGGTGTAATTGTAGAAACATGTGCTTCCTCTGAGACACTGAAGAGGCTGCTAGCAACAATATTGGACAGCTCAACACCCTTGGAGGAGAACACTGCCAATTCTGTAACAAGAACTAACAGAAGCCCACACTGGCTTGCATTGCAGTGATTCCCAGTCAAACTCAGAATCTCCTGATGAAGAGCCAATGTGAAACTGCCACCTTTCTAACGGCACAGTCAAATGAATAAGTAGACGAATGCCATATTCAATAACTAACACTAGTTTACATTGTCTACATTATACTCAACTGGATGAACCAAATTCCTCTGAATTAATCTTTAAATAGCTCATTTTTGTAAATTTCACATAATGTGTAGATTCTATACCCATTAAAGATTTTCCTATGAAAATCAAAATTCACAGTTCTTCTTGTAGAAGACCACCATAGGGTGTCTCTGTGTGAGATTAGAACACAACAATACTATCCTGTTGAACAAATACCTGTAGACACATTATCAAATCAGATCCAATCAGTGTCTCTGAATGCTCCAAACAAAAACAGTTATCACATTATTTGTTTTATACCATTGGATGTTCTAAAAGAGATATAATGCTTTTCATTAAAAATATAATCTGAATCAGATCACTTTATTGATACCAGATGAAATTGCTTATGTTTTCCGCAACATAAAAAGCGACATTAAAAATTGGTGTTGACGTCAAGGTATCAGTATCGGCCAGGCCATTTCAGGACAATTTCTGGTCAAATGATATTATTTTCAATGCAATAATGAAAAAGAAGAAACACTGTAATTTGTAATAAATGGTAAAGTAAATAAAACAGCACAATTATATTTATTCAAGGGAATATAGAATTTTAAAGGGAACATGGTGGGTGTTCACATGTTTCCTTGTCAGCCTTCACCCTCCCAGCTTGGTGGCATCATGTGAACGGGGGAGACCTACCTAATGGGCAGAATTTGAAATGAGGGAATTAGGGATTAAACTGGACAAAAAATAAAATAAAGAAAGAAACAAATTCAAATAACCATAATAAACATGCTCCTTTCAGTGTTGATATTTTTATGCTACAATAACTTGCTAAGCTGCACCCCAGAGCATGATTTTAGACCTTCTAGTTAAAGTTTACTTGTTATTAAGTTATGACTCTCCTTTATGCCTGGCAGGTCACTCAGTGTAATGGAATGGAATAAACTGTCATATAGCCCCATAACGCCCCCTCTCTCAACGTCCAGTTAAATCATTCCCTCTGTCCGATGCTAATTTTACTCTCTCTCTCTTTAATATGTGCTTTAAGTTCTGCTGTTTAGTTTCCCTAAGGCTGGTGGTCTGTGTTGTTTGCTACTCTTCTCTTCTGCTGAATATCAGTTTGTTTTCTGTTAACCCAATATGTATTGTGACTTCTGTTGTGTCTTTTGTTTCATTTTAACACTCTCTTTCTCCCTGATTGATTTCATTACCAGCCTTGAGCTTGAGAGATGTGCTGCATCAATAAAACATATTATTATTGATTATTATTCTGAACTGCGAGGGGAATCCTGGCCAGTGGCCTGTGCAAAGGTTTTGACAGGAGTCTTCACTTCCCATTTAATAATGTCTGGGTTTTCTGCATGGTAGATGTCAATGTTCGCCTATATAAATGAAGTGGGCACAAAGACTAATATGAGCTTCTGTGGACTATTAAAGTGCTTCGATTTGTAATCAGTAGCATAGCCAAACGTCTAATAATTTTATGGATATAATTTTATGAGTGGCAAAAACAAGTGGCATTTTCCCAAAACTTCTGAACAGCCCAAGGACAGAACACTGAGAGGAACCAAGACTTAAAAGGAGAAACTCCTTGACAGCATGAGGGAAAACATTGGGAGGAACCAAGACTCAAAAAGAGAAACTCCCGAATAGCATGACTAAGGAACCCTGGGAGGAACCAAGACTCAGCAGGAGAAACTCCACAGGGGCATGAGTCAAGTCAAGTCAAGTAAGTAGGTTTATTGTCATTTCAGCCATATACACAGTACACAGTGATGCAAAATGCTCCTGCAGGTGCAACACGAATAACAACAAACAGAAACACCACTAGACTACATAAGTTCAGGTAGGACAAGACTACACAGACTGCAAAAAAGTGAGAGAGAGTGCAAGAAAAACCCAAGAGTATTAATACAATAATTACAAGAAACGACAACACACCATGCAGTTGACCAAAGTAGCTGCAGTACTCGTTTGAATGAATGCAGTATGACGACAGACACTATATTCTAATAGCAGTCATTAAGTGTACAAAAATGTTAGATGTTGCAGTAAACTGCAATAAATAAGTGGAGCAAAATATATGCAGGATAAAGTAAAAATAGGGTGTTTATGGTGGCAGATCACAGGGGTGTAGGTTTTGGCAGAACAGTTCAGTGTGGATGTGTTGTGTTAGGTAGAGGAAGGAATTCAGTTCAGGGGTATTTGTGTGTGTACAGGCCTGTATGCTACAGAACATTTTGCCAGATGACAGGAGGGAGAACAGGGTGTGTGAAAGGTGAGTGGGTTCATCCACAGTGCTGGTGGATTTGTGGATGCAGTGTGTGGTGTAAATATCTGTGATAGAGGGGAGAGAGACCCCAATGATCATCTCAGCTGTCCTTATTATTATCTATAGGCTTTTGTGATCTGAAATGGTACAATTACCAAACCAAGCCATGATGTAGCTACAGAGAATGCTCTCTATAGTTCTTCTGTAAAATGTGGTGAGTACAGGGGAGTGCAGTCTCCCTCAGTCTCTGCAGAAAGTAGAGATGCTGCTGGGCTTTCTTGGTGATGGAGCTGGTTTTGAGGGTCCACGTGAGGTTCTCCATGATATGAACACCAAGAAACTTGGTGCTCTAAACCAGAGGTTCCCAACCACCGGGCTGCGGTCCGGTACCGGTCCGTGAGTCATTTTGTACCGGGCCACGCAGAAAGACAGAATAAAAATATTGCATTGATTATCAAAGTCTGATAGATCTTTTATTTTGAAAAAAAACGCTCGTAGGAGGGAAACAAGCGCAGGGCTCCCACTAATTCAGCGGAATGGTGAGTTGTATTTTTATGCACTTTGTTTTTAGTTGTATCTATACCGGTCTGTGAAGATATTGTTTTACATGATACCGGTCCATGGCGCAAAAAAGGTTGGGGACCGCTGCTCTAAACAATCTCCACTTAGGATCCATTGCTTTTCAGTGAAGAGTGATCACTCTCCTGAAGTCAACAACAGTCTCCTTTGTTATGTCCACATTCAGAGGTAGGTTGTTGGCCCTGCAGCAGTCCGTTAGCCATTGCACCTCCTCTCTGTACGCCACCTCATGGTTTTAACTGATAAAACCCACCATGGTCATGTCTTCAGCGAACTTGATGTGGTTTGAACTGTGCATTGCTGCACAGTCATGGGTCAGCAGTGTGAGCGTGAGGGCACAGAGAAACAAAAAAACTCCTTATAAGCCTAAGGAAAAGACTGTTCAGGATTCTTTGAACCTTTTTGTCAGTTTTCACCAATTTTGAGCAGAACCATTGTAATCAAGATAAAAAAAAAATGAGCATGGACCAATTACTATCTGTGTTCTCCATTGTGCTTTCTTTCCAAACTGCAGAATGACACACCCACTGATGTTGTCAACATTTGCGCTGGAAAAAACAGCTATTTTTTGGTTCCAGCTGGGAGTGTGGAAACGGTTCTGAATAGTTCAAAATTTGGTGCGCAAACCAGGATGCAACCCATTTCCTGGTGGTGTCAGAGGAGTACGAGAGGAACCAAGACTAGAAAGGAGAAACTCCTTAAAAGCATTATGAAGAACCACTGAGAGGAATCAAGACTCAGAATGGGAATCCATCCTCCTCCATCCTCCTCCAGATGGTAAAACAATAATGCAACAAAAGCGATAATAGTTATGGGCATACTGAATAAAGAAACAATGTGAACCTAATTATCAGACATAATTCAGATTAACCAACAAAACCAAATGGCTGATGTTAGAGGCCTATCACAGTCTTTAAAGACCACTAATGAGAATTACAACTGTGATTGGATTCAGTTGAGCGAAGTGTCCATGAATTCCAGCCAAGGCTTTGATCACATCCAGGGCTGAAGGGTTCCAACTGCATCAGGAGAGTAAATGGCAGGCTAACAAGCATGTTATGTTTAATTAATATCAAATAAAGTTACATGAAAGGAGGTCTAATGTAATGTTGGGAACCTTGCTAGCAAACCTACCTATTAAAATTGATGAATAAATGTTAAAAATGTGGATACTCAAAACATTAGCCGACTGTTAGCCCTGGTGCTGTCATGTCTGTGGTCATTTCATCATAGTATATAAATCACTTATTTTTTTTATAGCTAATAGCTTTTCTCTGTGGTTTTCTGTTATGTTAGTGCTAAACTAACATGCCTCTTTCTGCTCTGGATTTAATACTACTTACAGATTAAACAATGTGTGAAGTTTGTAAGACATGCATGTAAACCATTCTTTACTTTTGTTGTTGACCGCATATGTGGATTTTCATTTTCTTTGCTAAGTTACCCTCCAATTTTTGACAGTTTTTTCAGCAAGTCTAGCCAGGCAACATTAACTGGCAACATCTCGACTAAAGTTCAGTGAAAGACTAGGAAATCTGGCAAGGTTACGTCAGTTAACGCCAAAGAACAATGTGGGAGATTTTAAAAAAACCCTATTTATTTTTCCTATAGGAATAGCTCATCTGGAGGCTACTGGATAACTACAAAATGAGGAGGTCTCAAAGCCCTGTGCTCCTTCCTCTTTGGATGCTCGTGATAAAGGTTTTTAAAGTCTTACATCACAGTATAATTGTGTTTGAAATGCTCTGTTTTTATGCAGCATATTTCATTCACCAGAGACAAATGTGAATCTTCAACAGATTTGTAGGATTGAACTTTTCCAGCGCTGCGGAGTTCCACTGGATTTGATTAGAAGCTCCAAAAATAAAAACAGACTGATATTACATCACATCTGACCTTCATGCAGGTTTAATATGGGCACTCAGGGGAAATGTGTCCTGCTGGTTCACTCACCCTGCTCTGTCAGTCACACTTTTAGTTCTGTGTAGTTACTGACAGTGAGTATATTAAATTCGTTCATCAAATACTGATCGACTAGATATATTGTGTGTAATATTGCATATTTAGAATTATGTTACATTTAGATACATTATTCCTGTTATTATTATTACTCTTATTATTTCTGAAGAAAATGTGGCACAATTGTACACCCATGGTAGTTTCTAAAGTGTTGCTAAGTGGTTTCTATGGTACCCCAGGTGACTGCTAGTTTATTTCTACCTGATTGCCATGGTATTTCTGGTGATGTTACCATATGATTGATTATGGTGTTCTAGGTGGTTACTAGGGTGGTGCTTAAAATGGTGTGGATATCTTGAAAACTGCGGGATGAGTTAGCAGTCGAATATCTGGGAGAAAAATAAGACAAAGAAGAATAACATACCATTGGATAACAATAGCACTGGATGACAATAACAAATACAACAACAATAATCTTGCATATCATATTTTAATTCCATGTGGTTTTACAGATAAGCAAAACATTGGGGTCTATATGAAAAAATCAAGAGACAGTTTAAATTATATAAAAGCATAATAAACAACAAGTAACCCCTCTATTTCACTGCACTCAATTTCTGGAAGTTCAGTTAATAATCTTGATGCACTGAACGTGAGCAGACGTTTAGATTCTAAAAGGTTCAGTTCTGAAAAAGCTTTTTTAAAGCTCTGAGCCGCTAAAGCAACAGCTAACCAGAGCGGCTGCTGGTGTGCTGTTTTCTTCCGCTCTCCGGATCGTCTTGGCTCTTGCTGCTCGGTTAGCATGGTTCAAAGATGTGTCTTTCTAATTTGCCATCAGTGGAGAAGATAATTATTGCTGTGCGTTGTTCTGATCTCCTCATCATATGGATCACTGCCTGTCTGTGGGTCAGGTGGGCTGGAAAAACATCATTACCATATCATTATTACCATATCATTAGCATATCATTATTATGTACGGGTCCTGGCTTGTTTATTCGAGTTCCCGAAAGAACTCCAGCTGAAGGGCTTTTGGCTTCGACCTGGAAAAAAAGAAAAGAAACACTGAAGTAAATGGCCATTCCATTATCTCACCGACTCCTGCACAGTGTTTTCAGCCGATCTTGATCGTTTTTAAGTGGATGGTGTAATTTCATAGAGAGCTTCAGGCAGAAAGGCACCGCCCACAGGCATCTTCACATCTGAAATAGAGCCCCAGCTGGGCAGCGGTTCAGAGGCTGCTTCTCCTCGCGTCTACAACCTTCTGTGTAATTAACTATACAGTACCTTCTGTACGGCATGCCATACAATTAACCAGAGCAACACTGGCAGATCCCAGTCAAGGTTCCCTTAAATTCCAGTCAAATTTATTCATATGACACTTTATGTGTCTGAAAATGTTTATGACTACAGAAAGCGATATTAATATCCCAAAACCATTTCACACCCAACCAGCCAAATGTAAGGAATAAAAGTGTTCAGAGAAATTTGTTAAAAATGTCAATTTCTGTAAGCATTTCAGAGCGACTGGCACCAGTGGGCTTAATGTAAATCTGTGATAGACTATATGTAATATGGATTATATAATCTAATTAAGATACCTTACATAATCACTTTACAATTACTTTTAATAATGACTGTTGTTAACCCACCAAACTTTGCATTTTTTGTCATTAATTTTGGATAATTACATTTAGAATGATTCCAAATACTGTATGGCCACTTTATTAGAAACAGCCAGTGGCCATACACCGTTCTCAGGAGACCTAGATACGTCCTAGATACATCACTGAGTGTAGAGCCGTAGAGTAAACAGGTTTCAGTCAGTTCTAGATATGTCACTGACTGTAGAGCCATAGTCTGAGCAAGTCTCAGTTAATTCTGGATACGTCACTAACTGTAGAGTCGTAGTGTAAGTGCAAGTTTCAGTCAGGTCTAGATACATCACTGACTGTACAGCCATAGTGTGAGCAGGTTTCAGTAAGTTCTAGATATGTCACTGGCTGCAGAATCATAGTGTGTGCAGGTTTCAGTCAGTTCTAGATCCGTCACTGACTGTACAGCCGTAGTGTAAGCAGGTCTCTGTTAATTCTAGATACATCACTGAGTGTAGAGTCGTAGTGTAACCAGGTTTCAGTCAGTTCTAGATATGTCACTGACTGTAGAGCCAAAGAGTGAGCAGGTTTCAGTCAATTCTAGATATGTCACTGACTGTAGTGCCATAGTGTGAGCAGGTTTCAATTAATTCTAGATACGTCACTGGCTGTAAGCAGGTCTTAGTTAGTTCTAGATACATCACTGACTGTAGAGGCGTAATGTAACCAGGTTTCAGTCCGTTCTAGATACATCACTAAGTGTAGAGCCACAGTGTAAACAGGTTTCAATCAATTCTAGATACTGGCTGTAGAGACGTAATGTAAGCAGGTCTCTGTTAGTTCTAGATACATCACTGGCTGTAAGCAGGTCTTAGTTAGTTCTAGATACATCACTGACTGTAGAGGCGTAGTGTAACCCGGTTTCAGTCAGTTCTAGATACGCCACTGACTGTAGAGCCAAAGTGTGAGCAGGTTTCAATCAATTCTAGATACGTCACTGACTGTAGAGCCATAGCGTGAGCAGGTTTCAAACAATTCTAGATACGTCACTGACTGTAGAACCATAGTGTGAGTGCAAGTTTCAGTCAATTCTAGATACGTCACTGACTGTAGAGCCATAGTGTAAACAGGTTTCAGTCAGTTCCAGATACGTCACTGACTGTAGAGCCACAGTGTGAGCAGGTTTCAATCAATTCTAGA
>JBBPCZ010000012.1:5631402-5644020 GCA_037974445.1 Brycinus macrolepidotus
AAGAAACAGGTGCAGATGATTCCAGATGATCAGGCGGTGATCAGTATACTGGTGGTGCTGAATGCTGAGTGGTTGGACTCCTTGTATCTTTAGGCATGTATCTTTAAACATTTGTTCACATTTCTTTCTTTAATCTATTCAGTATGACAGAGATAAGACAGTTTGGCAGACAGAAAACAGTATTTTTACACCAACTTCTTGTTTCTTAAAGGTGGAAGAAACTTAATCTGTTTGAGGGTGGAGTTTTGAGGGATTTTTTGTGTTTTCTTTCATCATTGTTTTCATCTTTGGATGTAAAAGAGCTAACATTACAGATGGGAAGCCAAATATCTTTTTTGTAATTATACCTCTATTAACTGCCTTCAAATTATAGTTACAGGGGAGAGAATGGACTCAAACTACTGAAATGACTCAGGCAACGAGGATAACGAGGTAAAGGCTAAGGTTAGCAAGCTACTGGGCTATCTACCCACCTAACCTAAGGTCAGCTCATTTGTGCTAGAAGCAATGAAGGGAATCTAATAAGCCCTTATAAACACATAGCAAACCTTAAAATAAAGCTTAAAATAATGCAGTGTCCCAAAAGATTGTATCAAGTGTATGCAACTGATTTGTTCAGTCAGAGTTGCACTCATGATAGCATGGCTGTATATATTAGCCTATAGCTCAGAGGCTAGGCTAGCAGGCAGCATTGGTTGACATCGCAGGGATTCCCAATGGTCGTATGATGCACTTGCATGATGCATGGTGGGTATGTCAAGAACACAGAGGAACAAAACACATGAAAAAATATAATAATTTCATCCTGAAGCTGGTGGATGTAATGCTGCTTAGCACAACAAATAAGAAAGGCCGGTGCTTCTGTAAAGATGTATTTGCATATTATGTGCTAAATCATTATCATTATGTGCAATATCTTTATTTTGATGTGCAATAGTGTTTTATGTGCAGTAGTCTTATTATGTGCAGTATCTCTACTTATATCACTACTCATGTCTCTGTTATGTGCAATAAGAGTCTTGGTATAGAGAACATCTCCAAACCACTATTTATTTTAACTAGTAAACTACTTCAGCATTTTCTGAGTATTTCTGGAGAGTTTTATTTTGACTTTTATTTTGAATTATACTATTTAGATAGTTTAGATAGTTCTTGTTTTTGGGTCTCTGTGTCTCTGTACAGTCTTAGCATAATCAGTTTCGTCAGGGATCAATGAACGTTTCTTCTGATTCTTATTTAGATGCAGAGGAAAAATTCATAGTTTGCAGAGGCCACAATGTGCACAGATCCGACCTCATGTGTGAATATGTAGGACTGTGAAGCAAGCGAGCGCTATCCAGTAGCATCTGGGACGAGCCGAAGTTCGGACGAAACTCGACCTGAACCTGAACTAGTGGAAGAAAACGTTGAAGAATTGGAGGAAAGGGTGATTTACAAACTCTTGGAAGAAAAATGCAAGAGTTTCCTCTCCACTTTCTCTACGTTCTGGAAGGGACACTGCCCCCTAGTGGACACCTTCACGTTACACGCAAGTATGTTGGTAAGATGCCAATGAGAAATGTAAGTTAGCCTTTAGAATACTTACAGAGGAGCTGTAAACAACAATAACCAGTGTGTATTAACTGCATACAAGCAGTTGATTGGATGTCTCATTATGAAATCCTCCGCATTTATTTATTTACTTACTTACTTACCTACTTACTATTTATTCTTACCTCCTATTTCTTTTTTTTAATAATTTAATTTGCACATATTAAACTTTGAAAATCAACTTCTTTCTTAGTGTTTCACGCACATTTGAATTCATTCAAAGTTTTTATCTTGTTCTTTTTCAGTCATTACATTGAACTCTCTGCTGTTTTTGTCTCTCTAATCCAATTTGTCCTTCAAACCTCCGAGATGCGTTGCAACACGTGTTCTGTATCTTTTTGTTCTCATCCCCCTCCGTTAAACAGTCACATATTTACTTCATCGTGTATCATCTCCACTCCTGAATAACGTTGCTGGGAAAAAAATGGATCAAATGCAATTGTTGACTTTTCTGATCTGTTCTGCAGTTCCACCTCTAGCGACTGAGCCTTTTTGTCGCAAATTATTATGAAGTCGTACGGGCGAAGGCAGACTTGTTCGGCTGAAAATTTGCATCAGAGACGGCCTTTATGAAGTCGACAATGGGAATGGTGCTCACGTGGAAAATATCACGCATGTTGTACTTCACAGCACCTGCGAGGGTGCAGAAAGGACAGCCATAACCCGCATCAGTCCTCGCTGGTAAGGCGGCCTTGAATAAGCCCTTTCGGGTGTTGAATAAAACATGTATATTTGTCAGGATGCAGATTCGATTGTGGCAGCTTATTGTTCTGCATGGTGCATTTTGTTTTTCACTCTTTTATTCTGTGTTTTTTTCCCTCCCCCTCTCCATTCTCCACCCGCAAATCATAGTCTCATTAAAATGCATAATCAGGCCTGTACTGCAGCCTGAGCGTGCAGGTCGTCCCTACAATAGCTCGCAGCATTTTTAATAACACCTTATTGAATTTTGGCACAATGGATTGGGGGTGGGGGGGGGGGGGTTCGCAATGACGAGCAAGATATTTCATTCTTTTATATAAAAAAAGCTCCAAAGTTTTTTTTTTCTGATCGGCACAGCTGTTCCCCCGTAACATGGAAAAACCATGAAAGCATTGAAACTATTCATATGGAATACGGATGACTATCAGAGGATATAAAAGGTGTAATTACCACAAACAGATGAGAGACAATACAGGCCCTGCTGTTTCAATGTCACACGAATGAATGTGAGTGAAAGAAAAGATATAAAAAGTGAGCACAGTTTTTACTGTAAGGTGGGGGGGAGGGGGGGTGTATGAGGTCAGTGGCATGCAGTGAAGTGTTAGTGTCAGTACACTGAACTGAGAATCAAACCCAACACCAGCTGCGTTAGTCTCTAAAGTGAACTGAGAATCAAACCCAACACAAGCTGTTAGTTTCTACACTATACTGAGAATCAAACCCAACACCATCTGCTAATTACTGCATAGAACTGAGAATCAAATCCAACACCATCTGTTAATTACCGCAAAGAACTGAGAATCAAACCCAACACCAGCTGTTTATTACTACACTGAACTGAGAATCAAATTCAAGCACCATACGTGTTAGTCATCATACTTGACACAACCTGTGTTACTCACTGCACTGAACTCAAGCAAGTATATTTATATAGCACATTATTATCGACATACATACAATGTGCTTTACAGAGATAAGCATAAAATTAATCAATAAAATCATTACAGACAAATAAAAATAAAAATTTAAATAAGTTAAAAGCAGTTAAACAAATATAAAGAAATCAACATTAAAAATACAAATACACATAAAAGTGCAGGATTTTGTGCAAGTATTACAAAATAAAAGTAGAGCCACTGATTCATTGAACTCAGTGGAAAACAGGGCTGTTTTTAATTTCTTTTAAACCTGGAAACAGTTAAGACAGATCAGATCACCATGGGGAACTGGTTCCAGTAGGGGCCAGCATTATGACTAAATGCCATTTCATCCTGTTAAGATGCAGATCTGGAACAAGCTGACAAGATCCCACTGATCTAAGAGAACTTCCAGGCTGATATTCATCAAATATATATATATATTCATGCCCAAACCACAGAGTTACTTAAAAACAATGACTAATACATTGAATTCTAATCTGTATTTGATTGGAGGACTGTGTAAAGACCTGAAGATTGGTTTTCTTGGTTTTTGTTAGAACTCTAGCAGCAGCATTTTGAATAAGCTGTAACTGTCTAATGGTCATTTTGGGGAAAGTGAGAAAAGCATTGTAATAATCAGCCCTGCAGGATATAAAAGCATGGAGAAGTAATTCCAAATCTTGTTTTCATGCAATATCTTAGCTATGCCAGAATACTGATTTAGCCATATATTCAATATGATCCCTCAAATTAAGATCCCCAACCATAACTGCACCAAGATCAGTGGTGTGGGTTGTAGTCTTTATTGCCCTAAACTCCAGACAAGCATTAAGTTGTGATCTTCCTACTTTGTTCCCAAACAGGGTCTTAATTTAACCCTTAGAACTCAGAGTGTATCAGTAAAATATGATATCAACAAATATAAACCGTGTAAAACAGTCTAAAACCGATGTTTGTTCTCAGCGCTCCTCTGCTCTGCGGCTCTCTGGAGCCCCTCCCTCTGCAGGTTTTCCCCACCCACTTGTAGGCGGAGACTATCCTGAAAGTTCTTCCGAGTTCAAAGATCTTGTGTATTTGTCTGTTTGTTTCTATGACCTAAAATAAAAGACATTTGTTCATATGACCTAAAATAAAAGACATTACCTTTATGGGCATTTGCGCGGGTGGTCCGGAGAGTGGCCGAGCGGTGGCACACCGAGAGAAAGAGCAGTAAACGGTGAGTGTGTCTGAGTTCTGAGGGTAAACACCGGTTCTAGACTGTTTTACACTGGTTATATTTACTGAAATCAGAGTTTTCTGATACACTCTGAGTTCTGAGGGTAAACACCGGTTCTAGACTGTTTTACACTGTTTGTATTTACTGAAATCAGAGTTTACTGATACACTCTGAGTTCTGAGGGTTAAAAAGCCTGTAGCTAGCTTAAGATGCAGCACTGTTTCTTCAGTGGTTGCGCCATCTGTAGCAGTAAAATTAGACATGAATGAGCATGGATGGCAGGATGGAGCTTTGTCTGATCTTTTCATAGTTGTGATGGTACTATAGAAGTAGCTGCATGGGGGCAAAAAGAGCATGTGTTAATTTTCCCACTAATGATATTAGATAAGTGAACTTGTTTAAGGGCTGCACATGTACAGACACTCTTTGAAAGTGTTATAATCAATCCGAAGCTTAGTTTTTCTTTTTCAAACCCAGCACCAACTGTGTTAGCCGTTACACTGACAAAATGTTATATGCCTAATTACAGGCATATACCTTCAGACAGGCCTAGGGAGCTTCTCATGGTTAGCACTGAAGATGGCACTTTTGTGGCACTTTAACTGAAATGTAACATATTTCTTAGCATTTTATTAATTTTATCTTATTGCACCATTTAAATCAGTTGAGCTTTTAAAGTTAATAAATAAACGGCACACTTTAGGGCATTTTCAAATGTTGATTATAGGAGCTACTGTAGCTTTTGTAAATAACACACATGAGCAGTTTCGCCGTGTAGTTACAGCTCCTCGAAGCCGCTCCTCCTCTGTGCCCCCCGTATTAAACTGCACAATTAGAAATGACCCCTTATACCCCCCACTTTTCCCTCCCCCATCTCCGACCAGGACCCAGGGATGCTTGTCTCAGCGGGTGTCTGAATGTGTCCGGCCTGCTAATATTCCGCGACGCGCTTGTTAGCCACCCTCCTTATCAGCGCTAATTATGCGGCGGGGAGCCCCGCCCCCCTCGGGCCAGAGCCAATCTCAGTATGCAAATGGTTAAGGTCCCCCTGGAGAGGAGCAGCTCGATTAGATGCGTGTTGATAAACTCACTTACGCTGAGTGACAGTTCGCAATATTGGGGTCGTAGAGGTCACCTCTGCCGACGACGCTGATGAAAACGAGGGTGGGGGGAGAAAAAAAAGTGGGTGGGGGTGGCAAAATGCCAGAAGTGTCCTCTAATGCATGATGGGACAGGAATGAAAGGGTGTGAAATGTCACTCTCCTTCTTTCTCATTTGCGAATTCACTACCTGCCCCTGATCTACGCAGGCACAAACGCGATACAACCTTATACACACATACACACACACACACACACACACACACACACACACAAACACACACACACACAGACGCACACACACACACGTATACACGCCACCTCTCATCTTCCTTGTTAATAACCAGGTCTGGGCAAGCAGAGAAAAAAGAGAGAGAGAGAGAGATTCTTCCACAGATGAGGATATTTCCACCCCCCCCCACCTGCCAACAGGTTGTGCATTTGGATTTTTGACCTTCCAAAAGCTGTTTTACCCCAAAACCTTGAAAAGTTTTAAAAATATTTTACATTTAGATAAAAATATATAATGTTTAAATGCAATGTGAAATGTGAAAACTCAATTATGTGAAAATAAATGCAAAAAACGCACACAAAAACTATCCACTATCTAGGGAAATATCAGTGCACACACACACACACACACACACACACACACACACATCTATATATACATAAAACAAAAAAGATCAATTTAGAAATAAATTTACAAAAATGGAAATGTCAGTGTAAAGAAGTAAAATAATAGTAATAAATTTTATATATATATACACTTTATATAAGTGTAGAAATAGAAATAAAGGTATATATATATATATATATAGATATATATATAGATATAGATATTATTATCACTAATAAACTAAAAAAACTAAAAAGAAATATGGAAATAACTAAATATAAGACTATAGCGATAAAACAAAATATGGAAATACATTACAGATGGAAATATCAATATAACGTGGAAATTTAAAACACATGAATCTAAGCTTATACACAAATAAATAAAAAATGAAATTAATTCAAAAATATATTTGCATATGTCTTATTATATTTTTATTTCTTTTCTCCTTATATTTTGGACTTATTTTCATATTAATGGATATGTTATTTCCATACCTATTTCCAGTTTTGTAGATAAGCCTAATTCCTTCTGCTTTGGTCGCTCCACTAGGCCGAGTCCAGACTGGATGTCCCTGATTTCCCACATTCTTGTCTCTCAGACTGATTTCATATTTACATGGTGAGTTTTGTGGGATTTTGTTGCTGCTGTTAACACTGACTGGCTGAAACACACACCACACAGTGCTGTTCTCGTTCACCTGGACTCTTTGCAGGAGGACAGAGGCCGGCGCCTCGAGAGCACCCTGCCTGCTAGGATGCTTTAAAAGCTCGTTTGTGTTTTAAAGGAGATCAAAGCTCGTAGGGGTCTTGGCCAGACATGAGACGCTCTTGCTGCAATCTGTTCCTGTCTCGTTACCGACTCGCCCGCTCTCTCAAAGGGGGGAACACAAGGCTGGCTGCAGGCAGGCCCTTCGGGGAGACCTGGACCACTTCCCACATGGCTCTTCTGGAAGTCACCCAAGCCAAACACCATCAGCACCCGCTGTGGCTCCTTCCAGGGTGAAAAAAAAAAAAAAAGCCCCAAAAAACCTCAAAAAACTGCTACCTTTGTTTCCTGGTATTGATCGTGAGACTCCAAAGATAGTTGGCCCATTGGTGGGAGTTTTGTGAGAAAAATAAATAAATAAATAAATAAATACATAGAACAGAGAACACGCGGCTTTATACAGTCAAGGTCATATTATTTTTTTACTTATAATTTGGGCCGTTAGAAATGAGAATAAAGATGAAAAACAAACGTAAGTCATACGTATAAAATTATGCATTTTAGTTCAATTCAATTCAAATCAATTCAATTCAGTTCCATTCTATTCAGTTCAGTTTGATTTGTCAGTTTGATTCAACTGATTCAGTTTAATCTTATTCAATTCAATCCAATCAAATTGCATCCCTTTCAGTTTAATTTTATTTGTTTAGATAAAAATTGCTTTGATTTGAGTCCATAAAAATAAATTTGATTTTATCAAATTTAAATGTCATCCAATTCAAGCTGATTCATTGATTAATTTCAGTCCAGTTGAGTTCAAGCTGATTTGATTCAGTTTGATTTAAGTGATATGACAGACTGTTCATTGTAGCATCTTGAATGATTAGAGGCTGGAGTTTTGAACTGGTGTTGTGTTTTGAATTGTCAGTGGGGTGTGTGGGGTAGTTTCAATTTTATCCTGTGCAAGTTTGGAATGACAAGTTATTAGATCCGGGGCTATTAATCTGAGGCTTTCAATTAAACAGTTGGGGCTGTTGGTCTGCAAGCCCATGGCAAGAATCTGCCTTTCTTCCATACGCCTTCATTCTACACTGGACACAAAACCATCACACCTACATGAGCTTGTTGAACATCTCATTCCATAACCATGTTGTTTAAGATGGAGTTGCCCAGGCCTCCACTTCTCTGAAAAGTTTTGGAGTTTGCCTCTGGGAATGTTTGCCCATTTTGTCAAAATCATTTGTGAGACCAGGCATTGATGTTGGGTGAGAAGGCCCAGCTGACATTCCAGTTCTTCCCAAAATTGATCGGATGGTTCTGTGCAGACCACTGGAGTTCCTACCCAAGAAACATGACAAACCATTTCTTTATAGACCTCAATTTGCGAACAGGAATACAGTCATGCTGGAATAGAAAAGGGCCTTCCCCAAACTGTTGACTGGAACTAAGGAACACAAATTCTGAAAAACAGCCCTAGCCCATTATTCCTCCCCCACCAAACTTTGCTGGCAGTGGACAAGTTCAGGTTTTCTCTATGGCCCCATTTAGCTTTAAGAAGACCAACATGGTACCTATTTCTAAGAAACCAAGAGTCATCTACTTGAACAAGCACCACACGTGCCTCATCTTCATCAAATGTCTGAGTATAATTCACACATTGGCAGAAAAGATCAACAGAGGATGCCACTGGCGCTGCCCTTCACACTGCCCTTCTATACGTGGCCAAGAAAGAAACCTGTGGAAATGCTGTTTGTTAATTACAGCTCAGCTTTCAAAACCCTAGTGCCCTCAAAGCATACTGTCAAGCTTCAGGACATGTGATTGAATATTCCCCATTGTAATTGGATCTGGGACTTCCTGATGGGATGTCTGCAGGTGGTGAAGGTGGCATTAACATCTCTATCCTGACTGAGGTTGCCACCTTTTTAAGATGATAAAACTGGATTCCCTGCCGATTGATTGTGGCCTGTGGAAGCTATCTTGATGATGGATTTTACATTAAAAAAGCCATACTAATTATGTAATTAGCAAATCAGTTGTTTAATGAAATGAAAATGAGGTGGCCTAAAGTAACCCATGGGAGAAGAAAGAGTGAGAAAGCAAAAATATATATATATTTTTTTGCATTTGTAAATAGACTTTGTAAACAGATTTAGAGGACTGGAGTCCACCAGGGGTGTATACTCAGCCCTCTTTTTTTCACACTAGTGCCGCCAAAAAACCTCTGTGATTCTCAGTCATTACATTTTGAGGACAATATGGCAATATGTTTTTGTACTTCATCTATTCTGCCCAGAAACCGTTCAAATACAAGCAGCCAGTACCTTGACTGCCTCACGAGTGTTTTATCTGTGCTGACCAATCAGAATACAAGTAAGATGGGCCTTCAGTTTGTAACAAAGGAGAGAATAGCGATTCCTGGATCACTATTCTTGGATCTAAATCATGACAAAGGGGAGTTTATTGGTGTTTTTTAGTTTAGTTTTTTTTTTGTTTCGCTTGTTTAACACACTTGCTAGTCACTGTTGGCCTGTACTTATCAAAACATTAGTATTTGTTATTAGTATTATTTATTTTCACCTTATTAGTATGATGCTTGAGATTTTTTTGTTTTTCTTTGTTTTCTTATGTTGCCGATATATTTAACCAGCAAGTACTTTGGATAAGTTAAGTTAGCTATTTAGCTATCTGTAATTGTTGCCTAGCAAAAGGGAGATGACTACAGGTGATGACTGAGGACTGTAGAATACAGGCCACAGATGTTTAGCATGCTGTTACAGGTGTACTTTCCATATCGCTGCCTGCTCTGGGAGCTCCACCGCCCCTGACCGTGAAGCTCAGCAGACGGTGGCAGGGGGGTTAGTATAGCTCATTAGCGTGTGAGCTAACATGAGCACTATTCAGGCTCTCCATGTACACAGATGCCTAAATAAAGCCAAGCCTGTCCTCAAGGAACTCCGCCAACATATCCATCATTTTTCACTTTCCTACTTTCCTGTCTGGGAAACAGCGTCAAAGCTTTCAGTCACAAACCAACAGGCTATGGAACAGTTCTACCTCCAGGACATCTGTATGTTTCTGAGTTTGTAGACACCTGCTTTTCCAAGGTTTCTTCTGAATTTGAAGGTGTTTGTATGGGGAGTTGGTTTCCTCTTTGCTTCTACTTTTCTAGATATGTCGTAACATTGCTGTTGCTAGATGCTAGAACATTGCTAGAACATTGCTGTGAGGATTTCATTGCATACAGCCACGAGAGCATTAGTAAGGTCAGTTATTGATGTTGGGTGATTAGATCTGTGCAAACAGATGAACAGTACTGTGCAAAAGTCTTAGGAACCTATGCAAGTTCATAAAGCCATTTTCCTGAGCGTGTGATAAAGCGTCTTTCTGCTAGCAAAGTTAACACTAGAATAAATACAAACAAACAAGAAAGCAGTAAAAAGTATCAAGTTTTGTTTTGTTTGTATAAAAGTAGTTGATATTTTGTGAGCTGGTAAGGAGAACACAGGTTCAGTTCTAGATTTCTTGGATTTGTGAAATTCCATCAGCAGCTCCTATATACAGTGCTTTTGTAGGTCTATGTTATGTACATTTTCTGACAAACAAACTCCTGTGCACTGCTTGGTTGCCAACTTCTTGGTTGCCACCAAATTGCTACTCATATATGCAGCAAATTTTATTTGATAACTGATCTAAACATTTGAATACTTGATTGTTCATCCACTTTATTAACATTAAACGTCCTACAGCTCCTGCTGCTGGCTTAGGAACATCAGTTAAAATGGTCTCAAAATCAGCGCTCAGGGTGCATGCACTTAACATGCACTTTTCAGGACCCTTTCAGTGCAAAAGTAATGCCCATTATTTGCGTTATGTAGACATGCAGGGCCTATATCTTATGGATCTTCTGCAGGTCCAATCCCGTTCTGAACTGTTAATGGAACTGGCCACCAAACTGCAACGTTCAGAGATGTGCGAGTCTCTCGATCACTAACGAAGACGACCATAATAGTCAGTCAACAAAAACTCACCAGCCCAGGCCATTACTGAGGTATGCTGTGTTTAAAAGGGCTTAGCGGGACTAAGGTCATGTATTTATCAAGGACTTTCAAGGATTTGGGAGTAAAAACAAACCACTTTTTTAGCGTGAGACTTTTCTTTGTCTGGTGTTTTATCAGAGAGCGGCTTAGGCCAGTTCTGGGGCGAGCTCAGGGAGCGGAGAGGTGATTATGAGCTGGAGCGCTGGATTGTGACTGAGTTTTAAGTGCTATTGAGAGGGCTCTCCTCTTAAAGGCCTGGGCTATGGGGCCAGCGATTGTCAGGGGGGCGACTCAGGCATAATATAGGAGGATAATTGGGTTTCTCAGCGCAATTCTTTATGTGGCTCTGATTGAGCTGAGCTCTTGAGTGCACTAATCGCAAGTTTTTCGTCTCCGCTCGGAGAAAGAACTGTGAACTGGAGCCCCACTTTCTTCCCATGCGTTTTATACAGTCCGCTCATCTGCTGGACATTAAGCATCGCTGAACCGTGTGCATGAATAAAATATATGACATTAGAACAGTTTTGTATTTAAGTTTGCCTACTTTTAGCCAATAGTTGTGTTCATGTCATGTTTTGTTTATTATTTTTCAGTGTACATACATGAAAAGGCTTAACGTGCAGCTGATAAGTGAACTGTATATAAAAAACGTGAGAAGCACATGCGTCTCAGGATACAGAGATGAAAGATGTACCAAACAAGGCCTTCATATTACAGATACCATGTTAAACCACATTATATTATGAGTTCTGGTTTGAACATATACATTTGAGCTTGTGAGACATATCAAAAGTCTGATAATGGTCAGATAATGGTTTGAAACTCTCATGGCCTTTAGCTTCTTCAGAGAAGACCTAATAAAAATCTTGTTTTTATTTAAACTCTGTAAGTACTGACTACTCTTAATTCATTATTATGTTTTGGTTAGAAACAAAATAGTTAAATTATTAAAACAGAAGACTATCCAATCAGGATTTCTATTTTTCTCTGTGGTATCTAGTTGGATACAAGTGAGCTCTTCCACTGGTCAGGCCTTCAGGAGCTAGCATATCAGAATAGCCACCAACATCATTAGGAAGAGGAATCAGCCAATCACATTCTGACTTACAGTGGGCGGAGCCAATTTTGTGAGGAGAGATCACTCTAGGCCCCCTGGAGGTTCTAGAGACGTTACAGTCTGTGAATATGAGCGGTGGTCTTACCAGTGTGTTTGTGTGTGTGTGTGTGTCAGATGGTCTAACCAGTGAGTGAGTGTTAGATAGTCTGACCAGTTGGTGTGTGTCAAGTGGTCTAACCAGTTGGTGTGTATCAGGTAGTCTAACCTGTGGATGTGTGTCAGATTGTGTAAGTAATAGATGTATGTGTCAGGTGGTGAACAGCAGCAGCTCTATATCAGTCACTGTAGAAACGCTGCACACAGTTTCCTACATTGTGTTGCTTTCTTGTTTTGTCACACAAAATAAAAGGTTAATAAAAGTATTATCTGTGGTATATTATTATATGACAGCCTAAAAATACATTGTTGGTATGATGTGCAAAAGTCTTGAGCCACCTCAAGACTTTAGCACATTCTTCATATTTTCTTGTTCATATTTTGCTTCCAAAGATCCAGACTTTCTTGTATTTTTAATGTGGTCTTGAGGATCAAAGCAGAACAAAGACCATCTAACTTAAGTCCTGAACCAGTGAAGAAACAGGAGCAGATGATTCCAGATGATCAGGC
>JBBPCZ010000012.1:5732915-5777260 GCA_037974445.1 Brycinus macrolepidotus
TTGAATCAAGTGTGGTCAATAGTGTATAAAACAATAGTGACCTGCACATTTTACACAGACACACTCCCACAAATTACGAAAGCAATAACCAGAAAAAAAATGATGCCCTCTTATTTTTTTCCATGGCTGTGTACATATATATATATATATATATAGTAAAGAAAAAGACAAATAAGAACATAATTACAACATAAGAACAGAATTATGTGACAACAGCCTCTGTGGGTAACAGAAAGACATCTATGCTGACTAGAAATGCAACCCCAAATCCCTGAGAAATACTTTAACAGTTGCACATTTAAATCAGCCTCATCCATCTGTTTCAGTGTACGTGACGGGCTGCATTTACGATAATACATCCAATCTATGAAAAGGTTGTACAGTTTTGTGCGCTTTAAGTATTCAGAATGCAACATCAATAAGTCATTTGAGAGTGAAGATATGCTTGAGTGAGCCTTTGAATGAGTTATTTAAGAGTCCTGTTTCCTCCAGAAACATTTAAGGATCAATAGATATTAAGGTTGTAAAAATGCATCTGAAGGTGGCCAATCAGCTACATTGATTTTGGAATGTTTAAATCTATCAAAATGTACTAAAAACATTCAATTATGTATGTTAGCCTTTTTCATCTGAAAATACAATATTTGGGCTAGGTCTGGGTGTATTGTTTTATCTGTAAGTTCTGTGTAAATAGTTCTTCCAGTCACTGTACACTGTAAAAGGTGTATTAGATTTATGATTTGCGTTTTTGAGGTTTGAAATGATATAAAACATTGCTTTTGTTCTAAATTAAAATTTTGCATCGTTTCATTCAAAGAATTTATTTAAGTTGATTAAAACCAGTTAAAATGTTTGTTACTACATAAGGTACATTTTATGGATGAATTGACAAACCATTCTTACAGTGTATTCAGTGTATTTTTAGAAGCAAGTACCACAACGGCTCTGGCTTGCAACACATTCACCTATACACTCACTCTCTCAGGTTTAGCAGAACACCCTAAGGGGCTGCTATACGTAGCTTTAGGTGCTTTTTGTGGTGTTTGTGTCAAAGAACTGAACTGAACTGAATCAAAATAACTGGATTGATTTGTGGTGAAATCTGGGATTTCATGACGCTCTGAATGGCTTAATAAAATTCATAATGAAATAGCTGAGAAGTCAAAAACTTGCATTGTCACATTGTCACCTTGTTTCTTTGCCGCGGTAACTTTTTACAGAAACAAAAAACTCTGTTACCTCAATGTACATTAATGTAAAAAGATTTAATTCTACTGGTATTTTTGCGCCATTTAAATTAATCAATTCACCATGAAATGTTGACAAACATAACAGAGAGTTGTAAAAAATATAAAACAATGTATTTACAAGGCTTTGATATAACTGACATATTTTTATATATACAATGTTTCTCAAAAAGCAAAACAAATTTTTGAAACAGCCACAGATAGAAGCTTTAACAGCCTCCAGTTGGCTCTCACACCTTCACACCAGAAGCTGGTAATGCCATGGCGTGTCTGTCACAGTGCTCTCAGTGCTTGTGAGAGACAGTAGGTTTTTCGCAGTCACACCAATTTTGAAAGTAGGCTGGACCATGGTCAGAGAGCGGATGACACCTGTGTCAAGCCGAGTGTGTTTGAGTCCTCCTTTCCTGTCTGCGTAATGGAGGACAGTTCCACGCCTAGTCATGCTGGCTTTGCTGTCCTCGGGGGGCTCTCAGCAGCCTGAGGGAGCTGCCTGCCTGCACTTCTCCCACCTCTGCTACCACCCAGCCCTCTATCCCCCCTGCCCTTCGTTGGCAGACAGAAGTCCTTGAAGCATCGCTTAAAATTCTCATCCAGAAACGCATAGAGAATAGGATTTAGGCTGCTGTTGGTGTAACCAAGAGCAACGCACAGAAAGTATGCAGCCATCACCGGTGTGGTCTCAGGAATGGCCACTATAGCTTTCAGCAAAATGAAGATATGAATGGGGGTCCAGCAAATAATGAAAGCTGCCACAACCACCAGGACCAGGCGGGTGATGCGGCGAAGGTTGCGATCCTTCTCTCGAGAACCAGAGAGTAAGCGGACACTGCGGAGCCGCAGTAGCATGAGGGAGTAGCAGACGCTGATGATGAGGACAGGGATGACAAAAGCAAAGACGAAGACACAGATTTTCATCAAGGTGTCCCAGTACTCGTAAGGGTCGGGAAACTGCAATGCACACTCTGTGGTTCCTGAAAAAGAAAGAAGTAAAATAATAGAAGGCCCAGAATCAGATCTTTTCATGTGGCAATAACCCACCACCACCAACTCCATCATAATAAACATTTCTGACTGAATTCAACACTGTTAGTGTTTATAAATACTTCTGTTCCATTTAAATTAAATTATGTGCACTAAGTAATTATATGCCATCTCCATTGTTACCCAAAAAGCAAATAAAGCAGTTCTTAGATTCAGTTGATACCTACTGCTAGCAAACAAGGGAAAGGTAACATGTCTGATAACATGATCAACATGGATATCATAAAGTATATGATTCTAATTTTCAGCTGTCATATCAGAAACATAATTTTGTTTGTTTGTATGGCTTTGCATTGATACCAAACAGATATACCATACACTATATACCATGTTCTATACAGTACTCTGTATAGCACTCAGAAAGGGTTCTTTGACTCATAACAATAGTGAGACCCTTTGGGGTGCTATAGAATAGAATTCTTCAAAGCACCATATATTTCATCATACAAAACAACCACTGAACCAGGCAAAGAAGCATTAAAACATTTAATTGTATCTCTGAGTCATCAAGGTTTTAGATCTATAATATTACCTTTACTAAAGAACCCTTTAGAAAAAAAGCATTTTATAAAGCTGTATGGTTCTCTTTTTTCTCACATGGATGTTCTGCCCTGCACCCAACACCCCCAACCCACCCCAAATGTTTTTTAGATGTCCTACTCATGATGCTTGAACATTAGTGAATAGTTGGAAGAGAGATAGTAAGGAAAGAGTAGGAGTAGGACAGAAAAAGATACTGCGAGATGAATGAGATGAAAGAGGACAGGCTGACGTAACAGCCTGCTCTGAGCCAGGGTCAACACAACGTCTGCTCTTTTGTATAAGTGCTACCCACCCGGAAGGGTCAGAACTAACACATTTCCTCCAAATGATGTTAAGCCAGTTTAAAGACGAGCCTTTGTCAGCTGCCACCCACACAGCACCATAGGACAAACAGTTCAGAGTTCTTAGACCAAAGTATTAACAGACACATTTCTCTGTCTAGCAACCTAATGGTCCTCTTCAGTTGACTAGTATGTCTTTGTGATGCATCAATGACACCATTGTTCATAAGGTTAGAATCACTTGTCACACTGATATTTTTGTTATCTTAAATACGATAACTTGATACAAAATGGTGTTTTAGAGTATTTTGGGAAAATGAAGAAGTTTAAAATGGTAAGTAATATGCTCTAATAATGTAATTAATAATATTAATCAAGATTTGACAGCCCTTTTCAAAATACAAGGCATTACAGACATCAGTTTTAATTTCATTCCTTACACCATATGGCTTTCTCATTTTAGAATTATCTACAGCTCTGTTCATCTTTTGGGACACATGTTAATTTTTTTCCTATTAATTTGAACCCTGTGAAGTTGCATAGGACTAGCATCACACAATTGATTTTATCGGTTTATATACAAAAAAGCTGGTGTTATTTTATTGATTACACTGATTACTAACTTCTCAGTGGAGCTGTAGTTGTTCTATCATTACAATGTAACTTATTTGCTTCTAATATGCTAGTCACAGGTTTCAAATTATCTGGCAGTCCTGGGATTAGAACCCACGTCCTTCTGATCACAGGGGTAGCTCCCTAACCACCAGGCAACCAGCCACCCCAAATGTTGGTTGAATATGGAAGACTTTGGAAGAGTGCAATTTTCAAAATGGCATTAGTTTCCCCATTGAAACATCTAAGACTCTGAGCCCTCTATTGAGCATGTCACAGACTACAAATCGATGCACACTGTCAGAGATCTTTTGATGCTAACACATCTTTACCGTTATTGGTCTGTGTGCCCCCTAGCACCATGGCTGGAACTCCTACAGCTGAAGACAGCACCCAGATGCCCACGTTGATGCATTTAGCCATGAGTGGAGTACGGAAGTCCAGTGCCTTCACAGGATGGCACACAGCAACATAACGATCCACACTCATCATGGTCAATGTGAAAATACTGGTAAACATGTTGTAATAGTCGATGGAGATGAAAACTTTGCATACGATTTCACCAAATGGCCAGGAGTTCAACAGGTAGTCTGTGCTTTGAAATGGCATTGTGGTGGTAACCAAAGCATCAGCTAATGCCAGATTGAAGATATAGATGTTGGTTGCAGTCTTCATTTTGGTGTATCTGAGGGAGAGAAAGAGAGAGTAATTTTCTGAGTCAGGGCAATTACTGAGTGTCGCTGTAAACTCTGTGGGGTGAGTAAGTGCAATGTACAAAGAAAACTTGACAAGAACACAAAGGACCTATCCATAACATGGCTGGGGGCTAAACAAAACACTTTTTGGTATTCGGAAATTAAATGCAATTTATATAAAATATATAGTAATATAAAATGACACAAATCAGGCCAAAAATAACCCTACCCCTTACACCACAAGTTAATTTTTTTCTTCACACACAGATGCTTCAGTCTTTTGCCCTTGTAAAAAGGGAGCCAGTGGCAGTACGTGACAGCAATTCATTTGAAGTCTTCCAGTGAATAAATATATCACAGCGATTAGAGGATAGAAAGAGAGAGACAGAGGCCTTGATTAGATCTTTTTGAGTGAAATCAGAGCGACAGATGCATCTGTTCATGAGGGTTTTTTCCTCCTCCCACTCATTCACTCACTTTCTTGTCACTTGCATGGAGAAAGGCCTAAGAAAGACACATCAAGATTTCAGCCAAAGGTGGGGGAATGAATTTAAATTCTAAAATGGAACACATAAGTGAAACTAAAAGCATAATTAATGTATAAAGAAAGACAGACAGGATTTATATTTAATATGGATTGTAACAGATGGACAGGTAATGATATGGCAGGAGTTATATAATTAGCACTATAGGATTATTCAACAATGAGCAGACTAGACAGGATAGCATCATTAAACAAATATAGTGAAAACAATAATATGCTTTCAGCAAAAACACTGGTCTTTTTCACTTCTAATAAACTAAGATTTATTAGAAATATTTTTCAATTTTTCAGTTATAAATAATCCTAAAATGAATAAGTTCATAGAACATTTTACACTTTGATCTGATAAACACTCAAATTTGCACAGAAAACAGAAAGACTCTAAAAAAAAAAGCTACTGTGGCTATTTATAAAACTGGCCAGTAAATGACACGAATTACAATATGAGTCTATTTAGTATGAAGGAGAAACAATTATCTGTCAGTAACCACTTCTGTGTCACCCCAGGAGTAGCACTTTAGTCATTTAGTTATAATGGAAAAAAATAATTAGAAGCACAGCTGGATTTGTTATTTTGCCAAAGGTATTTTTTTAAATGTGTTCTTATGAAAATATCAGCAATATATACAGAGAAATTATTTAAAAGAACTTCATTTGCAGATGGTGTGCTTCTGAAGAGTATTTTTGCCAAAATCACAATTATGTTAATTTACAGCATTACAAACACACTGTAATAATGTAAAAGATGTAAAAGATGCATGAGTAGACATATTTAGCTTGTTCTTATAAACGATAGTGGATTCAACAGTGGAAACAAAGACAACCAATCATTAAATTTACATGACCACCCTCATGAATAGGTGATCTTTAAATAAGTATACAGAAAAAAACAGGTATATAGAACGGCTAGACATATCCTGGCACCAGCTGGATGATAGAGAAACTTCCAACCCTAAGTGTACCAAATCTATCTGTATTTAATTTATCCTTTCTTTTGTGCACCAAACTGCCACTGCAACTCTTCCATGCTTCCAGTCTTAAAATCAAACAGTTATAAATGAGTCCTGCCAAAAAAAGCTCCTTCTAAAGGTGTCACTGACACTAGGTTCCCCTTCAAGGAGACACTAACATTCACACAAGAAGCTACCAGACACAGTTAAGCTGCTTTGCACATTTTTTCAAGTGCATCTAAAATGCTTAGAGGAGATTTTCTGAGAATAGAGGATAATCCATGTGCATAAGGAAGGGGAATGTCAAAGGAAAACATTTAAAAAAAACAAAGACAAAAGAGGAGTTTCCAATGCTGCTGACTGTTAAAAGACAGAGAGAAAAAGTGGATTCCTAACAACAATTTCTGGTAGACCACCATTATCCAGTATCATTATCATATGGTAAACCAGATGTCATGAGATTAACAGCACTTTCAGAAGGGACAAAATCAAGGTCCACTCTTGCTTTGGATCAACACAACTACAGGTGTTTCTGTCCATTGAAGGAATTCAGAGAAATCAGAGTTAATGTTTTATGAGTTTGTGGTCTTAAGAAATCCCTGAAAGTGTCTGGAATGTACCTGTTCTACATGTATAACTTTAAGCTCTTGATTATAGCTCTGTGTATCCAGTTGTATGATATAAGGAGAACTGAGTGTTTTGGAATCTCTGTGAGGTCAGCATATATCACTCTGCTTCAGGTGTGATTTCTCTACTATTAGTGATCAATCTTGTGACTCAAAGTGGCCAGCGGAAGCAAGGCAAAGTGATTTACATCCTCTCTTGTCGGATAGTGTAATATATAAAGTCAGAGATGTGAGACTGAGAAACACTGTTAGCATCTTCTAAAACCCGCCTCTTTCCTGTTGTGCTCAACCAAACAAAACTGCTTCCCAGCAGGACCATCGTCCTGACTCCAGTTTTGTACTAATCCTCATCTGTAGTACAAAAATTACCATCGCCATCCTTCTACTGTGAGAAGACAACTCAACTCTATGGATCTGAAAGGATGTGTAGATATCAAGCAGCCATTACTGAGAATAGGATATAGGTGGATATGAAAAAAATTGCACTAGAATACCAAAACTGGACATCTAAGATAAAAAAAAGTGTAAAGTTGCCATTTTTGTCACATGTGAACACAGGACAGCACACAGTGTGAAATTCTTCTCTTCATTTAACCCGAGTGAAGCAGTGCCCAGGGAGCAGTGTGTCGGCAGGGTACCTTGCTCAAGGATACCTGAGTGGTGCCACTGGCAGTCCTGGCATTCAAACCCATGACCTTCTGATCACAGGGGCAACTCCCTAACCACTATGCCACCAGCTACCCCATAGATGTGGGGTTAAATTTGTGAATGGATAAGTTTATTTTGTTATTGAGCTTATTTGGATCATAAATGTAACTAACGTCTAGATAAGATAAGATAAGATAAACCTTTATTAGTCCCACAAGTGGGAAATTTGCATTGCTATGGCAGAAAGTGGAGCAGCAGAAAGTGGCAAAACAATAGATTAAAAGCTATACAACACAACAAGATAAAATAAAAAAGTATACTTTACAACTAATACAAAAAATATAAATAGACATTTGTATGTGTATGCGAATGTTTGTGTCTATATAAACCTATATATTTATGTGTATATGTACATAGTGGAAATATATATATATATATATATATATATATATATATATATGGACACTAGCTATATATTAGGTATGATAAAACAGTAATAGTGTAGCAAAAATTAGACAAATTGCCCACTGCAAAAATTGAGTGACAGGCATTGACAAAACAGTAGTAGTGTAACAAGACAAACTGCCCATTGCAAAATTGGTTCGCAGTAATACTTTACCCTTAAACATTGTGCATATTGCACCAGAAAAAGCCACACAAGTTGCACATGTTGTACCAAAATATTGCACACAGAGAAAAAATATTGCACAGAAGAGAAACTTCCAATTGTCAGTCAATGGTGTTTGGATGTGTGTGTGTGTGTGTGTGTGGTCAGCTGCAAAGTGAACATTAGAGGTATTAATAAGAAGCATGGCTTTTTTATTTTATGAATATGCTAAGCAGGCCTACTTGATCTTGATGAATGTGGCAAAAGGAAAAGATCTAAGAGACTTTGAAAGAGGATTCTTTATTGGGGCATGGATGGTAGGAGTTTCTGTCACAAAGACTGCCCACATCTGCATTTAGATCTATGGGAAAGACATCAGTAAACACATTCAGCAAAAGCATTCTGATTCTGATGATAACACATCTGAGAATTCAGTGGTGCAAAAACTACAGGCACTGTTCAACAGAAATGTAACTCTGTATGGTCAGATGAGTTTTCCTTCATCACATTCTCACACCTGTTAATGTGGAGTACACAAAGAGAGCAATACAGCCTTGAATGCTTGCCCCTTACAATGAGGAGGTCTGGTGTCAATGTTATGGCATGGATGATGATAACTGGCATGGTTTGGGTCAAACTTGTCACCTTTAAAAAGATATGATAAGAAAATACATCCTTGGAAAATCTATTCTAAAGACTTGTAGAATCTATGCCAAAGTGCATTGGAAATATAAATGAAATATTGATATGCAGGTAAGTTACTTGAAGGCCACAGCACTGGGGACTTGTGCAGCTTTTATGCAGAAAAAAGCAGAGGGCCAGAAAAGACCTCAAAAAATTCCTCCCAGCAGTTTGAAGCAACACATTTTGTGGAAGACTTTTCAAAAGCACTCGTACAAATTATAACAGCTAGAGTAACATTATGCTGGAACTAAACTCTGGAGT
Source organism: Brycinus macrolepidotus (assembly GCA_037974445.1). Classification (NCBI taxonomy): domain Eukaryota; kingdom Metazoa; phylum Chordata; class Actinopteri; order Characiformes; family Alestidae; genus Brycinus; species Brycinus macrolepidotus. The sequence goes on from JBBPCZ010000012.1 coordinate 5,741,655, forward strand.
TCACATCTACAAACAAAAAAAGTTTCAATGCTGATTGAACTTCATGATTCAGTTCAAGAGTGCATAGGCAGGTGTGGGATCCAACATCAATTCAGTCTTTGTCCAGTTGCACTGAAAAAGTGAATGAGTCTTAATGATAAAAGAGGCATGGCAAAAAAAAACTACCCCGCTGAGACAAATCAGTAGAGGCTTGACTTGACGCTTTCATATTGAGAGGATTTTATTGATAGGATCTATAAAGGATCATCACAGAGAAACAGTCTCAGAGGAAGGCCAGAGGTTCTCTCTCTCTCCCTCTCTCTCCAAATCTAAGTTTTGATGTATCTCAGAGCTGACTCATAAATAGAGCTCTAGCTGGAGGCTTCTACAGCAGTGCTATTAAAAACTCCTGCATCAGCATTCAGTGAATTAGAGAAGGGAACTATTGCTTTAAATCACACATGCACACGGACACACACATATACCACACACACACACACACACACACACACACACAAATACACACACACACACACGAAGTGGTTTCTGTCCAAACACAGTATGAAAAATATATGAAAAATACTGTCCAATAATAAAAAAAATAAATAAGAAAACAATATCAGGAAAACCACAGTACATAACCAACATGCAGAAACAGCAAACAAACATACAAACACATTAATATGTAAATGATTGATTAAAGGAATGAATGAATGAAATTATCTCTGGAGTCACATTCAGTAAGTTTACACTGAATCCACTTTTACACAAATTCAAATGAAATATTACAATAGCACAATACCAGACGCAACAGCCCCAGTCTTTTCAGGTTTAGGCTGTATCATTTCAGGTCAAGCTAGATTACTACAGGCACATGCATTGTGAAGTGTTGCACAACTCAAATATTAACAACAATATTATTCTTGCTGTCAGAACAGAGAAGGGGTAAGACAAAACTCTTTTGGAGGGGTAGAAGGGTGTGGAAGATGCAGCCCTAGGCTGCCTTCTAGGTTGTCTATGCTTAGAACTGCCCTCGTGTGAGGTGCCACAGATGTTTCTGTCCACAAAACAGCAGTCTATGAAGTATACAGAGTAGGTTTATCATACCTGATAATGACGTACATGACGAGGCAGTTTCCTATCAGTCCGACCACAAACACCACCGAGTAGACTGCCGTGATGGCTGGGCTGAGCAGGGAGAGGGGCTCAGGCTCCGGGGTCCAGCCATGGCCGGGAGTCATGTTTCGGGGCTCAGGGTCTCCAGGAAAAGAGGAATTAAACTCACAGTCGTTTGTGAAAAGGCATTTGTCACCTTTAAGTATTTCCACCAGGTTTGAATCCATGTTTGAATCCAGGTGTCGTGAGAGACGGGAGGATAATCTCTGACAAGGATGCAAGAAACTGGGTTCAAGAAACCGGTGTGGTGCCTGAGGATATTCAGTGAACAAAGGAAATAAATTAATATAACACAGGTACTGCATCAAAATCCCCAGAACTAAAGGAACCTTTACAGTGCTAAATGAATTCTGTATACTTTATTGTATTAAAGCTTAGTGTTGCTTTTACTCTGACAGGTCTGGCAGTGTTGAACTAACCCTATGGTTTTAAATGTACCCCAGTGAGTTAGATATTAACTTAAACCCTATATTGGAGTGATCTCTGCAGCCTGTTTGTGTTGAATGCTGTACTGACACTTGTGACATAGTGATGAACTAATTTGAGTGTTGAATTATGACATTAAAAGTTTACCTACAGTGTTGGATTAAACCCCAAATAGGACTGTATTACCTTTATACTGTGCTAGACTGAATTAAAACCCTAGAAGCTGAACCCAAACCGTTATAAGAGACCCAAAGGGACTTCACTGTGGCAGCAGCTTAAAGATTAGTCGATTAAAATTCATGCAAACCAAACAGCTCCCTGAATTATTGCTCTTCAGATGGTCTGTCACTTCAGTTCCTTTCAATGCTACATAAAAAAAACAGTCTCTTACTTACGTTTTTCCCCTTACAAATCACCTTTCTGTCACTCGACCGTTACTTGTTTGTGTATAAGTGTATTAGTCCCTTATAAATGTGATAAAGGTAGTGTTTAGCCTACCTGGTTGCTGTGGCAACAGACGCTGCTCGCGCGTAGCCGTTAATCGCGCGGGAAACTTCTCTGCTGTCGTGGCGGTGTGTGAGCGCGAGCGGGACTGGAGCCTGCAGCACGCGCAGACACCCCCTCCCTCTTTTCACCACCCTCCTCCTGCTCTTCATCCTCCTCCTCTTCTCCTCCTCTTCCTCTTCTCCCCCCGAATATGACATCAGAGATCATGACCGCACGAATGTGTGGCCTCGAGCCACGACCGCAGCGTTCTCTAAACACACGGGGTCTTCCTTCATTTATTCACTCACTCCTGCAGAACTGCCTGGACGTTCCGCTCTGGAGAAGAGCACGAAGAGCAAACCTGAAGGAACACCAGGTTACTCATGATCAGGCACCCACGACTGTCTGAGTGTTTCAAAAGAGCTGGAGCTGAAGTTTGAAACAGTTTAGAGTTTAATAAAGCGGTTCAAGCGTTCAGACTCAGGCCCAATGATCCGGAGTGCCCTCGTGCAGAAGAAGGAGATTCTGATTTGTATTCAAGAAGAGGGGTGACATGTAGAACTTGAACACACGCACGCACGTACACACACACACAGTAGGTGCGTGTAGATTCATCAAGACAGGCCATGATTCATGTTCTGGTGATCCTTTTTTCGTAAATTAACACACAGTCTATTTTTAGACACTTGCGTGTTAATTCTCTCTCTCTCTCTTTCTCTGTCTTTCTCTCCAGAGACTTTATTTTGCTGTGTGTGTGTGTGTGTGTGTGTGTGTGTGTGCATTCTGCTTTTGTTGGAGCTGTTCCACATTTGAAATATATAATTGATTATAATATGATGTCTTCTTGTCCTATTGTAATATATTGTAATATATGTTCTTCATATGTTAGTATACTCGTTTGCTTTGAATGGCGTCTTTCTGCAGAATCAAAGCTACAAACAGAAAAGCAGATGTGTGTGTGTGTGGGGGGGGGGGTCATGTGGAATCAGGTGAGAGACTACACGAGAGAATTTATAAGCAATTATGTCAAAACCATAGGCTCAGGTATTTGAGGACAAATTTATTCTCAGGAAACAGGGAAAGGTGTGCAGAAAACAGAAACTGCCAATGCTGTGATTAGTGCTGGGCTAACTAGCAGCACTGGAGAAGCAAGAAAGCATGAATATGGCTCAGTAATAGGAGTATATTGTGGCAATATGATTATTTACTACATTTCTCATACGGGGTTGAATCCGAACTGGCTCTGTCACCTGGATAGCACATGAGGCTTTTATGTACTCATTGTCAAAGAGGGAGCCCTTTCAGATACAGCGATGGAGTTCACAGTAATACGCCACTGATAGTCTTCCATTGTTGTAAAATAATGACTTCTTTTCAGACTGAAACCAAATACTGGCTCCACATCATTCTGACTTCAACACTGAACAGCAAATATGATGAGACAGAAACATCACAGTCACAGTGATGTTTACTAAGCCAGAGCTGATTACTAATAGCAGTAACAGGGATTTTAAGGGACTTAGTGGTAGATTCAACAGACACTTTTGAATGAAATGCAAATTACATGTAGCACAATCTTTGTGCAGCTCAAAAGCATTCCATACGTACACACATTTGTCAGAGGTTAATCTTTGTGTAGTAATATAATGTGGCAGACAAAATTGCACATACACACCTTTTAAGGGTTGCCATGACACTAGGTATTCTGACTTCTGTACCAGTAAGTGCTTAATGTACCATAATGCTTGATAACAAAACAATACTATGGTTTGAAAAAAACACCCTCTTTTTTGGGATGAACATAGAAAATTGTCTGATTTGTTACAGAATAAGGCAATGCCTTTTCAAACTCTCTCAGGCTGTCTCTGCAGAGCACCGCAAATGAGCGCCATACATCATCATCACTGACCAATCTAAGATCAAAAACGGCTTCTTTCAGGTTCTTTCATCCTTCATGGAGAAAAAGCTGCTTCGGGCTTTTTTAGCACTCAGATCTCCCAACACACAGATTACAACAGTACGAAAGAGCAAAAGAGTAACATTTATTATGAGTCACTTTTTACATGTTTAGCGCTTGCCTTGTTATGGGGTTGTGAACCAGGTCTGGTTGGCTACCTTACATTGTGAATTATTTGAAAAACAGTCCAAACTGGAACACTCCTTATGACATCAGCATAACTGGGTGGGGCTAAAATGCTGTGAGTTCAGGAAGGTGGTCATATGTGAATGTTTTTTTTTTACATGACATCACAAAAACAGTGAGTTTAAAATGTGTTTGTTTTTGTGGCTTAGCTTTTATATATGAATGGGGTGTGATATTGGGGAGTGAAAGATATATTTGAAACTTTAACATTCTACACTCAAGGTGCTTTTGATTTTTTAGTGTAGATTTTCCTACCGTCTGTGTAAAGAGGATATGTTGTATTTCCTTAGCTAAAAAACAATGTAGGGCCACATGCCATTCAGCTCTACATTTATCCTGAGTGAGGCAATGGGTAGTGTTCTTCCAGAGTGTTTTTGATTGACAGCAAACTAGTGCTTGCCATTAAACCCATTAGACGACCTTGATTATTTTAATGACTCCATTTATCTCAAAGGGGCACTGCAAATGAAGGTGTATTAAACTGTGATCGAGTGAGTTCTTTTTTCTCAAGGTCTCAATATGTAGATAGTTCCTTCTAGATAAAAATAGATTAGGTCTTTGCTGAATAAATGTCTAAGTTTTCTGTGTTTTCTATTATTCAACAAACTCTGACAGATGATGATTAGCTAATTTTTGCTTTGCATAAAACAGATAAGTTTATAAGTTCCAAAATATTTCATTTCATTTCACAGTTGCATTTCACTCTGCATGTTTGTTTGTGTGTGTTCCCACTTTTGCACTCATTAGTGTCATACAGTGGGGCTGCAACGGAGATGGACCGTATAGATATTGACTCACACAGGGATGCTTACAGGCGGTAATGAGTTGAAATGAAAGCACGGAATATTATCATGTCCACATTGCTTTCTCATCAGCACTCACAAGACACACGTCATTACACCCTGAGTCTGAGTGCAATCACATACTGTTAACTCACTGAGTTGCAGGAAAATCATTTAGAAACAACAAAGTTTTCTTAGTTTGTTCTTTTTCTATTGCGTAAATAAAGAGTCCTAAATGGTTCCTTGGCTTGGATGGTATTGAATGTTCACATTATGTGGGAGATCTTTAAACATTTAAAAGGTTACTCACACTCAACCATGTACAAAAACATTTTCCTTTCAAAGAACCATCCAATGAAAGGTTCTTTAGAAAACCAAACATGGTTAAATCTTTGGCATTGAACATTTTTTGAGACATTTACTTGTAAGAGTGCATCTAACGATTCTGTACAACACATAGTGTTTGGTACATAATGACCTGACTGCAGAATATAGACAAACAGCTAAGAGATTTGTTGATGTGAATTCAAACACAACAGCATATTCAACATGCCTGCCATGCTCTGCAGTGCACCATGTCTGTACAGGAAGTGATTTTGATGTTTTAGCGTTTTTTAATATGTACATAGTTGTGTACTACATAACTCTGTCATGGCCTTGCCTCCCACACTCCGTCTCCAGCTGTCCCTGTCGCCGGAGTCCCCCTTCATTATTTCCCTGTTTGGTTTCCTCTGTGACCCCTATTTGTTGCACAACGCGGCTGGTGTTGTCTGTTCATCATCGTATTTCCTGGTGTGGTTATTGCAAGTGTGTTTGCCTTGTTTTCTCTCTTCAGCCCTGAATGTTCCTACTAGTTATGCCTGGCTCACGCTGCCCTCTCTTGGAGGATCCTCTATGAAGTGGATGATTGCAGCCCACCAGATATCCTGCACTGGTTTCATGTCAGCCTGTCCTGACAGGAGCACTTTTTTTTGTTCTGTCTACGGCATTCTGAAAAGGGCTTTGCACACCTCAACTCTGTACAGAGCCTTCCCTAGCACAACCCAGAGCAGGGATCCGCCTGTCCCAGCTCCCTTACATTGTGGCAGAGCTCGTCACCCTAGTGTGTCTGCTGCCAACTGTTCTGCCTCTGGTCTTGGTTGCACCACCACCTACTTCTGCCTCCCTGTGTTCCTGCCGCCCATGCGCTTCTCTGCTGGACTGGTATGGACTGATCCAGCTGGCTGCCAGGACTTCCTGTTGGTATTCAAACTCTAATTTTTGGATTATGCTGAACTCTCTACTTCCAGTATCTCAAAGGATGACCTCTGGACTAGGCCGTGGCTGTCTGAGGAGGCAGGGGCTCAGTAACCACCAATTTTCCAGAGTTCCTCCACCGCTTCCAGGCCGTCTTCAACCACCCAGCCTAGGGGCAGTCCAGTAGCGACTGGCTCCTACGATTGAATAGCAGCTGGAATGACCCAGCTCTCCTGGCGGTGTCCTGGGACATACTCAGTCCAGACATCCAGATCAGTTTAGCTTGCCATGATGCTGGCATTGGTCTGTATCATTCTACGGGCCATAACTCTGGATCAGCACCTGCAGAACAAGAGCTGTCTCTGACCCCCATCTGGACTGCCAGAACTGAGACCTCACCCACTACTCCCTGAGTTGGCTGACTGTTCTGCCCCTGGGCCCCCCATTGGAGAGCCCGCTTCAGAGCCCATGCAGCTTGGAGCCTCTCAACTGTCCAAGAACAGACAGTTCTTGCAGACAGACCCAGGTGCTCCGTGAGAGGAAGGGACACTGGTACCCCCAGTACCCACTGAAATGGGCAAAGATTCCAAATGACGACCGGGTATTAAAACAACTTTTTTTGACTAATCCGTTTATCATCCCCCTTATAAGGTTTGTGTCTGACCATTCTGTTTCTGTTTATGCACTTTTAGACACTGAGTCGACTGGGAATTTCGTGAGCCAAGCCTTGGTTTTGTCACTGTCCCTACTTGTTGCTCTAGCCCATTCAGTCACCATCAGTGCCATTCAGCTGTCTGTCCGTCACCCTACCCATTCAGCTGTCTGTGACTGTCTGGCTGTGGCTGCAGCAGCACAGCCCCAAAATACAGTGGTTTCTGGGGTTCACCAACTTCTACTGCAGGTTCATCCAGGGCTTCAGTTCAGTGTCTGCACCCCTGTCTCCTTAAGGACAAACTCAATAAACTTAACCTCCACTAGGGAAGCATTCCACAAATTGACATCCCTATATACTAGCACCCCCATTTTGAAAATGCTAAACCCTGCCTGTCAATTTGTGGTAAAGATCAATGCATCAGAGGTCAGACTGGAGGTGTTACAACAGTGCCATGGGAGCCCCAGAAAGTTTCACCCTTCCGCCTTCTTCTCCTGTAAGCTATTGGAGATGGAGTGCAATTATGATATCAGGAATACTTAAGATAGCTTATCGCCCTGGAACAAAGAATAGCAAGGCAGAAGCCTTGTCACAGTGATATTCTTTGGCAGTGGCCCCTGCTGAGCCTGAGTCTGAGGAGATGGCATGGGAGGCCAGTGGTCACCCTGTGCCCTGTGGCTGTCCTGCAGGGTGGTTGTACATGCAAGAGCACTTTTGTGGTCATGTGAGAGAATGGGCGCACACGACATCTGCTACCAGACAGCCAGGGATTTCCTGGATGCTTGAGGTAATCGGACGCAAATATTGATGACCAACACTTTTATGTGACATTTGCAATGAAGTGCACTCTTATGCCATCACAAAGAACCCTTTTGATTTGCCTGCCAGTAAGCTTCTGCCTCTTCCAATACCCAGCATAGCCATGAACTTGGATCTGCCAGTGTCGGGAAGCTACATGATAGCTCTGGTAGTAGTGGAGTGGTTTTGAATGTTTTGTCTGTTTATCTCCTTCAAGTGTCTTCTCCCTGCTATACAGTGTGTTGATGCTCTCCTCTAGCTGGTGTCTGGGTTTATAGCATCCCAGAGGACATACTCCGTGGCCCCCAATTTGTTTCTAGAGTGGAAGGCCTTCCATGCCAAGCTGGGGGTCACTGTCAGCTTGACCTCAGGTTACCAGTTCAATTGTCAGGCTGGTCTCAGAGCTTGGTGGTTTCCTCCAGGCTTACTGCCATGGCAGGCAACACAACTGGTCAGATTTTCTGGTGTGGGCAGAGCACACCCAGAACTTGTTGTGGTACCCTGTGACTGGTCAGATGAGTGTGTGCTCGGGCATCAACCCCCACTGTGGGACCCCACACCCAGTGTGGACTCGTGGGTCTGGGAGTCAGCACACATCAGTCGAGTAGTACACTGGTTCCAGGTGCAGGATGACTGGTGCAGAAGTGATTCGCCATATTATTGGCCTGACATGGGTTGGCTTTCAACCCAGGATCTTTGTTTAGGCCCACCCTGTTCTAAGTATTCCACCAAGTTTGTCAGGCCATTTGTTATTTTGTCCCAAGTTAATCCTGTGTCATGTAAATTATGCTTACCCTCTCACATGCATGTCTGCCCTATATTTAATGTCTCCCTGGTCAAAGAAAGACGGAAAAAAGAGAACACAAGAGAGAGAATGTGTACTCTTGAGAGATATAGAGAGAAAGGCAGGGAGAGACATAGAAGAGAGGGAAAAAATATACCACCTCATTAGTAGACTTCTAACAGTAAAATATTATTGTAATTTTTTTATTAGGGCATATAATAATAATAACAACAACAACAACAACAACAACAACAATAATAATAATAATAATAATAATAATTATTCTTCTTCTTCTTATTATTATTATAATTATTATTGTTATTATTATTATTATTATTGTGTGTGTGTGTGTATGTGTGTGTGTGTGTGTGTGTGTGTGTGTGTGTATGTGATTAATGGAACCAACCCTTTCTTCATGTATAAGCACAATTTCTCACTTCTGCTTCACTCTTTATCATACATTCTCTACATCACTCTCAGCCCACTCACTCTTTCCATCACACACGCATCCATCACTTACTTAGTTCTCACAAGCATGTCAGTGCGTAGGTCAGTGAGGCAGAGGATGGGTAATGAGTTGTCCATGTGTGTTTGTGATAAACTGAGAAAATTAATCATCTTGTGGTGTGTCCTGTTGGATAAACAGATTTATATAGATGGTACTATATACTGAACATAAGGACATTCACATTTTCTAAAGTATTATTCTCACAGTAAATCTATTCTACTGACATGAAATTTAGTTTTGTTTTATTCTGAATGTCTTAAGCTTGGGTCAAGGTTGATGTGAGTTGTACCGCACAGCTTTAACAAAACTTTGATAATGCTAATTTGAGCTAACCACAGAATTCATTTTTGATTTACGGTGACATGCTAGCATGAAAATAGCAATGGTGTATGTTCACTTTCCCATATTCAGTTTAATGCTGTACAGTTCTAGCTTAAACACAGAATTTTATCTTGGAAGACCTGCATGTAACATATATTTACTCTTTATATTGCTGTTTTTAAGTGAATCCTTTTGCAAATACTTCAACATAAAGCCTAACTGCAAGTATTATTTGAGGAGACTATTAGCCAGTTCGCTTTTGTAAGAATAGCTGCACACTTTTTTATTGTTATTTAAATGCAATTCATTTCACCTCTGCTGCCAGAGTAATTGCCTGGCAGCTCTGGAGAATGTTTTCAGTGAGTCATGGAGACAGGTAGGATAGTCTACAACCCTAATCCTGGAGATCGCCTGCTTTGGCTAAAGTCCCTGATTTGGCTGGAGCGTTGAGGAAGGAGGAGGGGACAGTAGGTTGGATGCAGGTTGGAGCAAAATACAGCAGGAAAGTAGATCTCCAGGAAGGGGGTTGGTGACCATTGGTTTACAATATGGCCTGTTTAGGTAGTGCCTGTTTAACTCACTTAACTCACTGTTGTGTTTATTTCTGATTGTAGTGTTGCAAGATGAGAGTGTTAGACTGAGGGATGGATAATCATGCGTGCTTATTAGAATATTAGATATTATAGGATATTTTATAGACATCATGCAAACAGTTTATTCGGTGTTCTCTGGGACTTTAAAGGGTTAAAGCAACATTTGCGCCAAAGGTTCAATATTTTTCAAGACCTTAGGATGCATATGCTAACATTAAGGGTGTTGCACACAAAGTATACATGTTCATTAGCCTTTTCTTTAACTGACTAAAGGAAAACTTGAAATCAAGAGTAAAAACCTTTCTCCTCAGTCACAGGAACCAATCCTAACAAAATGTCCTGTGTGCATATATTTATTTGATATGATGTTTGCAAATGCAGTTTCATATTGCTTATATTTATTACAAGTGAAATGTACATCCCACACAACAAGAGATTATGAGGATTAACATTATCGTTACAAAGACAGATTTCTACACTCTCCAGGTTACTTGCTGAGCAACAGGCAGTATAAGGGTCGACAATGGTTGGAATATTCAGCATTTTTGCACAAACAACCCTAGCTGCTAGAATACAGTAACTCAAATACTGTATTCACCCTGTATTAAGACTATGACTATTGTTAATTTGCTGTGCATGTTAATTTGCACTGTATGTTGTCTTGTCTTGTGTTTCTTGAATACTTGTGTCCTGTCTGCACTTGTGATATTGCTCTGTTCTGTTCTGCTCTTGTGTCGGAGGTCCTGGAGGCATGACATCTCATTTCACTGTGTACTGTGTGTGTATGGCTGAAATGACAATAAAACCTACTTGACTTGACTTGACTTAATTTGACTTGATATTCAACCACCGTTCGACAGAGATGCGTTTACTGGGACAGTGAACTGCCAACCAGTCATCATGGTCCACTAAACCCATTATTTTGTGTATGCTTCTATAATGGCAAGTGGCAAAAAAAAAGGAAAATGAAGGAAAATAATTCTCTGCAGAATTAAAAGTTACATTAAGTCAAGAAGCTTTGTATGTAACACTTTGTGTTGGCATTTTAACCTATTTAACTACAGGCATTTTAAGGATTTAAAGTTGTACATTGATATGTGGCTCCTTTGGACGGATCTGTCATTCATTTCTTCAAGATGTGGTGTCTTGTAACAAAGGAGGATTATTTGCTACCAGAATTATTGTTAAATCAAAAACTGCTGTGGAAGGTACTGTAATAGTGGCTGTGATTTTCCACATTAAAACAGTATTTTATGAATGTTATGAAGTCAAAACACCAGAGAAAGTTCATTTTAACCCAGGATATGACTCCTTTGATGTTAGCTTCTAAGACCCCAACAGTGATAAGCAATATCCAAATTGGAGAATTAGTGTTCATGCTCGTGATGTTGCCATGGCGATGCAGGAATTGCTTACAGTCTCCAAATCCAACATGTGTGAAAGAGAAAAAGCCAGGGATTAAGAAAATGAACACAAGTGAGTGAATGCATATCTTCCTGTATATTAAACAACAAGGACAGTATTTCCATAGAAAACTCAACCTCTCTCTTTCTCTCCGACACAGACACACGTTTGCACACGGATGATCTTACATGCTGTAATTACACTGTATATTGATTCTATGTTTGTATTTGTGTGCTGCATAGCATCCATACTGCCCTTAGGCACATGATTCCGGATGGTCACAATTATCCTCATCAAAAATACTCTTTCCTTAACAATTATTAAGAAATTAATTCTTACTGAAATGATTCTTATCAAAATCAGTTTGTTTCTCACCATTATAACTTTACAGAGAATGATTCCGAGCTAAATGAATTTTATCAGACTGATTCATATCATAACTATTCTTTCAGATTAATTGATGTGTATCAGACCGATTGGTGGATTTTGTGTTTAGATTTAAATTCCGTTCCTTAACTCAAGTTAATGATTTGTGCGGTAATGTTGCTACTCCAACAATATCATAGTGTCACTTACTATATATCTATGTCCATCTAAGGGATGGGATTAATGTTGATGTAAGCCCTGCAGGAGATGGATTTATGATCGTAATGTTTATTGGCACATAACAGCAAGATGCACTTTGAAGTCCAAGCAGTAAAGTGTCATTGAAAATGCGCTTCTCACAGTGGGCTGGCACTCCAGGGGAAATTATAATGTGTGTGAGAGCGTGAGAGATGAAGATGTTTGAAACAGTTCATTAAAGGCTCTCTGTCAAATCAGTGACCACTGCATGAATGTGATCACACACACACACACACGCACACATACTCACACACACACAAAGACGCAGCTGGTGGGGTGTGTTCCAATCTAAACCCACGGTTGATAAGTAAATCTGTCCTTATACATAATACGCTTTACTAAAATCCTCTTGTATTATCATGGAAACAGATCAGGAGATATGTGTTTGAATTCTCAAGCTTGCATGTGCTGATATTTCTCCTTGCATAAAATCTAAATCATTAAAACCCAAATGTCGTAAAAATCTAGGAGAGTGTCTAGAAAGTGAGTTTTCCATACTTGACTTGAAGGGTAGCCTTAAACATTTCATAAGGATTGGTCTGCTTCAAGTGTATGACCAGCATTAAAATCTACAATAGGCTAAAACAGCCCCCCAACTGGTTTGAAGTTATATAATAGTTTTGGTGTTTGGTTTCTACTGTGATCCTAATCCCTAGTCAGGATATGCACTGCAAAAAAAGGTTAGGAATGATCTCCACTGTATCTTCAAACAAAAAGAAAGACAGTTTTACTAGCTAAAATAGATGTATGTATATATATATATATGATAGAGTCATAAATTGTCTGTGAGATGGGAGGGAAAATGCCCTGTGAACCACGCTGTGAGTGTAAGAAAGTGTTGAAATGTCCAAGTGTCTCATTGTTTCATCAATGTTTCATCATTTCACCTTTCTCATCTCAGCTCTAATAAGACTCTTTCTCTCACTTGTCTCTCACCCCAGAGGAAAAAGGAATAAACAGCAATATGTTGTAATCATATTCCAAAATGTACATAAATTATACAGGAATATATTTTCAGTAAACTGCATTTTTATATTGGCTTGTGCTCAGGTATTCCTCTACCTCTCTCGCCCACTCCTCTTCATGTCGGCTCAGGAGAGTGTTTGATCATTCCAATGACATACTCCTTTGGCATAAATTTTAGTTCTATAGAAATCAAAGGAGGTCTTCGGTTCATTAATTCATATGTTCATTAATTTAGATCTTGAATATATTTGTATGGGATTACTGTATAACTGTAGCAAATTGCTGCAAAGAAGAATTTTGTTTTCTGTAAGACGCTGAACTCAAACTGAACTGAGTTTGTAAACATGTGTACAATGTGCCGTAGAGAGTTTTGCTGCTCGTTGAATTCATGAATTCTAACAAAAATGAGGTCAACAGATGCATTTTATGCCAAGGTGACATGGTTCTACCCTCTGGGGAGAATCAGCCTTGCCTCCTGCTTCTGGGATTGCCGTTCTTCAATTCCAGCTCTGCCTGTGGCAAACCAAACACGCCTGCAGCTCATTCTGGACTCATTACCTCCAGTACATATATACCTCACCTTGGCCTTAGGTGGTTGAGAAGTCTTATCACACCTGGCATTACCAAGTGTCTTGAGTGACCTGATCACAAATAGACAGCTTCAAGTCTGTCTGTCCACACCTGACATTACAAGGCATCTCCACAGCCTTTGATAATCTCTCACTTCCCCTTTCTTTATGCAAATAAAGATACACAAACATTTCTGCTTGCAAAAGCCAAATGCGTAGTTGTTTTTAACTGATGGGCGGCAGCAATGCACCTCCCGTGCCTATTCTGTCGGAAAGTAAAAGATTTAATGATTCTTAATATGGTGGCCATATGTGGCCTGGACTACCTCTAAATGTGGCCTGAGCGATTGCACCTCAATGTATCTTTAATGCATTTTAGGTATGTTTACACCTGCACTTAGAGCTGTTCACTGTGTGAACTGGGCCTCAGTGCTTCTTACCTGAGCTGAGTTCTGAGTTGGATCCTGTATTTTGTAATTTCAGGCTTTGACCCCTTTTCTGTTTTTCTCATTTTGTGATGTGGATCTGCCCTGTGTGTGCACCTGAGTGTTTGTGTTTTGATCCCTGCAGCCTGTGGTGACTATGAGTTTTGGATTGCCCCTTATAAAGCTACTCTGCACATGCCACCTTTCTCTCAGCCACCTTCATTACACACAGCAATGAAGACTGAGCCACAGTCTAGTCCACATATATTGCTGTTGTGCTAACTGTGTGAAGAGTTTTGAAAAAATGGACCTCAGTTCTGAGACGTGTGTAACCCTATCCCCTGTGAATCAACCATAAACATTGCAGACATCATGTGGTAGCATTTATTTGTGCATATATGTCTGGAAAACTTGTCCCATGTGGATAGAACTGTAGTGGTAGAACAAAAAAAGTTTAACGGGCTAATTAAAGTTCACTAGTGTTTAGAGTATTTGGGGGGAACAACTTGAATAATGGGATCATCGGATAGTGATTATTTATGTTGAAGTGAATTATTTGTTGAGCTGCTGCAGAAGTTAAGAGAAGGAAAGGAATGGAGGGAAACAGATTGATGGATTCTTTATGTCTTCTTCTCAGTGAATGATGGACCCAGCCAAAAAGATCCAATATCCTCAACACAGCAGCAGGGCAGCTTAGCACCCAGAGCAGCAGAATTTGGCACTACTGCAAACACACACACAAACACACACACACACACGCACACACACACACACACACAGAGGTTGTGTTTGATTCATGGTCCTTGGGGCAGCTTCTCATAAACCTCAAATCGCTGAATAGGCAGTTGTGTGTGTGTGTGTGTGTGTGTGTGTGTGTGTGTGTATGGGTCTGTAGAGAGGTTATATTTTCGTTGTCCTTTAAAATTTACATATAACATTTACAGTTATGTAAGTGTGAAAATGCAGCCTTGCTCAAAACTATCTAAGCACGTGCTACAATCTAATATTTTCAATTTTGAGACTGGTGGCCACAGAAAACTTGAGGTAACCCAATTCAAAAATGAGAACCTCGCAGGAAGATGGCTAGGCTGGGGGTGATTTGGATTCAGAAGCGCACACCATAACGTGAGGAAAGAGAAATTACATGAGCCCAGCATGGAGCCCCGAGGAACATCACTCTTACCTGAGAGTTGTGCAGATGGGACTGGGGACTGGTTAGGTCAACAGGAGGATTTTAATACAGCTCTCAGAAATGGTCCATTTCAGGCTGGCCAGTGTGTGTGTTGCTGGAATCTATCATCAAAGTTTCCATAGTTGCAAGTTCTTTGGTAAAGATAAAATCCCCAATGTAATTTAAAAAAAAAACCTGTACAATTTTTCATTTGGCAGTCTCTGGATGGAACCGTCTGGTCTATACACATAGGCTTAGCTGAACTAAAGGGTTTGTATGATTATGTTTCATTAGCATCATCCTCATTTAAGAGGTCCAGTCAACACTTACAGTACTACTACATCTTGCTTTGATGAAAGTACTTGAGAAAAGACAGGTAAGACACATTGCATTTTACTGTGGCATATAAAATAAAGTAAAGTGGCCCCTTATAGTCATGCGTGAACCCACCACATAGTGTGAACAATGTGAAATTCTTTCTCTGCATTTAACCCATTCACCAAGTGAAGCAATGGGCTGTCACCAATGAGGGTTGTCCAGGGAGCAGTGTGTGGGGACGGTACATTGCTCAAGGGTACCTAGTGGTGTCATTGGCAGTCCAGGGATTTGAACCCACAACCTTCTGATCTCAGGGCTAACTCCCTAACCACTAGACCACCAGCTGCCCCAAAAAAAACAAATAAGACAAAAATGATGAGTTAATACTTTAATAAAAAAGGTGCGCAAACTTTAGTCAAATTGAATTTGTTTGCTGCAAAATGTGCCAGACAAAATGTGCATTATATGTTCTTTTATTTAAGGCTTAGCTAAAAGGTTAAAAAAATGAACTATGTGAAGCACACATTTGTCATTAAATCCATTCAGTTTCAATCAGGAAAAAAGAATAAAAGGTAAAAAAAAAAAACTGACATCTGTCCTTGTTTCACCTTCAAAACTGAATTCTTAAAACTGAATTTATTGGGGCAATGTAAATAAGTTGACTTTAGCTTTTATGTTTGAATGAATACACGGTCACATCCACTAATAGAAATGTACCATTTCACAACTGCAAACTGACTACACTCAAAGTAAATAAACTCAGCCTGATCTAAAACTGCCTTACATGTTAGGATCAGTCATTCAGGTCTTTTGCCTTTTCTTTGTTTCCCTGAAGGGCCTGAAGCCCCAAAGATGAGCAATAGATTCTATATATTCTGTTTTGACTTCATAACTTAATCATTCGAGAAGAGAGAGGAGTGTGACCATGAGTCACAAACTAAATACACAAACATACAAACATGACCACTTGCTCACATCATTACTGTACATTGATCTCAGTAATATTTCTGTAACTGTACAGCTGGCAGGCTTATTTGGGTTGCGACTTTTGCTTTGGCAGCTTGCTGAGGCCCAGAAGGCACAGATTTCATCGGTTCAATCTAAATTCACAGTAACAGATGGAGCACTGGCATTTAGAATCCCTCACAAACCTACGAAACATGCCAAAACAACAGAACTACTGACTCACATGCTCTCAGTGTGTGTGTGAGTGTGTGTGCAGGAGTGAGTGAAAGTGAGGGGCAGAGCGCTTCTGGGAAAGTGTGTGCTCCCCTGAAAATAAGAAGAACAAGAGTGAATTGATCAGTCTTGGTTTTAAACACCTCACAGCAAGATTCTCTCTCACTTTCAGACACACACATACACACACATGCACACACTCTTCGGGGCTCATGGGCTATTCTTGCCTCACTGCGGCAAAAACAAAATTTGAGTACCATCTATAATTCAACAACTTCATCTTGAGCAACCTCTGACAGGTAGAACTTAAAAGATACGAAGCTGAAGGCCACACTTTCCCAATACATGCACACACCAACACACAGACACTCATACATACACACCAAAGACAGAAATGTACAAAGGTTCGCCCCCTTCCAGTGACCTCAAGAGGCAGGAAGTACAGGCCCAGGCCAAGGCGGAAGAGGAAGGGATGCTGTAAATAATTGAACAGAGGCGAAAAGGAAACATTCATCGATATTTAATTTAGTCAGACTGCTCCTGCTCAGTTCAGAACAATAAGCAGAGAAGAGCCTCGGCGCAACGCTTGCATTTAAATGCCTCTTGGCTTCTGCACCCACACACACACTCAAACCTCCATCATTTATAAATGTCACGCAGCGTTTATGAAGAATTCATATCGTCTTTGGCACATCCAGTGGCACGCACACAAAGGTAGATTACACAGTATATGATTTCTCTTTGTGGGGTTTTTTTCTCTCTTTCCTGAGTTTGAAGACAAGCCAACGGATAACCCGAAAAGAGAGATGTGTTCTGTTTGCCTGGATCGATAACATTAATAAAGAAAAAAAGAAAGAAAGAAAGAAAGAAAGAAAACATCAATTTTCCACATAAATAAAATATAGCACATCAATACAATTTTCTGTTTTAGTTTACTTGATTTTGATGTGATATTTTATTCATAGGGAAAAGAGCACATTTCAGTGTTTTATCTGAAGCAGTTTAATACATTTTACAGCTAAATAAACGAACTAAAAACAAACACTGAGCAAAATCATCTGTCTTACAACCTTCCGACCTCTGTCAATCCTTCCTAATCATTAAAATGTGTGTATTTTGGAAGCATGTAAATTTGTATCAATCGTGACCGTGACTCCTTATCACACTTATCACACCTAACCCACCTGGCCCTGCTCTGCATTTTTCTTAATGTGTGTGTGGAGCGCCACTCAACCAGTTATAAAGAAAAAAATAAATAATCATGCAGAAATCTATTTTTTAAATATATAATATGTACATTTTCCTGCTAAATATTTACGCTTTGTTTTAATCCATTTATAAACAGTATCGACTCATAGAAACAATTTAGGTTATGATAAAAGAAGCATTATTTCCATTCACTAAGTTGTGGATAATCACGAGCAATAATGCAGAACTTAGAAGAAATGACATTTTGTTGAGTCTAATATAAGACTGGGCCACTGGGTCAGAATGATGAATTATCCCTTCCCAGCTGGGCGTATCACACCAAAGCACTGGTTAAAAGTACTATAATTTTTCATTAGGTTTAATGGGATTTTTGCCAATATTCTGTAAAACCTGTCCGTGCTTGCAACTGTAATTATGAAAGTGCTCATTTGAAGAGGAGCATGAATAAGCTCGGTCAAATAAGCTACAAAAGTCCAGTTCTGAGTGGTTTACTAACCTCTTTGAATGTTTACTAGAGTGAATCTGAAGTTATGGATGCAGCTGTATCAAGAAAATTCAATGTTTCACTTTGTCAGTCTATTGCTTTCTAGCAGCACCCTTCAAACCTCTGCTCCATGTCTTTATTAACTCCTTTTTCTCTCTTATTTTCTTTTTCTCCTTTGTGGCTGTGCGGGGGTGGAATACAAGGTACTGGAAATTTCAAAAAAAAAAAAAAAGAAAAAAGAAAAGAAAAGACTGCACTAGGAGATCAAAGCTGAATGACTCAGGGAGTGAAATGAGGTGAACGTAAGGAATTTTTTATTGGTAGAGCTGGCACTGAAAAACCGATGAGGAAGTGCAGTATTTCATTAGGATTCCCGAAGCCCTCATTCAGTGGAACCTTCAGGCAGCAGTGCTTTTCTGTTGTGGGAATATATATATATCCCCATAGACCACCTCCTCACTTCCTCACCCAGGAGATGCCTGACTTGTGGGCTGCACGAAGCTGTCCTGTGGAATTCTGATATTTTTTTTTTCTTTTTTCGCTGTTGGTAGCTTTGAAAGGAAGTTCAGACACACTTATGTCTCAAAAGACTACAGGCAAAACTTTTCTGAGGTGTAGTAACTTTCCTACAACACCTTATCTATCTATCAAAATGTTTCTGAGGTACATGCAACTTAATACATGTCTCAATTTCACTACATTGAAAATGTGGCTATCCACCTTTAACTACATAGTGAAATGGAGACAAAGAGCAGTTTATGAAACACTTGAAGATATATGGTTACCTGTTATCAAAGTAAATGCATGTTTAATGGGAGATTCTCAAAAAAAATGTAAGAGTTTTACACTGTGTTAATAAGTTTCAAAATGTGCCATTTATGCCTTGTCCATGCAGTCCATATACGAAAAGTAAGTAGCCCGTTCTTCATGGTTGTGATGTCACATGTCTATATGACCACCCATACCTGATGAATTGCTAAAGAGTGTTGTTACTGCAGACTGCCTGTGGCAGAGTTATCAGAGTGGGAGATGTGAGGAAAAAGATTAAATGTCATTCTTTTCCTCGTTGCCAGACAGCATTTGTATCACTGCCGTCTTCAAGTACCTTTAGACTTTCGGAAGGCGTGACTGAAGTAAATTTTTTTGTCTCTAAGGGTTTCTATTCACACTTGGTTGCACATTTCAGACTGCCTTTTTAATGTGTTTCGTGCCTTTTTATGTATAAAGGGGTCAGCCAATCAGAACAAAGGCTGTTTACTATAAGCCTCTGTAAGTTGTGTTGTCTTTCTGTAGTCAGCATCATGCCCATATTAGGAACTCTAAGCAAGTTTTCTCTATGGGAAAAATGAATGGAGTTTTCAAAAAATCACCTCTCCCTTGCCGTGGAGTAAACAAAAATTGTCAAAACATTTTGTTCTGTGCTGAAGTGACAATACGTCCCCTTTTTCTAAGAAGTATCCTTATTTTGAAACTAGAAATGCATCTGGCTGGGATTTCTAAAATGTCTGGGATTTGGATGTTTTGCTTTTTGTAGTCTGCCCTGTACCAATGTCCTCTTCTCTGAAAAAACAAAATATGGTCAATCTGCCTGTAAACGTGCTTCCCCTGAACATCATTGACTATCGCTGCCCACAAGCTAACACTTCTGTGTGTTAAAAGTGATGTTGCGTGGAATTAAGTCTATTACTTTACTTTCATACTATTTTATAACAATGTGAGCCACTCAAACTTAAGGCTGCTGTTGCGAACTTAACTATCACTTTAGCAAAGCTTACTGGTTCATATGTGGTTAAGACTGTTAATGTGCAGACGTGTTGCAATATTCTTATTCAAAAACAGCTTCATAAGAATTCAGAGGATCGAGTGACATTCAGAAGAAAAATTAACAAACAGGAAAGCAGACTGAGTTTGAACACTTTGTGTTTATGTCAGGCAAATTCTAACAACAGTTAGTTTATTTTTGCTATAGAGAAGACCGACTTAGACTCTGAGTACCTAATACAGGGGAAACAGACACTGGAAAATGGTTGTGCTAAATTATGTTTTTCATATTTTCATATTTAAAACCACACAAACTTTATAAATTGACCATAAAGGAAAACTTTAATTTAGAAAACATGTAGTGCAAAAATATGTATTAATCAACCAGCGAAACCCAACCTGATCACCAACTTTAGTTTGTATAGCGATGGCATCTATATCATAGAGTAACAGTAGATAATGTTTCAAGTAGAGATAACGTTTTCTTATTCAGTGGACATTTCAAAACAATACTCATGCTGCCAACAAGGTTTAGCGCAAACCAGCATAGGCTAGACGTATGAGCAGTGAGCAATGTTGCACTATATTGTTTTTGGGCAATTTGCCCAAACATTGGCAAGATACATCAATAGCAAGACATAGCCTAATGTATTTTAGCCTAATAGCATTCGGGTGAGTCACTAAATAAACAGACAAATTGTTTCAGTGTTCTTTATTGTTGAATAGCAGAAAAACATCCTTAATAAAAGACATGAACATCTCAAGCAGATATACTCTGTAAACGTGTAATCAAACAGGGCAATCTGCCTGAATCTCTCCCATGCCTTACTTTGTGTGCAACCTTAGCGGCGCCCATTTTTAACTTTTCTCTGATTAAGTCGCCGTGGTGTCAGAGGTAGCCTCTTCTTTCTAATCAAAAAAGAGTTCTGCAAATATATAGTCTAAACAAAAACTCGTAGGTGTCACATATTATCAGCACTCTAAAACACATGCACTGTATCAACCCACATATCACTACCAATCAGTCACAACCCTAAAATCACCTGCCTAAGACTGCGTGGGTCCTCCTGTGCCGCCAAAATAGCTCTCCACAAGACCTCTGAAGGTGTTTTGTGGTGATTGGCACCAAGAAATTAGCAGCAGATCCTATAAGTCCTGTAAGAATACTTTGTCCATTTGTCCATCACATCTCACAAATGCTCAATCTACTCCAGATCTGGGGAATTTGGAGGCCAAGCCAACACCTTGAACTTTTTGTCATGTTCCTCAAACTTTCCTGAACAATTTTGCAGTGTGGCAGGACAAATTATCCTGCTGAAAGAGGCCACTGCCTTTAGGGAATACTGTTGCCATGAAGGGGTTTTGCCCCTTGTCAGAGTCACTCAGATCAACTTGCTCATTTGTCCTGCTTCCAACACATCAGCTTCAAGAACAGCCTAATATATCCCATGCCTTGACAGGTGCCATTGTAATGAGATCATTAATGTTATTAACATCACATGTCAGTGAATTTAATGGCTGGCGGCTAAAAGGAATTGTCTAAAAAGAATAATATTGGAATATCATTTTCCCCACAAGAAAATGCTTAATATTGAAATATCTGACCCTGGCTACCCCTGCCACTGCATGTCTCTCTATCAACCTTGTATTTAAAAGCTACATGGATCTGTGTTAGATCAGAGATCTGTACAATGGAGAAAAGGAAGTCTGATATTAGACCTTTGAGTATCAAAGCCAAAGTGTGAGTAAGGAGATGTTTTAACACATTTATTTTTTCTGTTTTTGATTAATCAGCTCATTGTCTTATAGTAATGGGCTTAAATGTACATGACGCTCATATTGTATTTAACAGCAAGTACTGCATTTAATAAATAGAGTGATACTGAAGTGCAGGTAACAATACCAATGTTTTTATTTCTGAGGTTGATGAGTTTTATTCAATGGCTGATGACTTGAAAGCAAAATTGTCTAAAAAGAATAATATTGGAATTTCATTTTCCCCACAAGAAAACACTTAATATTGTCTTCAGAAATATCTGATCCTGGCTACCCCTGCCACTGCACTAAAACGAATGGTAAAGAAGTCAGTTACCATATTGTTATGATGTTTCTGCTAAGAGGGAATGTGTTTAGTTCAGCACTTTGGTTTAATTATAATTATAGTAATTTGCATACTTAATAACCATTAAACAGCATATTCCTAATGAGGCATCTCCTTTACGCCAATAATTAAAATAAAACACTTATCATATGTCCGTTCCTTAAATGCTGAAATGACACCTACGCCACTGTGCAGGTGCACTGAGTGTGAATACGTTGTGTAGTTGTTTTTGAATGCACATGTTCATAGGAGACGATGGGTGACAGTGAGCTAAGAGAAGGTGAAGAGAAGCCTCTGGTCCCTCCTGATTGGCCAGGTGTGTTGGGGCTTTTCTTCTTCTTCTACTCTTCCTCCCATTTCTGTGTGATCTATGTGCTCTGCCTTCATTTAAATTCTGTCTACTTCCACTGTTACACTGAGCAATCAGCTCTGTGGTCAAAGGTCAAAACCATGACAGCAGGCATTTGTCTTCCTAATAAGCCCTGTCAGACAGACAGACACACTCACGTACTCCACCACTTGCACTGCATTCTGTGATGCAGTGATGCAGCCTACTGTGCAGTGTGAAATTAGCAATAAGGACCACTTCAGGTCCCCACATCATATTTGTTCAAAAAGACATGGATGACCCCTTTTAAACTCTTTGAAGGGACAAGTGCATTGGGCACAGTTCTTCTTCTTGCAGCAGTTTTGTCAGAGTATTGCTCACAGGTGAGTGGAGAAGTCCCCTCGATAATTTTCCCACATTGATGACTGACCCAATTATGGTGTTATTAAGTCTTAAAAAGAACATCTCCTCAGTGCAAAGGAAAGGGGTGAGAACAGCACCAAATTTGATGATTGTGTTGAAACAGATTAGTCCCCCTTCATTACTTGTTCACTCCATTACTTTTTCTAAAATGGAGCAGAAGTTTCATGAGGCAAACACAAAAACATGTCTGTGATTTTTAACTCATTTTATTTAATACAATCATCACACTTGATGTATTTAAAGCACAAGCGTTACAGTAATAATAATTTCATTTGATTCAGTTTAGTTTTGATTGGAAACAGAAGGGTTAGGATCCTAAAATAACCACCAGAAATAGTCCAGACAGGACTCTGTCTAGGTATATGTGGTATCTAGGTAGATGCAGCCAAACAAGCTTTCCCATTGGATAGTCCTTCTGGAGCTGGACTGAACCAGAGACATTTCAATATTAAATGAACACATAACGCTCAACATGACAGCTGTATTACAGAACGTCCCATCTGTCAATAAAAAGAGCCAGTTGTCTGGTTATAAAGATTTAACTGGGAAATGCCTCACTTTTGTGGACATATGTGCATGCTTACTCTCTGAAACAAGCGGAATAAAAACACTTTTTGTACATTATTTGAGTCGAATGTTATTAATGTTATTAACTCTTTGAGCTTACTTTTTAAGTCTGGAAATGGATTGACTCACTTTTACTAAGTAAACTAACTCATTCATCTAAAAATTCTTTTTTTATTATTATTTTTGCTTGGTGCACTTGCCACGTTAATTGTTCCTAATTCCACCCACTTACCTAAGATTCCCCAAACCAAATGACAAAACCAACACTGGAGGGGGTGGAGGGATAGCACATGGAACCACATGAAACACCAAGACATCTTTTCAAACTGCTGCTAACACATCACTGAACGGCTCAGCATACTTGGAAGAGCACGCTAACCGCCAGTTTTATTGCGTCCCCTAACAGACTGGCTAGCACACTTAGTTTTGACATTTTTGACATAAACTGAAGGCCTAATAGTCATGGCTCAACGCTGATATTAGTCAAAGTCAAGGTCACAGTTGAGGCAAGAGAGACTTTGCAAGCATTGGTCCAAAGGTCTGTAGATTCCTGCCCCTACAATGTGTCTTCTGAAGTCTGTGGCATTAAAAGGGAATTTAACAACCTCCACTATTCTGAGAAGACATTATATTAGGATTGAGGTGAGAATTTGGTTGTATTCAACCACAAGAGCATTAGTGAGGTCAGGTATTGATGTTAGATGATTAGTACTAGATCACAACTGCCATCCCAAATGAATAGGATGGATTCCATTTACTCCAGAAAATACAGATTTTACTGCTCCAAAGCTCAATACTGAGGGGCTTTATACACCTCTAGCCATTGCTTGACATTACCCGTTGTGACCCGAACCTCATGTGTATCTGCTCCAGCACACCTATTGTACTTGCAATGCTTTTCTGTAGAGATTATACAAGCTGCATATATGCCATTGAACGCCTGTGCCAGTAATGGATACACCCTAAAGTAGCTTAATGCATTAATTCGAAGGAGTGTCTGGACACTTTTTAAAACTTGGCAAGTACTGCAATAATAATTCATTATTAAGTACTGGTTGGAATCGATTGGGCAGTTCAATATCTTGAAATGCCCAATGGAAAATTAATGAATTAGACTTTTCCCCCGGTTTTTGGGTGCATATAGCTAAGTGAACTCTCCCGCTGGTTAGGATGTCACAAGCTGGATTGAATTCCTAACATGTCAGATTAGCCACCAACACAGTTAGGAAGTGATAGAAGAATCAATCATGTTTTCATTTTAAGTGGAGACGAAAGAGAGATAAAATATCAGTCTGGGCCTTCTGGAAGTTTTAGATATATCACTGACTGTGAATTTGAGTGGAAGCCTACAGAATGTCAGGTGGTAAACAGCAGCAGCTCTATGAGAGCTCTTAACTGAAGGAGGCAATCAAGAAATGCTACACACAATTTAAACTATATGTTGATATGTCCACTACAAGCTTTAGATTGTAGAAGACATAAAATAATAATTTTAGAAAGGTCAAAAAATGTGCAATGTTGTTAGACTGGCACCAAAATACTGCCAGAATCCCCTAGGGAAGCTAGCAAAAATTTGCAATGTCTTAGAGGTGTCTTTTTTCCTTTTTTTAATATATATGGTCTAAGGCCCAAATCTAATATTGTTTGCCACTGCAACTGGGTCCTTCAAATTCTCAGAAATGCCACGGTCTATTCACTGAAGAAGGTAGGCAGATATTACATGTTATTCAGGGATTTAAAAAAAATTATAGTAGCCAGCAAATTCAGAACCGTGAGAGAAATTTCCTCAGTGACAAAGAGAATCTGATCTTCAGCTTTTCCAAAATGAAAAAAACAGCAAGCGGCATTTTTGTTTTCTGGAGGAGAGACACATCATCATTGCAAAATATGTGACAGCATGGAACTGCCTGAACCTCCCACCCCTGTTTTATCAACTATTATTATTTCAGCACTTCTGACATTGTCATATGATTCATCCTCCAGTTCAATATGATGGCTCTCAAAGGCAAAGACTGCATTAGTCATCAGCCTATTACTGCGCTTGAGGTCTGCTTTTCAAGGCCTGTCCTTATCCTATGGTTCTGCCCTAAAAAGATTTTCTTTGGAGATGAGCCTTTGATTGTGTAATTTAGTAGAAGACCAAGGGTAATCTTTGTCCAGAAGACCGTGAAGATGTAAACAATAATCTTTTATTGTAGTGCTTTTCTTTCTTCTGTTGTTGTGTCAAGTACATTTTTAAAACCACCTTTCTGAGGCCTCATTTTTCGGACAAAAATAGCCTTTCCTAGAAATGTTCCATGTAATTATTTCTCACTCATTTATTATATTGAAAGAGCAGATTCTGTCATTTAGAACTGTCAGTCATATGCAAAAGTGGTCAAATTTTTACATTTTAAGATTTATAAGTGAAAATAAGTAAATATATACCCTTCAGAGAACACATTTAAGTTTTATTGGCAAAATTTCAATTAATGAATCAAACATATGTAAAATGTACTTTTGCACCAATCTATTATGTTTTTTTTCCCCCCAATAGTAATTTGTATGTATGTTAAAATGTCTTGAAGTTTTGTCTATGTTTTCTGTAAAGGATGTACACTTATTTTCTCAAATCAATGTAATTTGACCTGGGCACCCAAACTTTTACCACTGTACATGTTTGAGAATATTAATCAAATTTTTGTAAACATGATGAGCAAGAGAATCATTTCACAACTGAATATTAAATGGCAAGGTTTTCCTGACTCATAAGGAAGAAATTTGAACTAAGAAAGTTTCCCTTTTAGATTAACTTATGCTAAAGCTAATGCTGGAGCTATTCAGTACCACACTAGATGCTCACGAGGACATTGTATTGTACATAAGAGCTTCCAGCAAATTTTTATGAAGCTTTTATGAAATGTAAAGTTCCTCAGTAACACCTTTTCACCTCTCTTAGTCTGGTAATTTGATGGATTTACTGATTCTCACTGCAGGTTGGCCCTGAGGAGGTCTGTTACAGCTTTTCCTTTACTTGACATAGGAAGGGACGCTCAGAGACACTTGTTATTGGCTGAGAGGATTGTCAATCATTATTTCATAAACCATCAATTGCATTTGAATTGTATAGCAAAACAGCAGTAATGACTCTCGGCTTCTAAAAGATGAACTGAATTACATTGGATCTACAGACAACCTGCATCATGAAAAAAATTCAGTATAGGTCTTGAGGTGTCTAGAATGATGTCAATTATAAATGCTGCGTGCTATGCGGCCATGACAATAAAAGGAGTTTAGAATTCAATTTTGAAAGATGGATAGACAACTTATAAGAAAGAGAGAGAGATAGAGTGTAGCACTCTGGCCTTGAGTGATATTTCATCTTCCCTGGGCCTCTAATCCCCATGTCTCTCTCACACTGTTCTGCTCAACTCCCAGCAGGGCTGTGGTAATCCACACACACACACACACACACACACACATACACACACACACACACACACACACACACACACGTGCATATCTGTGCAGGACTGATTGAATGTCTGGATCTAATGCATCCTCTCATTTCCTTCCCCCAGAATGAAGCACTCTCTCTTCCCCCTCTCTGCCTCTGTCTCTCTTTCTCCTCTCCCCCTTCCAGCCCTCTTTCTCTCCCCCTGCTCCCTCAGCTTTCTTCCCACCCCAGCTCTTTTTCACATACTCTCCCAGTTTATCTGACATTTAATTAAGCCTCTTGCTAAAATACTGCTAATTAAGTGCGACTCATTCATCAGAACGCCTCTTAAAAGTGTTTAATGATTCGAGCTAACCTGTTTCAGGCTCAAACTTCAATACACTGTGTATTCGTGTGTGTGTTTGTGTGCATAGATGAATGCATACATTCAGCTGACGCAATCTGCCAGGACATTAAAACCGCTGCCTAATATTGTGTAGGTCCCTCTCATGCTGCCAAAACAGTTCGAATCCATCAAGGCAGAGACTCCACTTGATATCTGAAGGTGTGCTGTGGTATCTGACACCAAGATGTGAGCAGCAGGTTCCTTTAAACCTGCAAATTGAGAGGAAGGGCCTCCATGTGTGAGGCTATTTTTTTCCTGCACATCCCACAGATGCTTGATTGGATTAAGATCTGGAGAATATGGAGGCCATGTCAGCTTTCTTTGTCATGTTCCTCAGACTATTCCTGAGCAATTTTTGCAGTGTGGCAAGATGCATTGTCCTGCTGAAAGAGGTCACTGCCATTAGGGATACGGTTGCCAAAATCAAAGTCATAGGAATGCCAGGACACATCTAACCATCTACATGATACATGATGCAGGTCATCTTCTTTCATTGCTCCATGGTCCAGTTCTGATGCTCACATGCTCATTGTAAGTGCTTTAGATGGTAGAAAGGGGTCAGCATGGGCACTCTGACTGGTCTGCGACTGCAGAACTACGCACTGTGTTTTCTGACACCTTTCTATTATAGCCAGCATTAACTTTTTCAGTTGCTCTTCTGTGGGATTGGGCTAGTTTTCGGGCTTGCCTTCCCTCCCAATGCACACTGAGCATTGTTTGCAAGCTGTCCTTTCTTGGACCACTGCATAGCAGGAACACCCCACAAAGACCAACTGTTTTGGAGATACTTTGACCCAGTTGTCTAGTCATAACAATTTGGTGTTCCTCAACTGTCTAGATCATAATCTGAGTAACCCATGTTAAGATTACTCAGAATCATTAGGCTTTTCCATTCACCAACAAATCAACTTCAAGATCTCACTAGTCTCTTGCGGCCTAATATATCCCACCCCTTCACAGGTGTCGATGTAATGAGATAATCAATGTTATTCACTTCACCCGTCAGTGGAATCGATGTTGCGGCCAGTTTGTTGTGCATGAAGTGAAAACAATCATTAGACCCATCAAACACATTCTGCTCACAACTGTGAACAATTAAAATCAAATATAGCTCAGTATAGAAACTGGGGGTGGGGGAACTAAAGCCATTCTCAAACTAAAGATTTTTACAGCTTGCCGAGAACATGTGGTTGTTTTTAATTGGTCAAATAAATATGCAACCTAGCATGATCAGGTTGACGATCATCTTGATGCAAGAAAAAAAAAATCCCAAACCGTGACACTCTTTCCAAACTAGACTAAAACAAGAACTCAACTGAGGCCATGCATTTCAGCCACGGTTAAGGAGCTCTGAAGAGCCTCCAGACTCCATACCATTCTTGTCTGCTATATCTGTCTGTCTCCAGCTCTCAGCTCTAACAAGTGAGTGAGCAAGTGCACATCTGGAGTCAAACCACCTGTAGTGTATTTGACTATTTCTCTTTGTTTGACCATTGTTTGACATTTCAATATATTTCACTAATGTATCTTTAGTCAGTTTTTCAATGAAAAGAGGTGACTTGTGAAAACTTGTGTTGGTGTTTGTTGAGACTTCATTTAACATTACAGAGTCATGATATGATTTGTTTTGTATAATATCACTTCAGTGTAATGCTTATGACTATTATTGTTGTAGTCAGTTCAAAGTGGTGGCACTCACTTTCAAATTGAAATCAACTTTTAAATTGTAACCGCCAGTTTCTATTAATTATATGATCAAATATTTTGTTCAAACAGGGATCAATAACCCTCTGACTTTAGAAACTGTTAGGAATTCACAAAGTGTTCTAGGATTCTGTTGGGCTTTACTGTGGCAAAATCACTGTAACACATGACCTTGAGAAGCTTATTGCTTTTACAAAATGGTGGCATTATATAATATGATAAAATTAACAAATATGCACTAAATTATAACCAAGAAGGCTGGTTTGTTAGAGTATCCTGTTGTTACCAAACCATGGAGAGCAGAAGATTTCCTTCGCCCATCATTGCAAACTGCATTTCACACATTTATGCAAGTCATTTCATGCACCTTAAATTTTTATAATTAATTTTTCTTTCTCAGCTTCAGGACTGTGTGTTTGCATTTGGATCATTTTCTGCAATGCTTCTAATGCTTAATTTCACAACTGCAAGTTTTCTCCACTCTGTAAAACCGATGGTCTGAATTGCCTCATAGCCTTGATTTAAATTTAGCCCGAATCTAGTGACAAAAAATGAAACTCACTAAAATACATGACATTGCATTTGTATAACAGGAGGCCTTTCTGCGCAGCATAAAAATAAATAAATACAAACCCTCAGCAAGCTATTTGAAAAACTCATTATCTTGACAAGGTCTCTTTCTCTGAATTCCTTCCAGTCATCATTAGGACCCCATACGGTTCAAAATTGAACATCAAATTCTTCAAGACTGTCTCAAATAATCACTAAAGCATTAAATATGTTTGCAGTGCCATACCTCAGAAAGCACCCAATAGCTGCAAGGCTGGGCAGACTTTCTGCAAATTACTGTTCTGCAGCAAATGTGCTGTGTTATATAAATGCAGTACCTATAGGTGCATATATGAACTGATTTTTGAAATCAGTAGCTTTAGAGTAATAACTAGAGCTAGGGACAGACTGGGTGAGGTTAATCATATTCTCCAATAGGCTCCATTTAACGCCATCCTTTCTTTTTCTTTTTCTTTTTATTCATTATAACTCCTCGCCAGTGCCTTTAATTTCCATGTTGAATAGTACGTCGATATCAGCAAAACCACTCGCTGCATTTCCTTTCAGCAAGAAAAGTTCATTTTATGCAGGAAAATTCATCTCTTGGTCCTCATCATCAGTGGTGCTAGGAGTTTTGGAGGGTATTACGTGTTCATGCGCATTGTATTATTATTATTCTTTTTGCTGCTCTTCAGTACTAAAGATTTTACAGCAACTGGCCTAAAATCATTCAGTGTAACAATGTTAGGAATTGGAAATACTGCCTCAGTAGTGTAGGCACTCTCTGCTTACTAAGTGACAACTGAAAAATACAATAAATTGGGCCTAATTGTTCAGCAGAGCAATTCATTCACCAGTGTGTTGATTCACCAATGTGTTTAAAGTATATTGCAAAGTGTGCTGCACTTGCAGTATGTAGCAATGTCTAAATACTAGTATTTTCTAGTATGTTCATATTGTTCCTTTTTGCTGCTCAAATGTCGACTTTGATTGCTCAAGATCTTTGATGGCTGAAGTGACTTTTTAGAGAAACAGCTTGAGGCAAAAAGGAGACACTTCTGGCCCAGATTATTATAGTTATTCACAGCTATAAAACTGAAAAGCCTCTTAGACCTGAACAAGAAATGGTAGCGTTCATACTGAGATTCCCATCTTCAGTTCAGATGCAATCAAACATGAGTGTGACTCTACTGATATCTGTACTAAAACTCAAAAGGAGTTACGTAGTTACGCAGATACAACTACTTAATGTTTTGCAGCTCTGAATAATTTGTTTAAATGGATATATATGCAATTTTATGTATTTAATTGTTTTTACTACTATTTAATTTTTTGATTTATTTATCTTTACCTTAATGTGCAACTGACATATAGGTATGTAGTGTCCAGTCGCTTCTTCCGGGGTCTCTGGTTTCTCCCACAGTCCAGAGACATGTGCGTCAGGTGAATTGGGGATTCTACATTGACCATTGGTGTGAGTGTGTGAGCGAATGGCATGTATGTGTGCCCTGCGGTGGGCTGGCGGCCCGCCCAGGGTAAGTCCCTGCCGGGCGACCATTGACCTCGAGATCCAAGTACCCGCGACCACAGCGTGGATTAAGCAGTTACAGAAAATAAGTGAGTGAGTGAGTCAGTGAGTGAATCGCCTGAATGTATCCACTTGTTAAAGAGAAAAACAAACAATAAAAAACAACAACAACAAAAAGAAACGCCTGTGTGCTCACTGGATTTAATCCAAAGCAGCAAGAAAAGACCCAAGGACACTGCTGCTGAGCTCCTTGATGTACCTGCTGATGCACTGGCAGAAAATGGTAAAGCAAAACACAGAAGATTGCTTTCAAATCATCTTCATCTCTGTCAGACCCTCAAGCCCAGGACACACTAAGCTGACTGTCAGACAGCATCAAGACATCGGTGAGCACCGGTGACAGGCCGTTGGCTCTAGCCACCCCTTGCCAGAGTATTTTTGAACATGTTGATCAGGTGTCAGCATGAGGCGAGAAGAAGAGCAACACTAGCAAATGACACTCTCAAGAGGCCACACAAAGTGAAAAGCCTGAAGTCAGCAGAAGCAGCAACATTTCATCACTAGCAATGGAAATTTAAACTGTTTTTGCAACTCCAGTGTCTGAATTTTTAAATGAGCAGTGTGGGATTACTTAATTCCCAGCAAGATACAATTTAATATTTTTAAAAAATAAACACAGACCCACAAGAGCTCTGTGGGTGCTCTGATAACACACTAGGATAAAATAAAGCACAAGATACTCATTCATTTTAATGGACTTTTTACTTTCTAATTATGAACGTGTGCATTTTACTTCACTGTTTAATGTACAAACATTTAAGTGCTTTACTTCCACTTTCACACACTGTGTTTAACTTAAAAAACAAACATTTGAAACCATCAGCAGTAGTTTTTCAAGAGTGTTTGACTAGTCATTTGCACAGCAGATGAGCGAGTGAGCTGGAGAAATGTGATCAGACATAGCTGGCACTAGTTCTGCAACATCAGCTTGGTGAGCCTAATAGATAAATCCCTATTTGACTCCATTAACACAGAGAAAAATGTGTTCCAACAACCATCCACTTTGAGCGCTATGTGAAGAATTACAAGCACAGGACGGCATTTTGAAACCCCATGGCTTCGGGACCTGGCCTGGACCCGGAATGACTATGCAAAGCAAACAGTGTACTGTGACTTCTGCCTGAAATCAGGGAAAAGAACTGCCAGGAAAATGAATTTCTCAATAAGAACAGAACAAGGTGACGAACAAAAGCAGAAACAAGCTCGCTATTTCATTATAGCACAGAGTGCTCCTCAGGAAACTCCATTAGTCCGTGCACACAAAAGCAGGAGGATTTTACAGAATCAGACTTGGTGGAGGGCAGACACACCGAAGCACAGAAACCTGACAAAATGGTTTTCATGTCTTTGTTTGGCACTTTTTGTTCTTTGATGAGTGTATTTAGGCTAATTTCTTTGTCTGGAGCCCTGTTAAGGAGATATTTTTTGCTTTCAAATGTATTCCTGTTGTGAACACTGCACTTGAACCAATCAGATTCAAACTGGATGTTCTGAAGAGTGATTGCTTTGTTTCCATGCATCAAAGAAAACAATATTGAAAACCCAGACGGCATCATTTCTAGTTTTACCACAACAACCCCCCACCCCACCTCACACATAGATGGTAATTTGTGAGACTTGAATAAAGATAGATGGGAATCAGCAGTGTTTGCTTGGTGATTTTCCTGATCAGGTTTTGACACTTAGTCTAAGTCACTGGAGAGAACAAAGTTCCCGAATCACAGAGGTGGAAAATAAGTAATAAGTGAATGTCATTTTGTTTTTAATTTCCAACCATCTCCCACCAGCAACTTTGATCTTTCTCGCTTCTGTTCTTCTGACAAATAATTACAACACAATTTGATTCATAATTCCCATGAGGTAAAAAAGTAAAAGAGAAAGTTATAGAAAGAGTTTGTGTGTCAGTGGAGAAGTATGTGTGCTGGCGGAAGATAAAAACATTGTTAATTAATTCACACTTAATTTATTAACACGAAGAATTAAGTAAAAGCCTGAAGTTTGTATGCGTACGGCGTGGTGTGTGCATGTGAATGTGTGTGTGTGAGTGTGTGTGTGTGTGTGTGCATTTGAGAGAGAGAGAGAGAACATGACTGAAAGAGGAGATTTCCAGAATCACTAATATGACCTAATTACACAGTAGCTTCCTTTTGCACGCAGTAATGGGCCATAATGGTTGTGCATAATAACAAATCACTCTTCTCATCTCAAATGATGAAAGACTTCAATACAAACAAGTTTTTTTCTTTATAAATGACGGTTTCACGGGAAAAGACAGAATTCTTACCAAAAAAAAAGACAAAAAGCTGTTCAAGAAAAGACTAAATTTCACAGAAAAAGACAGAAATCTCACAGAAAAAAGACATAGGAAAAAAAACGTAGGAAAATCTTCTTGGGAAAAGAAGATGTGACATGTACAAAAGTCATGGTACACGTTTATATTTTATGTTTTTTGCAGTATGTTAGCAAACCCTAGCAAAAACCTAGAAAGTGTGCACGAAAATTGGCAGAACAAGTGCTACATTTAAAATTCTTCTTTATGGAGAGAGTGTTAACTTATATTCACTTAGAAAATCAACAAAACATGTGTTTGGGAGTGTTCAAACTAAACAAAACTGCACAGGCCTTTAGATGATAAGGCAGTGGTCACCAACCCTGGTCCTGGAGTTCTACCTTCCTGAGAGGTCCAGTTCCAGCCACAGCCTGCAACACTCTGACCGGCTGGAGTGTTGAGTGAGGAGGAAAGGGCAGCGTGTTAGATGCAAACATGACAGGAAAGTAGATCTACAGGAAGAAGGTTTTTGACCACTGTTATAAGGGGTTAAAAATGCCTTGTATGACCTTTTTTGGGTCTGATTATATATGAAGAACATCTGTGCAAAGATACAGTGGTGTAGAGGGCACTGTGTCATTGAAGCATCTGGAAGAAGAGCCCTCAGCCTTGATACAAACTGACCTGTCTTGTTGAATTAGTGCACAGCAGCAATCTAAACACTGTGAAGACTTTTCTGTAGGAGAGACTCAGCCACACTGGTCAGAGATCATCTGAAGTCTGAGAAGACCAGCAGCTAATCAAAATGATAAGATTTCCATTTTACACACACTTTGACCAGACACAAATATAGAGTTGCTCACAGTGGCACATGCAGTCAGGCTGTGTGAGCTGTTGCTGAGCAGTTGTTGGGGATTTGTAGGGGGTTTGTGTTTCATTTTGATTTGTTGGATGCTGGGCTTAACACCAATCCTGCCTAAATCCCCCACAACAACATCACTGCTTTAATGCTTATGCAGCGTTCTCCTGCACGGATCACTGATAGACAGTTCCTTCTCACTCCTGATCTGACTTCAAATATCAGTATCTTCCAACGACCCAGTTTAAAGAGATGGGTTGGCCAAAAATCAAATGAAGCCAGTATTTATTGTGTGAAATCTGGTTAATCTGTTTTACACTGGAGCTACAAAGCTAATGTAGCAAGTACTAGACGCTTATGGTCAGCAATTAGCATTGTACAGACTTTAATGTATTTTACATTTCCACTGACCATCTGTATTATCTAAAAATGGACTTGGATGCCAATGTTAAAAGATTAGTATAGGAGGGAGAGGCCAAAAAAACAGGGCACATCCTTAATATCAAACACAGGTGAGCATTGGGGGGGGGGGTGTTGGCATTGGATCTTTGCCCTCATAAAACTAAAGATCCTAGGGCAAAGCTTGGAGAATGAATTCATGGTCATCAGTCTGCTTTCAACAGTCTGAAAACACAAATGACTTTAAGAATGCAGGGGGCCTCCAGCAACCAGAAATACTGTGTTGTTTTCCACTTGCATGACTCAGCTTACAATTTTAATTTCACTTGAAAATGACCCTTGACTATATTCAGAGCAGTCTTTTCAGGTTTTTCAGTTTCCAGCCCCGTGATCAGCAGTGCAATGAGATAACATTATCTACTTCATCTCTTGGTTTATCTGGTAGTTTATGAGCGCTTTGTTTTTGAGAGCAAAATTGACAGAATTTCACTTTGAATTAGTGTATCTGTTGCTCGGAGCTTTGATTTTGGCTGTTATGACATTAACGAAGTGTTTCTGGTCACGGTAGCCAACCTTAAATCTGTTGAAGCTTAAAGTCCTTTTTGTAGCCGAGATGGAGAATAATGGGAGATGAAGCTCCACATGAACTGAACGGACGCAATTTATTATAGTACTGATTACCTGAGCAGATGTGCACCAAATTCAGTGGGATATCTCATACCCATATGCAATGCCAGGGGAGGAATGTGGATGCAGATGTGCCATCATTACATACGCTATATGAACAAAAGTTCCGGGACACTGTTTTTCAGAGTTTGGGCTAGGCCCCTTACTTCCAGTGAAGGGCAGTCTTAATGCTTCAGTGTACCAAGACATTTTGGATAATGCCATCCTTCCAACTTTGTGGACACTGTTTGGGGCAGAACATTTTCTATTCCAGCATGACTGTGCCCCAGTGCACAAAGCAAGCTCCATAAAGGCATGGTTGGATGAGTTTGGTGTGG
>JBBPCZ010000012.1:5778878-5794552 GCA_037974445.1 Brycinus macrolepidotus
GTATGTATACAAACATACATATATTACCTATGATATGTGTGTATATGTGTGTATGCAGTTAAATATATATTAAATATATATACACACGTTATGTTGCTCTCAGGGGACAGCTGGCAGCGCGCATGCGCGGTGAGATGTTCCTCGGACTGGAGGAGAGCAGGGAGCTGATGATGAGGGTGATGAGGGTGAGGACGAAGATGATGATGATGATGATGGTGATGGGTGTGTGAGCAGCACGCCAGGAGTCAGTCCTCGCCGGGCACCCATGCTGAGACGGTAAGTGAGACTGACCCAGCCTCAGACGCTCCTCCACACGGCCGTGCGCCTGCAGCGCCAGCTCGGCCGTGTGGAGGAGCGTCTGGGGCTGCTGAGAAACAGAGAGCTGCTGTTAGAGCTGCTGTGTGTATGGACGGAGAGCGGTGGAGGAGCTCCTCAGCGTTTCGTGCTCGAATGAGGAGGCGAGAGCTGTAAATAAATGAGCCTGGGCTGGTGACCAGTGCTGGTATTTCGGTCAGAGCTGAGGTTTCTTGTTAGGCTCGCCTCGATAGGGTTCTACGCTGCTGTGCTTTATGGCCTATTGGACGTGTTTCTGTGCCATTTTTTAAAATGCATTGAATATTGCTTGACTGGACTTGGCTAAGCTCATTTCCTCGATTTATAGTCTCATCCAGTCTTGCACAGATAACACTGAGAATGCAGTAGATGGTCACATCTAGAAATGAATGGAAGAGAAGCCTTCAGTGTAATGCTGTTGTGGTGTGCTCAGGTGCTGGGGTGTAATTGATCTCAGTGGATTTCAGTCATTGCTACATGCCTGCTGTGTATTGTGGCATGCAGGCCTTCTCCTGGACCAGTCCCAGTGGACAGCAGCTTAAATTAATTAGGAATGTTACAGCTTTCTGCGCTCACACACTACGTTACTGCACTAATGCAGTACATGCACCTTTGTGACTGGGCGATGTACTATGTTAGTCCCAATTTATGTCATGAAGCAATGGACTGTGCAGGGCAACACTACAATTGATGCATTTTATCCCTCAACCCAAAAGTAGTCTGTCAGCCAAGGCACATTTGGTGTGTGATGTTTCTTTGGTTTTGATAATGCAGATAAGTAACCACAAACTCAGATGGTCTCGATTGGTTCAGTAACATCCTGTACTTGCTCGTGTGGTTTCTGACACTGTCTGATCTTGGAAATGGCCATAGTTGCTTTTCGCTGTTTATATGTTAGATGTATGCCCCCGTTATCCTTGTAGCTCCAGTATAAAACTAAAGAAGCAGACTTCAGATAACAGAAGTGTCTCGGTTGATTGACTGCATTTGGAATAAGAAGCAAACTGGATTGTAAATTTGATTTCTTTTGCCAAACTTTTGCTTCAAAGGGTCGATATCCTACATTTTTCTTTCGTTTAGTTGATTTTTTCTCTTAGTATGTGGTTTTATGTACCAAATTCAGTCATATTTCATTGTACAAGGCCATTTCTAACCTCTCTAAAATTTGTCAGATCTGAGCAGGCTGTTTTTAATGTGTATTTAAGACCGTGCCTTTGTTGACTTTATTTCGTTTGGGAGATTTGTTTTGTACCACATTCAAAATCTTCAAACTTAATCATGGCGAAAACACTGTAAGCTTAAATAGGTGGTTGTGTGTAACATCACAAAAACAGATCATTCAAAACTGGTTGTTTTTACAGCTGTATTTCCACATATGGACTGTGTAGACCAGGGAGTGAACAACACAGTTCAAAACTTGTACTGCATTAAACTCTTTTGCTTAAAAAAACTGGAAAATTCAGTTTTCCACAATATGCCCTTTAAATGCATCTTTCAGTTTTACATTTTATCATAATGTAAGCTTCTGTCATTTTATAAGAGAAACAAAACTTATTTGTACTCTTGATGTAAATGTAATAAGATTTTATACCATCTAATTTTGGGCCATACCTGGTGGTCTATTAAAAAGTGCACACAATTTAAAGGGCATGTAGTGTGGAACAAATTTTTAGTTGAGAACAGAGACACTTTGTTAATATAATGGTTGATAAAAGGTCCTCTCCTGCTGCAGCTCATGGGTTCAGAGCGGGTGGAGATGGGGAAACGTCCGCAGCAAGACACCGGGAACCACACACGGATCACAACTTCCAATGCACACGTGCTGGACAGCGTGAACACACACACTCTGGGTTGGCTGAATGCACCCCCTAACGCGTGCTGCTTCTGTTGGTGCTGCTGCTGCAGCTGCTCCTGGTAAAAAACACATATATAAACACACACATTCACACACACACGCACACACGCTTTTGTCCACCCCTGGACAGCACGCCACACGCTCTATAGTCCACACATAAAGTAGTCTACAAAGTGCAGAACGTGTACAGCTCTTTGAAACTAGCGGCTCACAAAGCCTGCACTCAGATCAGTTTATACAGAAAGTAAATAAAGCCAAACCTTGTCAAGCACACTTAAATCAAACCACCTGGAGTACTGTGCTTTGATCCCAATACTTTTTCCTCACCTCTGTTTTCGTGGTGGGTTTGGGTTTCATTCACTACAGTTCAAAATTTGGAATCAGTGTTTTCAGTAATAATTTAATTTCTGATAGATGTCTAAACTGATTATAATATGATGCTCATATTCTTGGAATCTGTAAAAAACAAAATACAAAGTTAGATGTGTCTAAAATGATGAGTGGAGCTGCAGATGATTTTAGAATGACTGGGATGGACACAGAATATTGAAAAGGTTCAATGAATATTACATGTATTATTCAAAATACTTAAAATATCTTAAGTGTTAATCAAAGACAGATCATTTGACAAGAAATTTAAAATTTACAATTAAAAATTATAGTGCATTATTTATCATTTCATAATTTCTTTTTTCTGAAAACTTAGAAAACACCTTCCAGGGTACAACATTTCAACATTTACTACTAATGTGTACCATTATCTACTAAAATAACAATTATTAACAATTATTCCAAACTTTGAAGTTGTAGTATAAGTGTGCAGTTGTGTATATTCAGTCCATACCCAGTGGTTGAACTGTAAAAAAAACACATTAAGGGCCATGGTCGGTTCAGTTGATTGTGGAGGTAGATGGTGGCACCTATTCACATTATTTTCTTTTTATTTACACATTAGGTTGGATGGTAGATAGTCAGTTCAATAATGTAATAAAGCTTTATTAATATGATAATAGATAGAGAAAGGCAAGTTGATTTATATAGCACATTTCATACAGTTCAAATTTTATAAAAATAAATTGAGATAGAAAAAAGAAAGTAGATGTTATTATTTTTCCAGGACCCTAAAATGTAGATGATCAGCATGGGCATGTTTTGAATCCAAATTTACTTCTTTAGTTTAAAACCAGAACTCTTTTTTTGTAAATACACCCCCAAAACTTCTCTCAACCCACTTAAACCACATTAAAACTTCATTAAGGTGGCAAGGCCGTGTGAATGTGGTTTAGGACACTGTGAGCTATAAAAATTAACAAAACTTTGTTGTTACAGGCAGCAATTTCAGACAACAGAAGAGCTGAAGAGGACTGATCTCAGATCAGATTCTTCCCTATTTATGACAGTTGTTGTCACATGAACTGATTCTAGATCAGAACTTCTGCTCCTGAGGTTTTTCATGAAAACAGACCCTGTTAACTTAAAATTCTGCGTGCAGCATTTTTTTTTTCTTTCAGGTTTATAGTTTACTGCAAGTCATAAAGTGACCTAAACCACAATGACAAGTCTGCTCCGCCTTAATGAAGAACTGAATGTTTGAGTGACTATTGACTTGGAGCGTTTGTTAGCAACATTAGACTCGTCGCTCCAGTGCTGAACTAAAGAAGCAAGATTTGAACTCTGAACATATCTTGTCTAATGACCTGCTTCTTGGGTTAGTGGTAAAACCTTGGTGTATGACTTGTGTAAGCTTTGCCACTTCTGCCTGTAAAGATTTAATAGTAGTGCGTGCAATGACTTGCCTGCATTACCAGTGCAAATCTAAAGTGCACATTTCTGCATAATTCCTAAGCTGGTGCACGCATGCTCTGGGCCACTAAAGACATAAGACTTTACATGAAGAACTCCAAACATAACCAGGTCAGATATAGATTAAAATAAAATATTGATCATAGACATCCTAAGTGAGATCACATACTGACATTTGTCCACAGCGGGTGGGAAAGGGGGATGGCAGTTTTACCCGGGGGGGGGGTAGCTGCCCTGTGTTTAGGATGTGTTTGGTACTGTGTACGTGTGTTATTATGATGTGTGCTAGGGAGAGGGTCGTGGATTAGGTGCAGGTGTGCTGGGAACATTCATTAAGCTTCAGGACGTTCATGGTGTAATCCCAGCGGAAGCACACACGTACAGGCCTGTGTACACAGCGGAATACTACTTACCCACAAGTCTTGCACCTAAGTGTGTGTTTGTAGTGTAGATAAAAACATGTTGTTGCATTATGTGGATGTGTGTATAGTCTTACAGTACACCCTTCCAAGGATGAAAGGATTCAGGAGAGGATCTGTGAAAAACAAACTGAGGCTGAGCTCGAGGAAGTGTGAGTACCATCATCATTGCCACCTGTTTCTGATGCTCCATATAGACACATGCCAGGGTTCTTTGGTTCCATTCAGTTCCAGTTTCCCTGCTGGACACTGGAATTATGTGGAAACCCTCCGTATGCAAAACTAGATGACCCTGAAGTTTAATGTTCAAAAGTTTGAAATCAGTGTTTTCAATGATATAAAAGCAATCTGGGTTCACATAACAAAATGATTCTAATATGCAAGTTCTCTGCAACCTCACATGTGTTTAATATAAGTAAGGAGTATTTCAGGAATAGTTAGTTATAAAGGAATAGTAGAATATCTACTATTTCATTGAGACAATTTGGCAGAAAGGTGTATTATAATAATAATAATAATTATAGTAATAATAAACACCTTGTGTTGTCTAGGTTATATGTATATCTTCATTAAATAATAATATTGTATTTCGTGTAGAGAAAATGATTATGACATGGTACTCCAAAGCTTTTTTGTATATTTATAGCTATGAAGAATTTAAATGTTCATGTGAGAGTACTAGTGCTTTTGTTGTGTAAGAACTAGTACAAGAATCTGCTGATTTTAAGTTGGATGCAATATAAAAACATGACAAATGCTGTGTTTCCTGTTTTTGGCTGTACAGTCATGGTCCCACGCTGGAGGATGCGCATTCATGGGCTCAGTCGTTTGAACATTTGATTAAAAGCCCACATGGTCGTGCGAGCTTCCGGCAGTTTCTGAAGACGGAGTTCAGTGAGGAGAACTTGCTGTTCTGGCTGGCCTGTGAGGAGCTGAAGAAAGAGACCAACCGTACTGTGGTGGAACAGACTGTTAAGCAGATATACGAGGACTACGTCTCTATACTGTCTCCCAGAGAGGTACATTTATATCCATACACATGTCCATACAGAGGCTGAGCTACTCCTATGAGGTCGGCGTCCCATTACATTTATGCATTTGGCAGACATTCTTATCCATGGTGAGTTAAAACTAGCACTGAGATCTTGCCTAAAGACCCTTACTGTGGTGTTCTCAACCCCAGCTCTCCTGCATCCAGGGTACACCACGCATGGAGAGAAAAATAAACGCATACACCAAATAACATTTCTATTGTATTATATTGGCATGATTCAGAATTATGTTTCCCACCAAACTGTAGGAGGAAATATTAAGACAGAAAAAAAACTGTTCACACAGCAGTGGTTTTGTTTACGTTTGAAAATAAGAGTGCATACTGTATTGAATATTATTATAATCAATAACTTTGAGCAGCCGATTTCAAACTGGAGTATTTTTACACCCCTAAACGTGAATGCAGTATTTTTTGTATTTTTTGCGAATAGTCTGAAAAATC
This sequence comes from Brycinus macrolepidotus, assembly GCA_037974445.1. Taxonomy (NCBI): domain Eukaryota; kingdom Metazoa; phylum Chordata; class Actinopteri; order Characiformes; family Alestidae; genus Brycinus; species Brycinus macrolepidotus. The sequence continues at coordinate 5,784,784 of JBBPCZ010000012.1, forward strand.
AAGACATGGTTGTCCATAATAATGAACTGCTCATGCCCAACCAACTCAGTGGTGAAAATAGAGTATTTTAATGGATAAACAGCATACAGTACTGCACACGTCATGAAACTGGTTTAAAAGTATTTATCCTGGCAATAAGAAATTATTGGATCACTTATTGATTGATAATTATCCATAACGGCCATTTAAACCGGTAAGTGAAAAAATGGTGTCAAGAAAGAAAAAATAAATCCTTCCAACAAACTGATTATTTTTCCAACTCAAAGAGACACTGCTAAAAAGAGCTGATCACTGACTCAGCTGACGCTCTGTAGCAGTTCTGTTTGTGTGTGTTTGTGTGTGGAGGAGATGGACCCTCTACTCTGAGGACACTCTAAATGAACAAGTCACGAGCAATCATGTGCTCTCATATAGGTTATTGTTGATTTATATGTGTTCAATAAAGCTTTTGTTGTAATGTTTTGTATATTTTTGGTCTGTAAAACCTGGTCTCGTAAAAAAAAGGCCTCTGTCGTCTCAAACTTTTGCACAGATCCACAGGTTTCCTTCATGTTTTGCTGTGTGTTTGTCTATGATCGTCTAGGTGAGTCTGGACTCTCGTGTGCGGGACGTGATCAACAAGAACATGCAGGAGCCGACCTCACAGACCTTTGATGATGCGCAGCAGCAAATATACACACTCATGCAGCGAGACTCCTACCCACGATACATTAACTCCAGTGTGTATACCGATCTTATCAAAAGCTTGGAATCACCTCCAACACCCACTGAGTCCTAACACACACACACACACACACACACACACATACAGAATCTATGATGCATACAGAGTTAAAAGAGTTTTAAGGTGTCTGAGTCTGCCCTATGAGCTTAACTCTCACTGACACACACACATACACACGAAGTCTGTGATACATACACATCTTTTAAAGAGCCAGGGGTTGCCCTGTGAGCTTAATTAACAGTAATACGCGCACGCACACACACACACACACACCAAAAATGATCAACAGGTAAGTGATTCATATCACCCTGTTTAACATGCCCAGGATGCAACAAACACAAGCTTATAAAACATCTAATTCTGTCATTTCATAAAGATGACTCTGAATTCAGCTGTTTAAACTTTGTGACATTGAAAGACCTTACATTACCTTATATACTGCACCTAGGACACCCTCACTTTACAATGGCCCTATGTACTTAAATGCAGTTCCTGGACATTTTTATAACACTTTGATTCTACTAAACTCTTAGTTGTTGACTGGAAGTTGAAAAAAAAAAGTAGTGTCATGGTTGGATATTAGGGTTCCACAAATAAAGTGAAGACATATTTTACTATCTTTCTGCCAGAGTTGTGCAAAAGGCACTGATGATGGCAGATGCATACTTGTGCCTTGCTATACATATAGAGGATTTAGATAAGGTATATATAGTTCTAAATATACGTAGTCAATATACGTATTTCACTACAAATCAAGGTGCTTTCAATTATATTTGGACAAGAAGACACAGCCACATTTAAAACAAACATGCGCCTTTCTTGCACATACTTGTGCACACACAGACACAGACTCACATTAAAGCAGAACTAAAATAGATCTCCGTGGACCAATAAAACTCTGCTTTATGATCTTACATTTCGACTGCATGCATGTTTTTGAAATTCAGAGAATGCGTTTGATGTGTTCACTTGTGTATACCGGGATAAACTGTCTAAACAGAGAGAAATCAATAATAAAGCACAAATATTTGCCAGTGACTGTGTTCAGTAATTTGTTTTAGTACGTTTTCAGTGTTCCTACATACAGAATAAAAGTGGTTTAAGTGGTTATGGTGGTGTTACAAAGATAAAATATTTAATTGGCCTAGATACTTAATCAGTTGTGCAAACAACTCACAGAAACACGTTAATGTCACCACTAGGTTGAGAGTGGCTCACCACTCCAAAATATCTAGTGGAGCAGCTCTGTGGTCATAAACTGACCACTGATGAAGGGCTAGAGGATGATACAAATTGCGCAACAACAGCTGATCTCTATACACCAAATAGGTGGAATGTATGTGTATGTAGAAATACTCCAGAAATGCTGCAAATGATACAATCATACCAGTGCAACATATACTTTGGATGGGGAAGAAGGGGAGCTGCAAAATGGCTACTATTAAAAACTGAACCAATACAGTGCATTGATAGACAGGTGAAAAAACACTTGGTGATGGAGAACATTGTCCAACATGAGGTTCCAAGATCTAACAGGTCTTCGGTTGAGCTGGGAGATGGGCTGGTGACTGTAAAGACCACAGAATATGATTTACATAATTTTCAAATTCATCAAACCATTCAGTGATCCTTTGCGCCCTGGAGGGCTCTATCAACCTTGAGGACAAAAATCCATCGGGAAAGGAATGTGTTGTCATAGAATAAGGTTGATCAGTCAGAAGAACATTCCTCTTTCCAAGGGGACAAGTACACCCAAAATGCCCCCCACAGCACAAGAGAATCAACAGATCACCCCATTGTAGGGTGTAAGTATTAAAGCCTGAACCATTCTGTCTGTGTATGCCAGACATGCACTCACTGACTTTAAAATGTGCTTCACAAAAATTTTAGCCCATATTTACTGATGTCTTCATAGACATTATCTAAATATGGACATCACTTTTGTAACTGTTCCTGTTGAAACAGTTGCTAGTCGAGCAGTCTTTGTGACTGAAGTTTCCGTCATCCATGGCCAAATAATGAACTTTCCTATTACCTTTCATGGGCGTGCCTCGGGTGCCACACCTCCAGCCTTGTGAGTAACCTAAGACCTTAGCCTGGCACTTCCCGTTGCCCCTGCTCTCCCTGACACTTTAGCCAGAATCTAGCACCTGTTCACCATTGTGTTAGTTTGTCTGTGTGTTCCTCTCACAGATCTAAAGAAACCTGTACTCCTGGCCGCTCATCTTCTACACTGAAGACACTGACCAGGTTGAATTAAGTGGCTGGGCCTGGTGTCTCCTAGGTGTGTGCTCAACTGTAAGCTTGGCAGTTCTTAGTCTGAACTCTAAGCGTGTGAACTCTAGGAAAGCCAGGTGGTCGCTTTACTTTAATTGCTCTCAAAATCACATATCATCCTGGGTCCAAAAATGGCAAGGCAGATGTACTTTTCTTACTATTATGTGGTGGAGACACTACCCCTAAGGTTCCTGAGCCCATTTTGTCTGCGGCTGTGATAGCCGCCCCGGTCATGTGCCTGAAAATACCAGGAACAACCTGTGCCCCCCAGACATGCTCTACATGCTGGAGCAACATGCAGCAGTTCCAGCACGTGTTCTGTTTCTATGGCATCCCAGAGGACATCCTGTCCAACTGAGGCCCCAAGTTTGTATCCCATGTTTGGTGTGGAAAGCTTTCCTCACGAAGCTGGGGACCTCTGTCAGCCTGACCTCAGGCTATCATCCACAGTCCAGCGATCAGGCTGAATGTACCATTCAGGAGCTCTACAGGTTCCTCCAGGCGTGTTGCCATAGCTGGCAGCGTGACTGGGCAGGGTTTCTGGCCTGGGCAGAGTATGGCCAGAACTCCTTGCACCACTCCTTGACCAGTCTGACCCCCTTTGAGCGTGCACGCGGGCGCCAACTGCCAACTGCCACTCTGCTCGTGGGATCCCACGCCCACAGATATCCCTCAGGTGGATATGTGGTTCCACACAGCAGAGAGTGTGTGGGAAGAAGCACATATTGCCATCGGCCAAGCAGTTAAAAAATTCCAGGCACAAGCGGATCAGCGCAGAAGGGAGGCGCATAAGTATCAGCCAGGTGACAGGGTGTGGTTATCAACCAAGGACCTTCAGCTGAATCTTCTCATTTCCAAAATTATATCAAAATACCACAAGTGGGACAGTGGGACAGTCATAAACCTGGTTTCAGTTAAGTTACAATTACCAGCTCACAGGCATATTCACCCAGCTTTCCATGTCTGCCTCCTTTGGCTGGTGATCCGAGGACCAAAGGATGAGGAATTGGCTGAGCTGACCTTACTGGAAGTGTTGGAGTGTACAGCGTGTGCCAAATTTTGGACTCAAGCGATGGCAGGAAGGCCTGCAGTACCTAGTTGACTGGGAGGGCTACAGCCCAGAGGAGCAGAGTTGGGCCTGAAACATCTTAAGCCAAGATCTAATTGACCATTTTTACAGCTCTCAGCTGGATTACCCTGCTCTTCGATCTAGAGGCCGCTCTCCTGGTCACACCTGTCACGCCCCAGGTCCCTGAAGTTGAGGATGACCCTCTGCGTGGTCCGCATTGCGGTGACAGTCCTGCGGGGGGGAGATACTGTCACAGCCGCGCCTCAGGTGCCACACCCCCAACCATGTGAGTCACCAGGGACCTGAGCCTGGCACCTCCCGTTCCCCCTGCTATCCCTGGCATTTTGGGTTCTCCCACTTACCTGATCAGTAATACCTGTTCTGCATTTCTTCTCTCTACTTATATTCAGCCTGAGCTAGAATCTAGTGCCTGTTCACCATTGTGCCTTCGGCTAGCATGGCGTGTGTAGTGCTTTGTTTGTGTTCCTCTCACAGATCTAAAGAAACCTGTCCTTCTGGCAGCTCATCTTCTCATCTCATCACTGAAGACACTGACTGTAAGCTTGGCAGTCCTTCCTTTACGCTGACCCAGCAAACTATTTACAGCTGGTCCTGGTGCTTCCTGGGCCTTTCCTCGCTCCATCATGACGGGCTTTGCTTTAGCGGTTATGAGTTTAATGTGAAGTCATTGAGTTTAATGTGAAGCTGCTGTGCCACTGTATCTGGTGCTCCTGATTCTGTTCTCTAGCCTTCAAGCTGTTCTAGCGGCATCAGTATTCAGTGCTGCACTTCTGGACTGTTTCTGTTTAGTTTGTGTTGTGCTGAAGCTGACTGACATTCCAGTTTTGCTAAGCTGTCCCAGACTGCTGCCTCATTTGTTCACGCTGCTGTCAGGACTCATTGAGATCTCTTTTTGCATTCTACGACTGCCAATAAAGCTTCACAAGTATTTAGTGCGAGTGTGTTTCTCTGATACACACCATGCATAATGACATTACCATCTTGATCAAAAATTACTGTCATCAGGGCCTCCCCAGCCATTTTATACATTCCACATAGGATGGTAAATGCTTAATTATATCATGCAGTACACCCGTCTGGAAACATTTGCACTTGATATATTTCTCCACATTATTATTTACATTTTTCCTTTGTCCCCCATTGTGGTATATGGTGTATGTTACGGATAAAATGGATAACCAGTTTAGCTACAAGGTGGGTGTGGCTAATGGTGGCAACTCAAGATACATAACTAGCTGAGACACAAAATATAAAGTAATGAAAGAGTGAACCTTTAAAAACACAGCTGCTTATTTGCATGTTGCATATACACAGTCAGACTCCAGATACAGCTCCGGAAAAAATAAGAGGCCACTGCAATTTATTTTTAAATCAGCATCTCTATGAGAATGACAACCATTCCATGCCAGTGTCTGTTAAATTCCTACACAAGCACCTCATTCTGCTTTATGAGGTACTGATTAGTTGACATCTTGAATCAAATCTTATTTAATGAGGAAAAGTATCAAAAAAACACTGCTGTAATCAACACTCTCCTCTTGCAATGTGACCAGTTGGATGGTAAACACTACTAGAAGTTCGTCAAAGGTAATTATTGCCTTAAGAGTGAACAAGAGATTTGTTTTCTTTTAATTATTCGAGTTCTGTTAACACTGCATCATTTCTCTTATTTTGATGTATTGCCATTGCCTATATAATTCTGCTTTAAAGAACAATATTTTTATTTGGAAATATTGTCAGCAGTTCTTAAAAACTAAGGCAAAGCTGTTCAGTTCAATACTTGCACCTATAAAAGATAAAACCTGAGAAGCTGAACATTTTTGCAGTGGTCTCTTATTTTTTTTTCCGGAGCTATATATTTAGTACACTGTAAACATCTGATACACTCCATGCACAAAGACAAAACTGCCATCACAGGGCATAATTCATTTCTTTTATTTATATTAACTTGACATTAGGAGCCCTTTTCCCCCAAACCACTGTTGTATTATCAAATGGCTTAGTAACATTAGCTAATGCCCTACAGTTTGGACTACTGTGTTTACATGAGCCCTACAGCAGTCTGTTTCTGACAGGTTAGAAGTCTGTGGTGACCAAACCTTAGTCTGACCGAGAGGTTACAGTGTCACACAGTCAGAGGTTACTATGGCAACGTTCGTGGCTGACTCTGAGGATATTGCCAGTTAGGCTTAGTAATAAGGTTTGATACTACTATCACATTTAGTCCAAGTTGGATGTGGGAGTGTTTGGTTGTATTGAGTCAGATGAAGTAGCAGCAGCTGGAGAGAGTCTGGGATTATGGATCACTACAAGTGATCCAACAAGGTTTACTGATTAGTCGATTGGAGGAAGCTGCGTCTCAATGAACTGTTTTATATCCATCATTTCCTGTTGAGTGAAAAGAAAACGAAAAGTTTGGTTATACATCTATAATCAATGATAATTTTGAAACTCAACATTAGTGTGTGATTGGAAAGTTTGCGGCAGCAGACCTCTTGGCAGGCGCTGTGGGGCATCCTGGGATACGTTTTGAAGGTGATGCTGTTGGGATTCAGCATGGTCTTGAGCTTCTCCACTGTAAGACAGCCGAAGATCAAAGGAACCAGAGGGTCTGCCTCCCCATGACACTGTAATACTGCTATTTCCTTGTTACTCCCAATCACTGACTGCAGAGAGAGAGAGAGAGAGAGAGACAGATGCATACACAGAATATGTTCAACCTCAATATCACACTGCAAATGAAAATGTAATACTCATAATATGTTTAGTAGCGTACCAGGATGTGGGGTGATATACACCTTAATCAGGAAGGGCAACCTTGTATCTACCCTTATTGTCCATTTAATCGACTCCACTGACCATACAGGTGCATGCTGTAGCTTACAAAGTAGGAGTAGTCCGTCTGTTTCTCTGCATCATTTGTTAGTCCCTTTTACCCCGTTGTCAGGACCCCAAGGGAACACCAGTGAGCAGTTATTATTTGGGTGGTGGATAATCTCAGCACAGAAGAGTAGAAGACTAGAAGATAACCAGCACAAACTGACCAGTATCATATGAACTATCATCTGCTAGGTAGACATGAAGTGCTGGACATTAAGTGGATATAATGTGACACTGTGTTGAGAATGATCCACCACTAAAATTACACCTGCTCACTGCTGGTCCTGTGGGGGTCCTTACAGTCTGTAACTGTAAACTACAAAGGGCACCTACCTATATGATAAGTGGAGATGATTAAATGGAAAATGAGTGCAGATACAGGTATGTGTGGTTTATTATATATTATATTATATTATATTATATTATATTATATTATATGTAAGTAACTACAACTTTCTGAACACTAAACCTAAGCCAAATCTTAACCTCAGAGGCAGAAAAAAATGTTTTTGCCATTTCAGTTTAAGAAAAAAATGTAGACTGATAGTAGCAGTTTTTCCACAAAGTCAGGATATTTTTGTCACATGTACAAAATGTAGACATGCAAGAAAACAGACATCCAGAAATATACACCTTATACATTATACCTTTGACAGGGAGTTCCTGAGGGGAAGCCAGCAACTCAGAGCAACAACGCCTGCAAGTTTCTGATGAGTAGTTAAAGCTGTATAAAGAGAAAGCGCACCGCCCTAAACACACACACGAACACATACACATTTTATTAATAATGAAAAGTACCCTCGAGTACTTCATGTGTGAATTAAACTTTTAATATAGAAAAAAAACTCATTACTTATACTCCGCTACAAAAGGGATGCAAGTCAGTCACATAATTCTCTAAAAATGTTTACAGCAATAGAAAGAGCATTACAGCATTTTTCATTGACCTCTATAATTTACTGTTGGTAACACACAGACAATAACTTCATTTGGTTTCCTTGAGCTGAGAAAAGAATAAAAAGGTTTTTGGTATCCTTGGTGATCAGGCAGACTCTGTGAAAACTCCACCTCCACCACTACCCTGGTCACATACTATCACTTCATATTATCATTTCCTCCATCTGGAAGAGTCCCATCTAAGTATTTAAACACATTTACAAATACTTTGACGGAAGAGTTTAACACGTTCTCCAAAAATGTGTTTTGTATAAACATTTACTGGCAGAATTCAACTGCCCTTTAGCTTCTATTATACGTTTTTCTTTTATAAGTATGGAGAAATATCCCGAAACTACTGCCCATCCTTATCAACCACATGCTACAGATGCAAGAGATAAAGATTCTGTATTTCTCTACTTGTTACTTCTTTACCTACCTGAGAAAAGCCACCCAGTATGATCCGATGAGATGGAATTCCATTCTTTACCTCCTGGTCAATCAAAGCTTTGACTGCAGCAGTAAACAGACGTTACTAAAATTCATTAGGCATTCAACACATTTAAAAGTGTGATTTTAAACTTTTTACTGAACACCAAAGATGGACGTACTGCTCTCTGCAGCTTTTTTGATTCCCGTCTCATCTTCCTCTGCGTTCGGACTCAAACCGATGATGTCAAACCTGAGAGTCAGAACACAGTCTGATGGCTTTATTTAAATAACCAAGATAACAGCTGGTTTTGGAGCATTCAGGATATAAAATGAAGGAAAATGCATAAACATGACCAAGACTCACCATGAAGGCATCGCCATGTTCATGTTGAGGCTGACTGGCATGACCGGTCTGGCAGAGCGAATGAGAGACAGAGAACAAGAACACTTAAAGTGGCATCTACACATGTGTTAAATATGGCTGTGGTAAATGGTGACTAATCACATTATTTTGTGTAGTCTGCAGAAATGTGACCCTAAATGAAGATACTTTGGATTAAAGAAGAAGAGCATTTTGTTGAAGCTATGTGAGTGCCCAGGCCCAGTAGAAAACAATGCAAATATGGTGCTGTGCAGCATCATAGGTTCCAAATAATTATGGGATACTGTTACAGAGCTGTAGGTGATTCTAAAATGACTGAGAACGTTGTACATCAACAATGAAGTTAAAATAAATGCAATAAGCAGAATTCATCTTGTTACAAAAGTGGTGATCAAATCACAAAGCAACAAGAGCCCAGACCCGGCGCCACAACCAAATCATGTGTAGAGCATCTAAAAACCCCAGGGGGATTTGGGAAGTTGTGCAGCCCATGCATATGGCAGAAAAAAGACAAAAAAACTGCAACAAACTTTGGTGCAATTATGTTCCCTAACTAGAGGTACAAAAGCAAGTACCCACTGATAGCTATTACAGACAGTAGCTTAGTAGCTTGTTTTCTGAGGGTGTAAGGAAAATACTGGGTGGGAAATCTACAATAGATCTGTTCAAAGGAGCCATACATTTAGGAGGGACTCAACAGGAGAGCGACATTTACAGCAAATCGCCAAAGATCTACTCCTTTAGGAACTCTCTTTGCTGATTTATTCTCCATAACATAAAGCACAACTCTAATTAAACTGATTCCATACAGTTTAGTTTCACTGTATTTGCCAACTGGGTTTAGTGTGGCATATATGGTGAGGCTTTGCACTGCTGGGTCTGTTATACAGCCATGGAAAAAAAAAAAAGAGACCACTTTTCCCTTTTTTTCTGTTCACTGTTTGTACAATTTGCAGCAGTGTGTGTGTGTGAAATGCACAGGTTGCTGTTCTTTTATGAACTATTGCAGTGTGAGCTGTGTAAAAAATAAGAAATGCCTCCATATGTG
>JBBPCZ010000012.1:5794652-5814958 GCA_037974445.1 Brycinus macrolepidotus
TGTATTATTTTTAAATTTTCTCCAAACATTTTTTTGTTTAGAATTTTGAATCAAGTGTGGTCAATAGTGTATAAAACCATAGTGACCTGCACATTTTACACAGACACACTCCCACAAATTGCAAAAGCAATAACCAGAAAAAAAAATGATGCGTTCTCTTATTTTTTTCCATGGCTGTATATTTATGTAACGTAACTTTTTAATACCCCCAGAATATCTTAGATAATGAAATAAAAATCTAAGAAATAAAATAACAGTGATCAATATGGCAAGTGATTCCAAATGTGTGCTGTACAGTGATAGTACATACGCATGGGGGCAAATGTACTTCACATGAGGAGTCCTGATCCCAGCCATAGCTTCAGCCCAGCCATGCCTGACAGAAACAAGAGTAACTGATAAATATGTTACGAAGAAATTACATAAAAAGTTCACTCACTCACTTCATGCTCCTCTACTTCACACATCTACAAACTTAAGTCAAATGTGTTGCCTACCCTGTGTCTCCCAAGCCATGGAGGAAGATCACCTGAAAATTGAAGAGCACAGTCATGTCACTACTGATTACTGTGGCACCATGAGTGAGTGCATAGTGCTGGTTGCCAAATCCTGGTGAAAAAGTACTCTTGATACTTTGTGCGACTCTTGTGTGTACAGAAGTGTGTATGTGGTATCTCACCATCACCGTATATGTACAGAACTACAGTGTCTGTGAAGCGTCACACTGTATGAGTAACATCAGACCATTATTATAGTAAATGTACATCATCACATTTTGAATCAATGTTTCCAAAAGTATACATTTAATGTAGTTTCAGATAAATACATTAAATGATTCTAACATGTTAGTCTTGTGCAACGTCATAGCTTTCAAATAATTAGTAGGAAGCTGTACATAAAAAAGAAATGTTATAGATGTGTGTGGAAGGATGAACAGATGATGGTTCTAAAAAGTTCAAAAATGAGAATAAAGTTAAAATACCAATATGTCTCCTATTCAAAATTATTTGACCCTAAATACATCATTACAGTAAAGAAAGGGTACAGTATATAATAAGTGAAAATGTTTTAAATAAATAAAACATCTAAAAATACCTTTTGGTGTCTGGGCAATATGTTGATATTTTATCGTTATCATGAAAAATTTTGCTTTACTTTTTTTTTGAGCATATTGTGGATAAGGTCAGTACTTGCAGAACACTTACCAATTGCTGGCTTCTTTACAAAGAGAACATAATTAGCCCTGTTTAATTAAAATTTAGAACAGGCCAGATATTACTAATTAAAATGATTAATAAAAATCTGTATGACAGTGGTTTTGAGACTAGCACATTTTGTCAAAATTAGTGTATTGGGAAAATTACTTCAAAAACCCTAGCCCACACTTACAACACTGAATAAGCTATTACTGTAAATAAAATACATACAAAAACAAATGATTAACGTAAGTTATTCCAAAACTTTGAATGGTACCAACCTACAACCAATTATAGTATATTATTAAAGACACAGGAGTAGCAAAAAAATAAACGTATGCGTTATTTATTCCCTATAATAACGTGCCTACAAAATTAGCATATGGAGAAAATGCCTTTAAAAAGCCTGACAATATTTTTTTTCCATATTGCCCACCCTCACAACACTGTATAAGCTACTACTGTAAATAAAATAAATACACAAGGGTAGTCAACTGTATTAAATGGATTAATTACACACGAGTAGTACATATTTGTTATTGTATTTATTCCCTATAATAATGCACCTACAGGTAGTGTAAAGTGACCATCTGTCATATGTGAACACACCACACAGTATGAACTTCCCTGCATTCAACCCATTCACCAAGTGAAGCAGTGGGCAGCCAGAAACACAGTACCCGGGGAGCAGTGTGTGGGGACGGTACCTTGCTCAAGGGTACCTCAGTGGTGCCACTGGCAGTCCTGGGATCCGAACCTACAGCCTTCTGATTGCAGAGGCAACTCCCTAACCAGCAGGCATGTCCTTGTTTGTCAACCCAGCCCTGCTCTAAAGCAACACGTTAAAAACACTAAACACACCTGGTGCAGGAGTGCTGGGAGACGGGTGAGGGTAAAATACTGTGAAGACTCGGGTGGGCCCTGAGTGCAGGGTTAAGAAACACTGTTGTTTAGTGGAAACCCACTTCATCCACTCACACTCATCCACACAGCTGGTGGCCTGGTGGTTAGGGAGTTGGCCCTGTGATCAGAAGGGTGTGGGTTCGAATCCCAGGACTGCTAGTGGCACCACTGAGTTACCCTTGAGCAAGATACCATTCCCCCACACTGCTCCCCGGGGCTACCCGCTGCCCACTGGTTCACTTGGTGAATGTGTTAAATACAGAAAAGAATTTTACTATGTGTGCTGTGGTGTGTATGACAAATCCACACACTCCCTCACTTACCGCCGCAGTGGCTTTCCTGGCTGCTGGAACTATCGCAGGCAGCGGCGCTGACATGTTATTACCGCACATGCAACGGACCGGAGCTTCACATTCACCCAGAGAAAGAAGGACCTGGACCACCACGACCCGCCCTGCCAGCACAGACACGGGGAACTACAGCCGTGGCGAAGTGATACTGGACATAAACCCCCAAAATCACACCGGCCAGACTTATAATCCTCTCTGCTTCTCCAGGTCCACGACAGCCCACCGCACAGAGTTAAAAACACGCACCGTGACCCTTCACGCTAATGCCCTGTGCTGACACAACCCGCAGGTCTCAGACCAGCCTCTGTTTTCACCTACTATCAGTTCATCGCGACTGTGTAATGAAGTCCTCTGATCCTGGATCAGCACTCCGGGCCAGTAAAAACGCCCACCACAACGATAATCACACAGGAAGTCCCGCCCTCAATCCCGCCTCCTCTGTGTAAGTGTGTTCTGATTGGTTAACTGAATGATCCGCAAAAGCTATTGGTTCTTCAGCTACATGTGATATGACTGGTTGCTGTGTGGTGGTATGTACAGTAGGGATAGTTGTAAAAGTCGTCTCAGTTGTAGTTTCGGCAGAGAAAAAAATGAAATGTAATTGTAATTGAAAACTGTGGCTTTAATATTAATTAATTAACTGAATAAACATAAACTCAATGTGATCTGGTATTATTTGAGTGTTACTTGAGTAAACGTAGATGAATAATAATAATAGCTCTCAATGCATTTAGGTCTTCTCTTCTGATAGATGCTGAAAGTTGGCCTATTAATACAATCCACTGCAGTTCTATAGGGCACTTGAGTTTTTTGACCTGATATATTTTTAATCCTGCCCAAATTGTTTTTGTAACTGCAGTCATAACCTTTTGGCTTCTGGTTTTATTTACGCATAATGTTGCAAAATGCGGCTTCTCATTCTTCAATGAATTTAACAAAATCTTAAAACAATATACACTTAAACAATCAAACTGTATATACCTGCTTATTCGTTTTTTTCCCCTAAAATCAGTGAATAGCACATTAACTACATTTACAGCATCTGCTCTTCTGTGAATGCCTTACAGTGCGTTACATGTTGGAACATTATTGTGAGGAGTTGATTGCTTTCAGCCACAAGAGAAGCAGTGATGTAAGAATCAGAATCAGAAAGCTTTATTGATCCTTGAGGAAATTGTTATGACTGCACAGAGACACAGAGACAAGAACAGTACAAAATATAAAGTCTAAATAAATCCAATGAAAAATCTGTAGAAAAACCTCAATATGAAATACACTATGATATATACACAAAACCTAGATATAAGTAACAAAATTAAGTGAATTACTAGTCACACAAATGGTAGTTAGGAGTATGTTACTGCATGTAGTAGAGTAGTAGATAAGTAATATTGACATAAGTAGAGGTATTCACATGGTAAGGTTATTGCACATAATAAGATATTGCACATAATGAAATGATTAAGCACCCATTTAGAAAACTTCACATGATACTGCACATTATAAGACTACTGTAATACACTGATGTTGTGATCAGTTCTGGATCACAGGCATCACTCCATTTTATCCCAGAGGTATTGCACAGAGCTCCTCTGCTCCCCAGTCCAGTGCTGAAGAGCTTTACACCCCTCTAGCAGACACTTAGCATTGAGCATGGATACCTAGGTTCATGTGTAGATGCTCCCATTCTATTGATTTGAAGATTATACAAGCTGTATTACCTTAAATTAGCCAAGGTCACCAGTTAAAAGGGATGTCTGGATACATTTGGGCATACACTATATGGACAAAAGTATTGGGACCCCTGACCATGACACCAACAGGGACTTTAATAACACTGCATTCAAATACATAGACTTTAATATGGAGTTGGTCCCCCTTTGCAGCTATAACAGCTTCCACTCTTCTTGGAAGGCTTTCCTCAAGATTTTGGAGTGTTTCTGAGGGAATTTGTGCCCAATCATTCTGTAGAGCATTTATGAGGTCAGGCACTGATGCTGTACGAGAAGGCCTGGCTCGCAATCTCCGTTCCACTTCATCCCAAAGGCGCTGGATGGGGTTGACGTCAGGGCTCTGTGCGGGCCAGTCAAGTTCCTCTTCTCCAAACTTATCCATCCATGTCTTTATGGAGCTTGCTTTGTGCGCTGGGACACAGTCATGCTGGAATAAAAAATGGCCTTCCCCAAACTGTGTCCACAAAGTTGGACGCATGGTGTTGTCCAAAATGTCTTGGTATGCTGAAGCATTAAGATTAAGCCCTTCACTGGAAATAAGGGACCACCACCTGAATTCAAAAATTAAGAGGGGTGTCCCAATACTTTTGCCCACATAGTGCAGAAGATAATGTTACTCCTCCTGGCAGCAGATATGAAAAAGATACGTATTATGGTTTCCAAAATGTTTTGGTATGCTGAAGCATTAAGATTGTCCTTCACTGGAAGTAAGGGGCCCAGCATAACGTGTACAAGACGGGAGAATCTAAAAGTGTTTCTCGTAGGGGATGTAGCTCAGTGGTAGAGCGCATGCTTTGCATGTATGAGGCCCCGGGTTCAATCCCCGGCATCTCCACAAAGGACGAACTTTTTAATTTCACAATTAAGGGGCACTGACTACCTAAAATACCATTTAACAAGTCATTTTTGAGAAACGCTGCGTACACTTTAGCGTTATGTATTCATCCCAATCAGTCAAAACTCGCATTTTCTCGTGTTAATCTGGATATAACCAGTAGGATATTCAATGAATTCATACATTGCTTCTCATTATTCTGGGGCACATTAAATATTCGACGTCTTCAGGGTGTTCTGAAATGGGCAAAAACACATATATTTTACTTCATTTTTTGGTCTCGATTGGTGTTTTTCCGGGGCACTGGTCCACGTGCATTTCCGCCATAACTCTCGTCCTTGAGAGTTGACTGGTGTGTGAGAGTCCAGGCAGAGCAATGTCTGTGTCCAGGACTGGGGGAGGAAAAACCATCGATATAGTGAAAAAATTACCGAGGATAACACTAGCCAATCTTCGACCAAATCCCGGAGCGAGAAAAAATGTAAGTGCTGGTTCTACTGAAACTGGAGATCCCCTCTTTAGCAAGTTAGCCTGTTAGCCAGAGACAAATAGGGGGAAAAATCTGAAATCTTAAATAATATCTACATTTTTAGACGTGCCTAACGGGTACAAGTTCAGAAAAGCCGTCTGATCCAGTGCTGAAACTATAATCCGCACATTTTTCATATCTTCTATCAGCAACAATAATGTTATCTTCTACACTATATGGACAAAAGTATTGGGACACATCTTAATTATTGAATTAATGTGACTCCTTACTTCCAGTGAAGGGCAATCTTAATGCTTCAGCATGAGCTGGAACGGAGATTTCAAGCTGTTATAGCTGCAAAGGGGGGTGGGGGGGACTAACTCCATATTAAAGTCTATGTATTTGAATGCAGTGTTATTAAAGTCCTGTTGGTGTAATGGTCAGGGGTCCCAATACTTTTGTCTATATAGTGTATTTATATAAGCTGTTTCTCAGAAGTAGTTTCACGGATTGGGTAAGGATTCCTTAGCTCAAATTTTTCACGTCTATTCAACAGTACAAAACAAAATATTCTGCATATGCCTCATGTATTTCTTGCTGCTCCTTTATTAAATATATTATTATGAAAACTGGCATTTAAGCAAACTGCAAAAACATCACCATGCATAATACTAATAGCTACTTACAGCACAACTACTGTGTATTTTCTGAGTATAAAAAAACAGCCATCAAAGGGACAAAAGTATTGGGACACACCTGCTTTTCAGGGTTTGGGCTAGGCCCCTTACTTCCAGTGAAGGGCAATCTTAATGCTTCAGCATACCAAGTCATTTTGGACAACACCATGCTTCCGACTTTGTGGACCCAGTTTGGGGAAGGACATTTTCCTTTCCACAAATTCCCACAGAAACTCCAAAATCTTGTGGAAAGCCTTCCAAGAAGATTGAAAGCTGTTATAGCTGCAAAGGCGGGACCAGCTCCATATTAAAGTCTATGTATTTGGATGCAATGTCATTAAAGTCCCTGTTGGTGTAATGGTCAGACGTCCCATTACTTTTGTCCATACACTGTATTTCCTAATAACGATTCAAAGCAGATGGACAGCTGCAACATATCTTCTCAGAAGTTGTTTCATGGATTGGGTAGGGGTTCTTTGGCTCAGTTTTCTTGTCTGTTCAACAGTACATAATGAGAATAATATTCTGTATATGCCTCATGCATTTCCTGCTGCTCCTTTATTAAATATATTATGAA
This sequence comes from Brycinus macrolepidotus, assembly GCA_037974445.1. Lineage (NCBI taxonomy): Eukaryota > Metazoa > Chordata > Actinopteri > Characiformes > Alestidae > Brycinus > Brycinus macrolepidotus. Next base: position 5,801,393 of record JBBPCZ010000012.1, read on the forward strand.
AACCTGCCCTTTAAGCAAATTGCAAAAATCCCAACATCACCATTCACTACTGTGCAAAGTGAATAATAAAAACTTATACTTGTAGCTACTTACAGCACAACTACAAAAACGACTAACACTGTAGTTCCTTAAAACTGCTCCTAATGGTGACGTGACAGTAGCTTCACACATGGTACACAATGCAGGGATTAAGAATAGTCATAGCCAGAGGTCATTAACATGCAGCATTCTTAAAGGCAGAGCAAGAAAAGTAGCCTGTTTCATTCTAAAAGAAAAAGAGGTTGAAAAACGGTGATGAAGTAAGACTGATTTTGTTACGTAAACCCACACAAATGTTATTAGTGGACCTAAGAAAAAATAAAAAGAAAAATGTAGAAGACACGTCCTTTGTTACTTGACATTGATGACCACAGGTATGAATGTCTGGCAACCCAGCTCTCCTTATCTCTTCTAATGAGCATGGTATGGTGAGGGAGCTCATCTTGTGTGCACAGGCTATGATTCGTGGGTAAATAATGAAAAATGCCATGCTGAACAGGCTTTAAAGGCTACCTGAACATAGGTAGTCTCTATGCCCTGTGTCACTTTACAACATGCTGTAAGTTCAGGTCCATAATGCAGGCAGAAATGGAAAAGGAAATCACTGCTACATATCTTCTGTCAGTTTGGGTATACTAGGGGGTAGCCAGATTTATCTGAAGAAAAAGTAAAGTGGCCCCCTTACAGTCACGCGTGAACAACGTGAAATTCTTTCTCTGCATTTAACCCATTCACCAAGTGAAGCAGTGGGCTGCCACCAATGAACAGGGTAGCCCGGGGAGCAGTGTGTGGGGAGGGTACCTCAGTGATGACACTAGTAGTATTGGGATTCAAACCTACAACCTTCTGATTACAGGGGCAACGCCCTAACCACTAGGCCACCAGATGCCTAAATAAAATGGAAGGCAGTGTTAGATGTGTAATTAATGGGCTCTGTATTTACTATGTCTGTTCACAGGAAAAACGTCGGGGCCGCGGCTTACATGGTGGGAAAAAGAGTGGACGAGGACACAAGGGTGAACGACAGCGTGGCAACCGCCCCCGTCTGGGCTTCGAGGGGGGACAGACTCCATTCTACCTGGTTATTCCTAAATATGGCTACAACGAGGGACACAGGTAGGATAATTAACACTTCTCACTTCATGTGCTTGAGGTGTACTCAAAAATGTAGTTTTACTTCTCTCACTATCCCATTTTTTCCTTTATTTTATCCTTTTTAAGCCTTCGGCATCAGTATCCGCCTCTGACTCTGCGGAGGTTGCAGTATTTGATAGACGTTGGCCGATTGGACCCATCTCAGCCCATAGACCTCACCCAACTAGTCAACAGCAGAGGGGTCACCATCCAGCCCCTCAAACGTGACTACGGAGTCCAGCTTGTAGATGAGGTGTGTGCAAATTATTATTAAATTGTTTATTGTTTCACAACAGGGAAATGGATTTGGAAAGGGAAAATGACACTGTTTTAGCTGGATTATTTTAAGCAGTGGAGGTTCAGTAATGGGATGTGTCAGGATTTGTTTGGCCCCACATTTTCCTGTTGTAGTTCCTATAGCTTCAGTTGTAATAGGCCATGTGCTCCATTTTTTCTGATCGCCACTCAGGATGTTCTGAAATTTCAGCTGATGAAAAAAAAAAAAAAAAAAAAATCATAAAAAATGTTACCATTTTGGCTGAAATGTTTTAGTATATCTGTAGTAAGGCTGCACAATATTTTGACTGTTATTCTCTATCGTGATATCGTTCTCTGCAGTGCTGATATGCAGAAGGCTACAATGTACAAATGAGCCTCTAACCAGTTACAATGTTTAACAGGGCGACCAATCCCAGCTCCATCGAGGTGTTCAAAAATCTAGTTATTTTGGCCAGTCTTTAACCGTTAAAGACACAGTGTTTTTAAAGGGCCCAAATTCTACATTTACCTTCTATTTAATATTTTTCTTGAAGATTGTGTGGTTTATAAAGCACAAAAAGTATTGTAATTTATAATTCATTCTTACATGAGCATTTTGAGCATTTTCTGACATCTGATTATCCCTTAGAATTAATCTTCAAGCCTAAAGAATGAATACTTCAATTATGATATGGGCCCTTTAATATACTGAAATATGTAGCAGTGTATACACAATACTAATGTTTTGAATCTAGTGAAAAGTTAGGCAGGAAAAAAATATAGGCTTACAACAAAATATTAAAAATCTAGGACTTCACAGATTATTTGAATGTTAATGAATTAAAGTTTGCTTGTTCTTGCTGTTTTCCAGTGCTGGGCAGAACACATGTATTTGTATATAACTGTAGTCACAGTTTTTGAAATGATGTAAAAATTCACAAATGAAAGAGCCAAAGTGCAAAGAATAACTTTAAAATACTGGAATTCATTGCCAAAACCAGAAAACATTCAGTTGTTGGTTTTGGTTTTTAGCCCAGTGTATCCTGAATTTGATCTTGGCCAAGAATTTTTATTTTTGCGCTTCACTAGTTACCACAAAGAGGTGTTGTGGTCTATTACCATGACTTACAAAGGTCAATGGGACCAGAACAACAGCTTTTGAGGAAAACTCCGGGGTCATTCGATGCTTAAGACTAACCTTTCATTGCAGAATTAGTACTGTCAAAATGGTCACTATGGAGATTCATTTTCATGCTGGAAGAAAATCACAGGTGTTGCCAATAATCACTTGGAGTGTAGTACCTCACTACATAAATGAATCCAGCTTGCATTTGGATTTAAATGGCTTCTCAGATGACAGAAAATATCTCTGGTAGAACAGGTCCCTTAATTGTGAGGTTGAAGTGTATGTAGTGAGTCAGAATGTCCAGTGGGCGGCAGTAGTCAGTCACATTTTAACTCACCCTTCTGTTTGCATCAGAGGTTCTACTTCTTAAGGTGATTTAACTAATTTGTGTGTGTTTGTGTTGTTTCTCTGTATGTCTGCACATGACTATTTAAGGGAGCAGACATATTCTGCGCTACAGTGAACCTGGAAGTACAGATAGCATCTGAAGCAGCCATTGCTGCAGTTGAACGTAACGGTGGCATAATTACAACCAGCTACTATGACCCCCGGAGCTTACGTGAGTCACCAGCCTTATAACACATTCTCACTTTCAATAAAAGCACTGTATAGTTTGCATTCAGTATGCACTACACACAGCGTACCATCATGGGAACATAGTCAATTACACACATTGCATGTTATCAAATGAGGAATGCTAAAAAAAAATAAAAAAAAAACCCTAACCATAGTTGATCAGCCGAGTCATGTTTCGTAGCTCTCAATTTTGTACTGAAGATACAAGGCTGATGAAACAGGTAATGTAACTATCAATTGTCACCTGAACTGCACTAGACCTGCCTGTGTAGTTTCCTTGCTTATATGATTCAGTGCAAAACTAAAGTAAACCTCAGGCACCAAACACCTTAGCTGATTGATCATTTAGAGTCAGGGAAAATGTAATTTACAAAAAATGTACTAAGTGCAGTCTTTGGTCATTACATAATGTATTCTTTACTTAATATTTGTTACGCTGCTCACTGTAAATCATTTAATGATTCTGAACCACTGTGATGGCCATAATCAGTCAGACTAACATATGTGTTTGTGTGTTTGTGTGTAGAGATCCTCATTAAGCCAGTGCCCTTCTTCATGACTGGGCAGCCTATTCCAAAGCGAATGTTTCCTGGTGAAGACCTTCTGCCATACTACAGAGACGCCAGCAACCGGGGCTACCTTGCGGACCCAGAGAAGATTCAGGCCGCACGGCTAGAACTTGCAAAGAAATATGGCTACACGTTGCCAGACATGTCAACGGAAGCAGTGTGTAAGATGTTAGCAGAGCGGAAGGATCCACGACAGATCTTTTTTGGTTTGGCACCGGGCTGGGTTGTCAGCATGGCTGATAAGAAGATTCTTAAACCTACTGACAAGGACCTGTTACAGTACTACAGTTCATAATGTTTCATGCTGACCAGTGACATCTAAATGTAGAACTGTTGCTTCAAATAATCCTTGAATATGTAAATATGTATTATTGTTTACATTCATTAGTAATAAAATCATCATGCTTAATGCTTGGCTGGCTATAGTGATTTAATTGTCCATTTTTGTACATTTATACAATTTCTAGAGTACAGGGTGGGCCACAGATAAGTAGCCCGCCTCCAATACCACTGCCACACTAAATTAAAATGACTGGAATACGATTATGAAATACGGTATCAGCTGGGGAAACGCTGGGGCCTGGGAACCTGGGGTTACTGACTCGTGCATAAGTGAATAAAAACAATCCACTTGCTCGTTTCATCTTGTCATACTGTTGCCAGAGGCGGGCTACTTATCCGTGGCCTTGTTGACTTGTTCCCTCGCTACACTATATGGACAAAAGTAAGTGGACACCTGAATTACAAAAAGAGATGCTCAAAAGCATTAATGTAACCTTTCAGTGGAACTAAGGGGCCTAGTCCAAATCCTGAAAGATATCCTCAGGCCACTGTCCCTCCTCTGCCAAACTTCGCTGTTGCCAGTGTTGATTCTGGTAGGTGATGTTGTCCTGGTGTCTGCCAAACAGATTTTCCATCAGGACTACTAGATAGGGAAGTATGATTCAGTACTCAAGTGAATGTTTCCATTGCTCCAGAGTCCAGTGGTGATGCGCTTTACACCACTTCAGCTGATGTTTGGCATTGTGTAAAGTGATCTTAGGCTTGTTTGTTGTTGCTTGGTCCGGGAAACCCTTTACTTGGAACCTCCAAACACAGAGAATGGCAGTTTGTATGGTCTCCTGCTTCATGGAGAAGCTGATGTTGGTCCCAAATACTTGCATTTCACGATAACAGCACTTACAGGTGGTTTATAATTTATAAACCAAGAAGAAGGTGTGGCCTTTTTCTTTTTTTTCCTTATCAGAATTAACAATTGTTTTTTAATTGTTTGATTGCCTTTTTATAAACAACTGTGTTTTAGAATGCAAATAATAGGTCAGATAATAGCATTGATTTCTGCCACAGCAAGGTGTTAATTACTGCTTATTGTTATTGGTCCAGATATTCCACATATTTACCACAATCACTTGCTACTTTTCTTAACGGGGAAAGTAGCCTGTCCGTCGCTCACGGAGAGGTTGTGCTGGAAGAAATGTGGAGCGGAGCAGGTGAGCGGGAAACAGGAAAAATAAGAGCCTTCAGGGCCTAAAAACAGGAACCAGCTGCGTTAGTGCGGGTCAGTGTTGTGTTTGTACGTACAACACAGTGAGTGGCTGTGAGCTTAGTAGCCCATTACTCATATACAGCTGTATCCGGGCCCCTACAATCGACCGGCCCGGCAGCACTTCACTAAAGCCACCGAATGAAGCCCAGGCAAAATCGCTCTCGGACACAAACACTCAGAGTCCATGAGACTGTTCCATCACATCAAAAGCATTTTACAGACACATTTCCTGAATATTTTCCTAAGGATCATCATGAGTGCATATGGCATCCTCAAACATAGCATACTAACCTGCTGGAAGCATTCTTCAAATTCTTTTTGAGCTCCACCATAGGACGTAAAACCTCTAAATGAAACAAATAGCTTTGAAATGAGGTATGATGAGTCATACACATCTTACTGCTAATAACATTATGAATCAGTTCAATAATCAAAATGGTGGTATCTGTCAATTTTCAGAGAAAGTGTCTTAGCTGAAATGGATCTTCAACAAGAATAGTTTGCATGCTTATATTGATTAAAAGGAATAATCCAGTGAAAATTTGTAATTTACAGTTTTAATCAGATGTAGTCATGCATCCAAGACATGTTTGGTGCCTAAGATTCACTTCTTTAATTTAGTTGGAGCTACAAAACACTGCTAACAAGGACAAAAAGTCCAAGCCCACCCAAATCTTTTCTGTAAATACACGTCCTAAACCTGCTCAAACACCATCCAACTGTTCACTAATGTGGTGAGGACTCGTTGATGTGGTTTACGATACAGTATGACTATAACAATGAACAAAACGTCATTACTACACTAGGAGTGGTGCTGACAAAGAAGTTGTAAGAAGGACTGATCTTGGATCAGATTTCTCTATACTAATGATGGACATTGTCACGAAAAGTAATTCTGGATCCGTACTTTTACGTGATTCGTGAAAAGAGACCCTGTTGTCTAAAAAAGGTGAAACACGTTATAAAATGTGTTCTAAACCACAGAGCTAGCTGTGGGGGTGTTTTTACCGAAGAGATTTGTATGACGTTTGACCTCCAGAGTCGTTATCCTCACAGCTTCAGTTTTAAACTAAAGAAGAAAAATTTGGGCTCTAAGCGTGTGAGCCAATCAAATACATCTGGGTTAAGGGGAAAACTGTGTATATTTGGTGTTTTAAGCAATAAAGTTAAATAAAGTTTTCTGATTTTGATTTTGCTGAATTATATCTTTAAAATGTAGACTAAGGCTTCAGTATAGACCATATTTAGCAGGCCTGGGCTATATAGGCCTATTAGTTGACATATTTCAGGTTTTGCAGGGGTGCATTAATCTTTCTTTTTGAGGTGTTTTATTGTATTCGTGAGGTCACTACAGTCTATAATTAGCACACGCTTACAGATATTGTCCTGAGGGACTTGCCTTCAGTCTCTCTGCTGTGCAGACTTTTATCGAAGGAAGCACATGTTTGTGTTGTTGATGTGTGTGTGTGAATGAGAGCAGAAATGTATTGCCTGCTTTGTGTAAACCAACTAATAATTCTCTCTCTCTCTCTCTCTCTCTCTCTCTCTCTCTCTCTCTCTCTCTTTCTGCCCCTGAACAGGATGCAGTTGCCTCAATTTTGTTCTTTACTACTGCAGCAGGAGTATTTATTTTGTTTGGCTACTGAAGGTATTCTTTCAAAGTTTTTATACCCTTGTGGTCCAGTTGTTGACATGGACAAGCGTTTGAGGTCTGAGCTCATCACTGAGAACATTTCAGTTTGTTTTGGGTGTAAAACAAAAGTGCTGAATTTTACAACATCCTTTCCTTTCACATGTCCTTTTGTATACTGATGGAATCCGTAAATTTGTGAACATTATTTGGATTTTTCAGTCTTAAAAACCCCGAAATGCTTCCGTTATGCGTGGTCAGTTCGAGGCTGTATGGGGCAGAAAGGGCAGGAAAAGCAGGCCAAGCCCTTTCAGCCCAGTGTAATTGTGTAAATACAGCAGAATCTCAGGAAAGCGACTCACAGTCAGTGTTTATGAGAGAACACCACAGCTTATCTACAAAGGAGCAGAGAGGCAGCATGAGGGCGCTGAGATTGGAGCGCCCAGAATATGGACCCACACTCCATGGTTATGTGTGTGTATAGTGTAAAAGTTCATCTGAGCTCCTTTTTTCAGGGCTTACTTGCAGCTGTAAGTCTAAAATAAAAGCTTTTATTTGAGGCTAAGTTATGTTAAGTAGTTCACTGTATGCTGACTTGATCAGCATCTGGTCAGAAGTGTTACTTTCACTGTAAACTTTACACTAGTTTACTGCCAGCAGAGATATCAGGAAAACATAAAAATATAAATAATTAAAATAACTGTACAATATAGTGATAGTGAATTACTGTAGATCGTATATGTGCATATGTACAGTAACCTTGTAGTCATTTCATACCTCACTGTATATATTATTTACAGTATATTACTGTTTTTGCCAGGCTGTTTACTTTTTGTAATCTTACATAATCATATTATTGCTGTCGGAATGTATTGATTTTTTAAAATTAATTTATTTTACACAATTAGAAAATTGCAACTTCCTTCAAGGACATTGATAAATTGATAATTTGATCATTTTTTCTACTGGAGTTTTTTTTTGCAAGGTATATTAAATACAAGGTATATTAAATCCTACAGTAAATTTTAACAGACAAACTACTGTAGGTTTTAACTGGAATAAACTTGGGAAAATGGCTACTCGAGAGTAAACTTTCTAAAGAATATCTCAGATTGTGCTATATAGATTAGATAGATTGAACAATAATACTGCACAGATTTCTGAGACATTGTCACCCCCTTTGGTATAAATTTTGTAAAGCACTGTGGTCCGATAATACAGTTCTGTAATGTTCATTTAAGTGTATTTACATTGAACCTCTATTGAAATTGCAGTGTAGGTTGACCAATTGCTTAGACTGCAAATTCGTTTAGCCCGCAGTACATCAGACAGAGAAACTCAGCTTAATGTGACAACAGTGTCTGATGGAGAGGAATTTTATCTGCGGTTCTGATCTCCTGTCTGAGTGGGCCATCATTAGCTCTACTGATGTAGCCTAATTAAATCTCAAAAGCCAGACCCAAAATAATGCCAGACAAAGGTGAATAGCAGGCTGTGTAAAATCTTCGGCTTTAAGTCTCCTTATTTGTGTGAGACATCCATGCCTCCCACTTATTAACAGCGTAACATAGTTAATTAACAAACCAAAAAAACTTCAAAGTCTGTAAATCTGACTGTGTGTAGACATGAAGACGGTCTGTCAGAGAGAATGGATTCAAATATTGTAATATTGCTCACTTGATGCTGGAGCTATTCTTGCCTTTGCTTATATCATGCCATTGTGTGTGAATGTGTGAATGTGTGTGTGTGTGTATGTGTGAGTTCTATTTTTACATTGTATTTGTGTCTAGTGGGAACAAAATGTCAGGAAAACAAAACACAATTAATTTTTTTTTTTTTGTATTAAATCAACATTTAGCTAAAATGAGCTAAAAATAAAAACATACTAACCGTCATACGTAATTACATTTAGGATATATAATCTTAAATGGTAACTTTTCAGAAGAGAGAACAAATATACTTTTAATGTATGTTAGTGTAATAAGATTTCATTGTTAGTAATTCTGGACCATTTCTATTAGTCTGTTCATCATGAAATGTTCATATAATATAAAGATCCACAACTGTTTTCAAACTGTGTGAATTTTTTTTTTTTTATATGACCGCAATGACATTCAGGGAGTGAGCAACAATAATATACAGTTATGCAATTAAGCCCCCATATGGATAATTCTATTGTGTAAGTGTACTTGGACGGCTCTTTGTATGCATGTGTGTTAGCATGAGAGCTGAATACAGTGCAGTAGCCTGCTGGGGCATACAGTAGTTGATCACACTTGGTTGAGAGGTGAACAATAGATTGAGGAGGGCCACAGGTTGATAATGCGGCCTTATCAGACACTCTAAACAGAATACAATTAAGCATTAGCACTGAATGCTGGAGAGTTATAAATCCTCACAGACACACACACACACACACACATACACACACACACACACACACACACACACACTCTTCAAAGGACTGTACGCCTCAAGAGTGGACTGGACTGAGGCGAGGGGGTCAGCAGGAGTCAGCAGGGGTCCTGCTGAAGGGGTCAGCAGGACGTCTTCCGCAAGTTTAAATGAGGAAGGCCTTTTTATACTGAGTCAGACATTTATTATTCAGAGAATGAGGGAGTTTTCCATTCTATACCTTACACACTGTCAGTGAGTCCGGATTTCCCTTCCTCACCCTTCTAACTACATACCTTCCATATTAAATTTCATATATAAATGATTAGTGCAGCCCCTGGATTGTAAGAGCTTCATGACTAACAAGTGATATAAGCCTGCAGTTGCGTGACAATGTGCATGGTGGAGAATAATCATTCTATTAATTATGATATTTAATGTAAGTGCATTGTTTATAGTGTGAAACCAGTACCAGTCAAGAACCCAGTCCAACACATCATGTAATACATCACCCCCAAAACCTTCCAGCTCTAGGAAAATTGTGCCAGAACTTAATACAGACATGCTTTTTCTGTATTCAAATTCATACTAAACATTGTGAGAATACTGAATTGATTTCAGTCTTACTTCGCTGAAAATATTGTGAGTGTATCGAGTCGTGAGCCCTGTATCATCTACTGAACCGAATCATGAATTTTCTGTCATTACACTCCTAAAAGCTACATACTAATAACAGAGCATAACTGAAACATTTGTTATTGTGACAACCCTTCAGCCACATACAAAATCAATGCAAATTTTTGATTTTTTTCAGGTTTTAGGTATCTTTTACATATGTGTGTTTATATCGGAGTTTGTTTTCATACATTTTCTGTACAAAAAAATCTTGCCCTTATTAAAACTAAAGAAATCATGGTCCTGATTTTTTAGCCTTTTCACAAAAGCACCATGTTTTTAAAACTGAAAGGGTAAAATCATTTATTTTTGGTTACAAAAGTTAAGATTTAGATTCAGAAAATGATTTATGTATATTTAATCACCTGATGTCCTGACACTGTATAAAAACAAATAATGTGTGTGTGTGTGTGTGTGTGTGTGTATTTGTGTATTATCTACTTTAAGATGTAGGGTGTCGTTGTGTTTCACTAATGAGCGCTCTGCAAGCAAAGTGCCCCGGGGGTCTTGTAATCCTGTGGGTGCGTGCAGGATTGTGTGTGTGAGTGTGTGAGTGTGTGTGCGTCTTACAGGCCAGACTTCTGTTTGAGGAGGGGGTGTGGGGGCAATACACTCACACTGTGTTCATACTCACCTGCTTATCTGCTGGAATGGGAAAGAGAGAAGGAGAGAGAGAGAGAAAGAGAGAGAGGACGAATTGAATAGTGTGTGTTTACCCATCTGATTCCACGGCCTGCTGCCACAATGCACCAAAGATACAAACACAATGCCCATTTAATGCAGCACTGTGTGGAGATGCTGTAATATCTCTCTTTCTCTCTCTCACACACACACACACAAACACACTCACCCTCCACGTGATAAAGTCCTGTATGGAAATAAGGCATCGCATGTGTAAGTAAAAACATGGGTTCTTTTGCTTTTTCTCTCTTTCTCAGATTTAAGCACAATGAGTTCATGTGGCTATATATAAAATGTACTTGAGTCTGTCATACATAAAAGACAAGTGTGTGTAACCAAGAATTCCGAATACACAAAAAAATGTACATACACACAAAAAAAAAACACAAAACCGCTTGCAGCACAAAATCTCCTTCTACTGAAGTCGTATCACTTCGACAGCTGTGATCTCACACACACACACACACACACACAAACATAGAAAATATCCCGACATAAAACATTTGCTTCGAATCAATTCAGAATATTCAATTAAGTTAAGTTCAGTTGTTCCAATTCAGTTCAATTTCAGCTCAGTTCAGTCCAAGCCCATCACTGGGTGTACAGTCAAATGCAGTTCAGTCACAGAACCCCAGCTATTCGCTTCAGAATATCCAGAGGATTGAATATCCGTCCATCTCTGTGAGACCCAGTATTTCCACACAGTATATCCCAGGAAGAGTGACCTGTACAGGGGGAACGAGTGTGAGGCTCTCCACGGCTCCTCGCTGACAGCGGCCGCGCTCTGTTCTGACACTGTTCCGCTCAGTCTCATATATGTCCGCCGTCCAATACAATGGAACATTGTGTTCAAGACAATCCCCATTCACTCAGCACAGAGGCCACACACAATCTAGCTGTGGATTACCACATTCCCAGTGATTCGAGCCAAGAGTCAGCACACACACACACACACACTCATACACATACACACACACACACACACACACACACACATACACACATACACAAATGTATAAGAAGCCATGAAGTGACATTAACTTTCAAGGTGACTCATAAAATATACTGTGGTATGCAAAGGTGTGGGTGCCCCTGGTTATTTGATGTGTTGCGTTCTCCTCAACGGAGGAGATTTTAACGCACATTTTAATGCACAATTACTGTTTATTTGCTAAATGTAACAAATTGGAAAAAATAAAACACATTTTATATTTTCTTTATTATGAAAGACTCAGCAAATATACAGAACAATGCAGAACGGATGTCACGTTTAAAGTGTAGTATTTGCAGAGGATATCAGCAAAACATGTAATCTGACTGGGGTTGTTCAAACTTGAACTTTTTTACTACAAACGGTCAGGATGGAATTGTGTTATTATTGATTCTGTTTCAGTTTAGACTTCAGGAGATTCAAATTATGAAAGGATGAAAAATTATGAAATATGAAAACTGTTAGATTGTTCTGACTGAACTGCCTATAGTTCCAGAGCTCTCAGAAAGCATGCTGGTTCTTTGTGGCAGTATAGACCTGCACCACGCCTTTAATAACAATACCTCACAATGTAAAGCAGAGAAAGATACATCTTTACACACTTTTAGCTAATGCCACTGAAGAACAGGTTTTGGAAAAATTGGAAAAACTCTGCCATAAATAAACCTTTCTCGATGTCTCCAGCTTTATATCTGCTTAAAAACCAAACAGGTAGTATATTTGATCAGTTTAAAATGTTTCGTATATTACTCTGATTTTTTCTAAATGAACCATCAATTCCATCAAATGTGGTTGTTACAAATGCTAGCTATGCTTTTTCTGGAGTAGTTAACCTATGAGCTTAAGAAAATTTGGTCCCATTTCTGTCTTTCTTTTGAAAAACGCATGACTTAAAAATGTGTTGCAACCTGATATCCTAAATTGTGTAAAATGTTACACAAATAATTTATAAACTGTGTGTGTGTGTGTGTGTGTGCGTTTGTGTGTCTGTGCAGATGTGATTAAAATTGTATATAAAAACAAATATGTTTTTTAAATATCACACAATTAGGACTCCTGCGACACAAAAGAACCACGTTCTGCCAGGTTTAGACTGAAAATGCCGTCCTGTACTAAAGCATACATACTCAGTTCGGTTCCATCCAAATATTCACCTCTAATCAATTCAATCAATCAATTATATTAATCAGTTCAATTATTCAATTATTCAAATATTTAAATCAGCTCAAATATTCAAATACACGACAAAATTTAAATCAGTCTAAAGTCGAGCTCAATCGAACATGTTCAGTTTAAACATCAAATTAAGGTTAATTCAAGCGCTCAGTCGAGCTCAGATCATCAGTGAGTTTTAAAATAAGGTTTTTTACATCAGGATTTCCAGTGGCTGTGGAACGTATCGGGCTGTGTCTCTTGTTTTAGTGAAGAGACGCTGAAACGGCGCTGATGGTGCGGATCTTGGACCGAAACCGCGCTAAAGTGCGTTATTGTTTCCCCGCTGTGTGCGCGCGCTAATGATCCGCAGGCCGTTAGCGCCGTTAGTGGCGCGCGACTCATGTGGATTCCGCGCGTTCCAGAGAAAAGAGGAGAGAAAAAAGAGCGAGAGAGGAAAAAAGGAGGCCATCATCAATCATTTATTAGTGCAAACCCGCATTACGAGCATTAGCGGGATGTGTATTGGTGCGCTGTCATTTCACTTCTTTCGTATGCAAACGCCTCCATCATAAGAAGAGAGGAAGAGTGTGTATTCACGCCATGTCAGCGCGAGGAACCAAATATTTTGTTTTGGTTCTTGTTGATTTGCTACCTCGATACGACAGGCAGTCTCAGCTGGTTGATGACCAAATCTGAAATGTTTCACCTCCAATAACAAAACTGAAGAGAGTTCAGATCGGCCACAACACGTGACTAAATGTGTAAATTTGTGTGTGTGTACATATATGTGTA
>JBBPCZ010000012.1:5827463-5844311 GCA_037974445.1 Brycinus macrolepidotus
CACACACACACTCTACTGTACAGATATTATAGTCCCAGCAGTTATAACCTGAATTACTTTAGAAAGCACAGTAAATTCCCAAAAAAGCTGAACTGCAAATTATTCATTTGCAATTTAGGGCAAAAAAAATATTTTAACATTTTGAGCAACACTATAAGTATTCATTATAAAGCTCTGTTTATGAAGCCATAGCTTTCCCATTCAGAAGAATACCACTATGTCATTACAAGGCAATATACAGACAGTTTTGCTTTTTTTAATTTTTCAGTTTTGTTTGCTAATCAAACAATATAAAAAAAGAAAAAACATTTTACACTTTTAAATGTGGTTATGTCTGATTAAGCTTAGTTTTATATTAAATAACTATTAATGGTGATCAACTGCAAATGTTGCTAAAGCACATTACATAATTTTGCTGATTAGTTAAAGTCATTTCACTCATCTAGTCCTGAAACAGATGAGTAAAGAGTAAAACAAGAATAACATTTCTTGTGAATTGTTAAAGGGCCCCTATTTTCAAGCATTTTTACCAGAGGTCAACTTATGATACATATGTGGTTTAATATACCAAAAATAACCATGAATCATGAATAATTAATTTTCCAACCTCTCATTAGAATCCTCTTGATTTAAGCAAGCTGTATTTTTACTGTGCCTTTAAGATTGACGTGTAAATGAGTGCACTGTGCCCCTATTCAAAATGCAGCCCAAATTGAAACACTCCTTATAACTTCAGCGTGAATGGGTGAACTGTTGCAGGGTAGACATGTGGATATATTTACAGTTGTTGTTTTTTTTGTTACTTCACAAAAACAGTGAAGTTAAAATGGGCTGTTTTTGCAGCTTGATTTCCATGTATGGGCCGAACAGACAGGGGAGTGATTGGTACATTATGAAACTTAACATTGTTTACACACTGTAATTTTGTGGTCCACATTTTAACTGAATTTACCTTGTGTCTGTTTTTGCTCATGCATGCTTGTTTGCCAGCATGAAAATTCATTAATGTTTTGTACAAATATAAAAGTTATGATCGATATCTTTATTACTGATATAAAAATGTGCTTTTCCGATAAACATCAGCTGTTATTGTTATAAATGGAGATGGCATTTTGGAATGAAACTCTTCAAATGTTGCCACTGTTTTAGTAGAAGTGTTTAGTAGAAGTATTTTTCTTTCATTTACTGATGGAGCTGGAAAGAGCATATTTAGCTGAAATCAGTATAAAGTTACAAGAAGAGAGCACAATAATGACTTAAAGGAAACTGGGGTCAGTTTGATCGTATTTGAAAAATACAATATGTAATTACATCACAGCCAAATCAAAGTGAAACTGCTCCCACTTAAATAATAAAAAAAGAGGTTCATTTACCTCCAAGTTTAATATATTCTAAGGCTTATTATTCAGTAAGTACTGGACTGCAGTATAAACTGGTTGAATATTTCTTAAGTGTGTAATAGAAGTTTCGCCATACTTACAGCTTAAATTCAGTCTGTTTGCTCTGTTGAGCCATTTGATCCATTTGTTTCCAGCTCTAATGTTCGCTGATGCTTCAAATGCTGGTAAACATCGATACGTAAAAGTCTGATATACACTCTGATATACACTTAGATTTACCCATATCTACTATTAGCCCACCCAAAAACGACAGCTAAAGTGTGCCTTTAATTATGTTAATCTTATTTGTAAATAAATCAAATCCATGAATAAATATTTGACATATTTGAAATTCTATTACTGATCCAATGATAATACTCATCACATAGCCATCATCACCATATTTGGACTGGGAGCAAAAACAAGGTACCTAAAGAAGAGTTGTCCAGTTCTGAAAATGGATCATTAAATCTGAGGGTATAGATGCCAAAATAATAAATACAAATTGTGAGAATATTTATGTTGGATATTACTGTTTCTTTTAAATATGTGTTTTTTTTAATATTGTGAATTTTATTTGTTTATTTGTTTATTCTGTTCTGTGTATGTGCGTGTGTGAGAGAGAGAGAGCTCAGTCTGTGCATTTGTCTTGTGCAGGTGAAAGAGGGTGCTTACTTCAGCATGTTTTTTCACAATAACTATATCATGCTCTAACAGTAATAACTCTTATAACATGGCTCTTATAACATGTTAGTAATTTTGTTCTACAACATACAAAACAGAAAGTGAACCTTAAATAAGTTTAATAAAATTAAACATCATCTCCCTGTTCTGAAAACGTGGCCTGTGATCAAATTATAGCCAGGATGTTATTCAGGATAACACACTCCCTCTCGTGCTCCACTGCAGGAGTGAAATTCAAGATTCGGCCTACCAGCAAATTTGCCATGCTCTTCCCAAACAGCAGTCTAAGTGCGGCTTCCGATTATTGACATAAATTTTGAGTGACTTTGAATGATTTGGGGTCAAACCGAAGGTCAAATATTATGGTCTCAAAACATACCTGAGATGCAACGATGATGGGTAAGAACTGGTTGTTCAGACTGTCCGTCAAAGACATTTCCACTGACTAGACCTTTCAAACCTGTGAGGTCATTTGTAACACTTTTAACATTTCTAACCTTTGCAGGGTGTGTAAGCATATCTGTATGGCACCAGCAAGGCCTAGGGGAGTCTGGGGTGGAGTGAGGTGTGTGTGTGGAGTGAGGGGTGTGTGTGTGTGTGTGTGTGTGAGTGAGTGTGTGAGTGTGTGTGTGTGTGTCTGGGTGTGTATGCGTGTGTGTGTGTGCGTGAGTGTGTGTATGGGAGCGGTCTCTCATTCTTATCTAAGCTACTGCTTCAGTGTGCATTTCCTGTCCCCCACAAACTGCTTCCTGTCCTTGGCGTAGGAGCACACACTGTCCGCCTTCAGACATACACACACACACTCACATGCACCCACATGCGCGCACACACACACATACGCGCTCACACACAGACTGTCGCCAGGCGAGCCTTTCTGGGGAATTACACAATAGCACTGGCTCCTGAGTGCCGAGAGGGACTTTACATGAGTCAAACGGAAGTTGTATATGTGTTAGCACTGCGCATATACACATGCACACACACACACACACACACACACACACACACACACACATCACCATACTCTGTGTATAGCAGTAAAATAGATGATGACAGTAATACAGCTCCAGTATAGCGTGCACTCCCTCTGTGCCCTTACACAGGGGACAATACTTTTGGAGAGGTGTGTGGCTCTGAATGCAGTGTGTGTGCGTGTGTGTGTGTGTGTGTGTGTGTGTGTGTTCCAGTGTGAGAGTTATAGGGGAGTTCCTGTGTGTAGAATTAGAATCTGCATATACGTACAGTCTGACCTTTCACCTGCAAATACGACAAACACACAGATTGCGCTCTCTCTCTCTCTCTCTCTCTCTCTCTCACACACACACACACACACACACACACACAGGATTTTAGGTATATGTAGGACTGGTATGATAAAAGCCAGCTACTCAATTAAAAACTGCAGAAATCCAAAATCTGTATTTATTCTCAAAAATTCATTATCAAATGTTGACTGTATTTAAGGGTATATACTCTAATGTTAAATGTTTTTACAGACAAACACACTTACTGTTGAGATACATAATGTATATATTTTTAAATCACTTCAGTAGTGTTAAATACATTTTTCTTGGTTGCACTGTACTTTCCCTAACCTGAGCAGAAAGCTTGTTAAAGTGTACATATGTGTGTGTCTGCGTAACAATACAGCAACCCTAACAAATTCAAGACACATAGAAAAACAAACACATACACACACGTACATGTGCACGCTGAATAAGGTTGTTGGAAAATAGGATGTGGTTTAGGTGAAGTTCTCAGTTATTCCCGGAACACGCCACGCACGACATGCCCTCACTTCTCAAAATGAATCTTCATAACACAAATTCTGCTAAATTACCTCAGTGAAAGATAAAAATAACTCTTCAAAATGTCAAACAGTATCTGAAAATAAAACAGAAAAATAAGTCCAGTATCAATCTTTTCTGCACTGATATCACAAACAACCCCAGAATCTCACTCTCTCATATATGCACATTCACACACTTCATATCTTGTCACTTCATAACCACGATTATATTAAGTATATGATATGATTCATTATACATCATTTAAATAAAAACAAAAAAAATCCCTAATATTTTTCAAAATGTAATGACTTTTGTCTACCCCTGAAACTCTTACCAATCACTGAGAGAAATGGCCTATGCCAAAGTTCACACTTTGTGTACTGGTGTGCATGTTCAAGTTCTTTCCAGTAAATGTTCAAGTGTATTCCATTTCTTAAACATGCAAAACAGGCATTTTTAAACATGCACAAGAGCCCACTAAACATGCAGCTTTTCCCAAAGACAGCACTGAAATGGTTTAAATCCCACAGTTCAATGTAATGGTGATGTCTTGGCCCAGGAAACACAACAGTAACACTGCGAGAATGTCATCAATCACTGAGTGCAACTGAACAAGCACATACATGCTCTTGATAAAAAATCTAACGCAGGTCAAGTTAGTGCACATTTTAAGCAAAAACAAAAAGTTTAGGACAGGCCCAAAATGTTCAACTAGCTTAGAGACCCTTCCTGATACTGTGTCACTTAGAAATTTGTCTCATTCTCGAAGGAAAATCCGTCATTTCTGATGCACGCTGACTAAGTTTATATTACTAAACTGTTAATGTTTTGCCAGTGTACTGCAGATAACAAGTATGTTCTTCTTCTCAGTAGGGGGTCTTTTTATATTTGTAATGTAAAAGCTTAATTTAAAAATAAAAGTGCTGCTTATTTTTGTGCCATGACTGTATGACAATATCCACAACTTTAATTCATGTTGATTTCCAGTGTGGTAAAATGCTCAGCTGGGAAAGCAGTAAAGCCTGAATTGTTTACTCGCCAATCACATCATGATATGTGGCCTAATGTGTGTATAAATTAAAAAGTGGATAGTAAATAAATGTTGAAAATATTTTACTAATCACACAAAATTATGGTATTTTAACTCAAAAAGGTTTTTAGTTCTGTTGCCTTACCATTACAAGTTCTTTTAAGCTTTTAAGCTAAAATACCATTTTTTACACAAAACTGTGTGATATATATGCTATTTATAGGGACATGATGTACACACTTGAATCAAATAAATTCAATGCATCACTTTTCAGTGCACTCCACTGAATCTACTTGAGAGTTTTATTGGAATTATCCAAACCGTATATCCTCTTTTTTGGCTTAAATACGAAACGTCCGAGCAGAAGCTTCTGCTAAGCACACCTGTGCTGGAGGACCACAACCACCACTTCCTCATGCAGTGATGTAAACGCTCACTGCACAGGTTTGCATGCTAACCTTATTAAGAAACTGCATGTGGTCAGGGGGCTTTGATCTGGACAGAGTGGAGCTGCCCTGCACATGTTCATGTTTTCCTGCTCTAACGCATCTCATTCTGATCATTAGCTAATGATGTGACTCAGGAGTGGGAACCCGGCAGCACAGGTGGGCTGTAAGACTGGAGTTATCTGGTCTAATCTTGAAAGCCCTGTTCTCACACCGCTATCTGCACTTTTGCTCTCCTGTCACTGTTTGCAAATGCAGCCAGTACACTCACCCCCTGATCCTCTGTGAAAAAGGTGAGAAATTCGAATCCTTCCCTCAGTAGTGGCGTTAAATCAATAATGGAATGTGGGGTAGAGCAGTTTGATAGTACTTCCATGTCTAGATATATCAGCATGAACCACAGATGTTAATCTTATAATGCAAGAGACACTTAATTAATTGATTAATTAATTAATTGTGCATATAATAGTTTCACCATTTCTACTTCTTTAGCTCACATGAAAGAAAGAAATATGATACCAAGTGAAAGAGTCCTAGAAAATGGTTGCTTTGGTTAATAGTGAGTCAACGTGACTGGACTTTCTTTGCTTCCTTAAAGACAACTCTTCATTCATCCAAGGGGCTTCATCCGGTCAGGTCTGGACAATCAAAACCCTTTAGATGTTGTTGTTAGAACTCTTGGGAGTGAACCTATACCAGTTGCTCTCAGTCCTGGTCCTTGTCCAGTCCTGCATATCTTAGTTTGTACTATGCTCAAGCACACCTGATTCAACTAACCAGAAGCACTTCTAAAAATCTTCTTCTTAGGAAGAAGAAACACTTTTGGTTCTCTAAAGAATCTTTCGTGGATGTTTCTTTAAAGCAGTGATTTCCGACGCTGTCCTGCACATTTTAGTGCTTCCCATGCTTCAGCACACCCACTGTAACTCAATAAAGCAGTCCAATCTTATCCACAAAGGGTGGTTGTGGTTGAAGGTTTTCATTTCAACAAAGCAGGAGCTCACGATTGTTTGACGACTGAGACCAATTGATTAAACAAGTGGAGTCATCTGTGCTCCTGTTAGTGTGGTATGAAAACCAGCAGTATAGGACTGAACTCTCTGCAGTGTGAGGCTCTTGTGAGCTGAGCTGATTAGTTGGATCAGGTGTGTTTGGAGCAGGAAAAACACTAAAATGAGGACCAGGGTTAGGAACCACTGCTTTATGTAATAATGAGATGTGCAATTGTGGAAAAATCTTTTTAAAGTTTAAAGAAGTTATGCAGTATTTTTCAAAGGACATACAACTTTTCCTAGAAAGTTTTAGGAGAGTTTATTAAGCCATTCCTGAGCTGAAGTGGGTCTGCTGGAGCAGGGAAAACACTAGAAGGTGCAGGACAGGGCCAGGTTTGGGAACTGCGCAACCACAGGAAAGCCCATCTTGCAGACACTCCTTCACATCACTCTTGATCAGTATAATGAATTTGCTTAGCACAATAAAGTCCCCCCTCCACCCCAGAGAGAAAAAAAAACAATCAAAACCTCTTCATCGTTTCATTTTCTGACGCAAACGGAACAGAATCGGACTCCGCTCCTTTTCTCTTTTTTCTTTATTTTAGCTCTTGATCCACTGAACTCCCAGCTCCCACCGGATCACCACCGAAACTCTTACTGAGACCCCCCGCCCCATCGCCCTCCCACCGCGCGCGCCATTGGTCGCCTCCCAGCTTAAAGCAGGCAGCCGCGAGCAGGAGGTAAAGGCTTCTGCTCACACCTCTCCAACTTTGCGTAGTCTCTCTCTCTCTCTCACTCACTCTCACTCAGTCTCTCTCTTTTCATCTCCTCTCGCGCGCGTTGAGCGCGTCCCGGACCCCGGCGACCCCAAAAGAGCCCCCAGATCTCTCCAGTACCGGGTGGCGATAGGGGGGTCGGGCGGGCGTGTGCGAAGTGTCGGACATGAGCAGCCCCGATGCGGGCTACGGCAGCGACGAGCCGCGCGTGAGCATGGCCGGCGCGGGCCGGTGCGCGTGGACCGAGGCGCAGAGTCCCGCGGGCGAGAGCAAAACGGCGCGCGCGCGCACGGAGCCCCGCATCCGCAGACCCATGAACGCGTTT
The DNA here is from genome assembly GCA_037974445.1 of Brycinus macrolepidotus. Classification (NCBI taxonomy): domain Eukaryota; kingdom Metazoa; phylum Chordata; class Actinopteri; order Characiformes; family Alestidae; genus Brycinus; species Brycinus macrolepidotus. The sequence goes on from JBBPCZ010000012.1 coordinate 5,834,886, forward strand.
ATGGTCTGGGCCAAAGACGAGCGCAAGAGGCTGGCGCAGCAGAACCCGGACCTGCACAACGCAGAGCTCAGCAAGATGCTCGGTGAGAGTGTGTGTGATAGAGAGAGAGAGTGTGTATGTGTGTGTGTGTGTGTGTGTGTGTGATTCCACATTACGATGGATCACTCAAAAAGTGAGGATATTTTCTCCTCTTAGAGTTTACCTTTCAGGCTCAAGTTATCCGGCTAACTGAGAATACTTGTGGTCAGAGCGCGCTTTTCCTACACTTATGTAACACGAATGAACATGGCTAAAAAAAAAATCCCCTCATCAGAGATTAATTTCATTAGGAGGTTTTAAGCTATTGGAAAAGGGGGGAGGGGAGGACGATTTAAATGGAACGAACCATATTTAGATAATTATGTGTTTATTCTTACCTTCAAGTGGTAAACAAGCATTGATAAAGGAGCGGAAATGAATGTAACCGTCTTGCCCTGTAAACTCTGCAGTTTAATGTAGCTCCTCTGGTTTTATTTTGGTGTTGATGTGTATTAGTGGACATAAGGCTATACAGGACAGCATGTGGGCCACAAAGGCATGGGACAAGAATAATAAACCTATTTTTTATGTGCCTATTTAAAGTACTTATTATTATTATTATTATTATTATTATTATTATTATTATTATTGCTACACTCATGAGCACCAGCTGAAACTAAAATAGACTTAAGTTTCCAAAAGCGTCTCTGCTTACCTGTTGGCCAGAACACCTGAATCCCTTCTGCAGACCACCAAGAAAGACCTGTTGTTCAAGATACTGACAGCAGGAGTTTTGTGGTTCATCTCAAAGGCCCACAGTTTGTCTTTTTGGAATGTCAGGTTATAGAATGTAGTTGTGACTTTGCTTTAACTGAGAAGATGCAAAAGCTGAAGAACAGACTGAGGAAATCATATTAAGCTGTGAAGTTTACTAATTTTAATCAAAACTGCTTCGTTTAACCACTGCTACTAGTTTTAATATGCTTAGCACTTTGCTTAGATTTTATACCTCATCCATTTTCATATGAGAACAGGATGTGTACCAATTGAAGGCAGCTGTCTCGATGTCTTTCTATATAATTAGTCAGTGAGTTAGAAGGCATTGGGGAAACTGTGATAAAGGAACCTGCAACGGAACTGTTTGAGACCATTCAATTCGGACATGACCTTTCCAGGTGCCTTTCTGCCTCAGAATACATCCTGAGTGGGCAACATTTCTTACATTTTAGACACAATTATTCTCTCTTTCCTAGGATGTAAAGGTAAATAACAATATAGAAATTATTTTTATTTAATATCTTCACCATCAGAACAAAACTATGTAACTTCAATTTTGTTGTCTTTATTCTTATTACATCATTTGAAAGTGCCAGTCAGTTTACTCTAGTTCAAAATTTCATGATGAACAGACCAACAGAAATGCCCTTCAATATAACTTAAATATGAAATGTAAAATTTTGTTACATTAACATTGAAAGTTATGAATTGTTTCCCCTATCCTGCAAAGTTATATAGAAGATTTTGTTCTGACAGCGATAATGTGTTTATTATATTAAAAATATTTAATATGTGTTTATTCACAAGTTTCCTGCATAGAGCTTTAAGCAAAATGATAAAAGTGCTTCTGAGTGATCCGTTTAACGCAGTCTTACTGACAGAAAGGAAATTTCCTCCTATAATAAAGGCAGCTGATGGAGCTTAGCTGTGAAGCAAGAGGTCATCGGTTTGATCGTAGCTGATAACAGCCATTGTGTCCTTGAGGCACTTAACCTCCCATTGCTCCTGAACTCTCCCCGTGGCAGGGACAGTGCTTTAGGCAGAAGCGTCAGTTAAATGCGACACAGTTCTATGTTGTACTAAGTTCTACAAGATGAACTTCCTTAAGTCAGTTGTTTATTTCTGTGTATGGCTAGAACCATTAAGATTTCAGTTTTGCATGTGGAATTACAGTCTAACAAATTGTCTCATGTTACTGGAAAAGTGTTGGTATTGGGTCAATTTGAGTTACACTTAAGGACCCCCCTTTTTATCCTCGTGTCCTGGTGTTCGGAATGATTGCATGCAGGGCATTCACAGATATGAGGCCACATGATTTTTGACTGCATTGGGCCAAATGGCTGCATTATAACTGTGTTGTCTGTACAATTCTCCGTTACCTTATTCACTCTAGGCAAATCAGTACCAATGAAACCGGTTCTAATAACTTAAAAATACATTGATAGAACATGGAAAGTCACATAAACTTTTGAAACAAATGGACTGCTCTCTTTTTAAACACAGTTCAAATGGGTCTGCACAAAGGAATACTTTAGAAGTTTATTTAATTATATTCCTCTAGATACATTCAGTTCTTTTAAGAAATAACATTTTCTTTTAGGTGATGTTTGTATTCAAGTATAAAATTGTTGTATTTAAGTCTATCTTAACATCCACTTCAGTCACTCGCCAGCATAATTACATTTTAGTACAGTTTCACAGTAGTGATTTAATATGTATTAGTACTGTAGTATAGCACTGTGGTTACAATAGTCTTAAGAGTTATAACTGGATAAAAGGCCAAGGGTTTAAGGGGTTAACCTTTTTTAACAACTGACCGTAAGGAGCAGTACTTTAACTGACAGTTGTATCTCTCTTTCTCTTTTTGTAGGCAAGTCATGGAAAGCATTATCTATGTTAGACAAGCGACCTTTTGTGGAAGAGGCGGAGCGGCTGCGTGTGCAGCACATGCAGGATCATCCGAACTACAAGTACCGACCTCGTCGCCGCAAACAGGTGAAGAGGATAAAGCGGCTGGACTCAGGCTTCCTGTTGCCTGGCGCCTCTGAGCCCCCAGCGCCTTTGGGCATGGACAGTCTGGGGGTGGGTTATTCCCTGCCCCCTGTGGGGTTGCCTCAGGCCGGCCTACCTCAGTACTGTGATGCACAAGGACTGTTTGAATCCTACAGCCTGCCCACCCCGGACTCGTCCCCAATGGACGCCATGGCGACGGAGACCGTGTTCTTCGCCGGCCACACTCAGGAGGACAGCCACTCTCAGGCAGCTTACGGCTATCATCACCACCACCAAGACTACGCATCTCCAGGGCATCAACACACATTTATCAATCCACCGGTCCAGGGCAATAACCGTAGTGACACACACTCCCACGTTAGCATTAGCGCGCATACGAACATTAACTCACATATTAACACACACGCTCATGCCAACGCACAAGCCAACCTATTGGGAAGTGCACACTCTCAGGAACTTGGGAATGCAAACAGCAGCCATAACGTGAATGCTCACCACAATCCCCTCCATTCGCATTCTTTATCTCAGGCGATCTTCAACAGGAGCCTGTCGCCTAGCTCCAGTCAGGCCCCGCCCCCCACCTACCTGAGCTGTCCATCCAGCCTGAGTGTCTTCTATAACCCCGCCTCTCAACTGAAACGTCCAGTTGAGCAGCTGTCACCTCCCCAGGACGGTCATGCACATCCTCACACCGTGGCTGAGCAACACTCGCGGCCCCCTACAGAAGCCCACAGACATGGTCCAGAAATGCTAAATGAAGTGGACAGTAGTGAATTTGAGCAATATCTGTCATACGGGGTTCCTCACGCACCCATGCAGGGATCCGACCTGATCTCCTCTGTACTGTCTGACGCTAGTACTGCTGTGTATTACTGCAACTATAACAACACCTGAAGACCCTACAGCATGTTACACTGAAAAAAAGAGTACATACTTTCCATGAAAATGTATATTAAGACATTTATTGCCTAATGTAAGTCAACCAAGAGACAAATCTGCCCTAAAGTACAATGCTTTATTCATGTGGAAAGGATGTACACATCTGAATCAAATAAATTCACCTTCTCACTTTTTAACTCCTGAGCTGGCAGTAAAGAAAGACCTAACACTGTCTGAAAGTGTTACAGCAACCAGGAAACATGTCCTTATTGGAATTTTTATTCATAGAAACATGCAATGAGTTAAAATGCTTACAAAAGTAACATGAATTCAGTTTGAATAAACTGATTTTTTTTTTAAACTTTTTAATATTTCAGATGAGACACACAATCCTGAGAAATACTGTAAATATGTTTTTATAAAATGAAGTGTACAGTGATTAGATTTAAAATGTAATTTCATACTTTTTTTGCACTTTCAGGAAATAAAAGTCTCAAAGATCTTGGTATTTTTTTTGCATCACGTTTTTGTCTTTTTTCCCCGTACTACCCCCCAAATTTGCATTGTGCACTTCTGACCCTCTTTCTTTCTCCTCTTTGTGTGTGTGTGTGTGTGTGTGTGTGTGTGTGTGTATTCTTGCTTCAGGGAAACTAAGATTAACACACTTCTTCCTGTTTAAGGCAGCTCTGTTGGCTCCAATGACTTAAATATGATCGTAATCTCTGCACCTTCACCAAACAAAGTCCATCATTAACATCAATAAGAGCCTGAGCTCACCCACCCATATACGCACACACACAAACGCTCTCAAACTTTCACACAAACACAGGCCTGTAAGAGCCCGAGAATAAAAGTCAGGCCAACGGAGAAGCCATGTATTGTGCTTGGTCTCATAATAGAAACAATTAGCGTTCGTCTGAACTGGTTTGTGTGTTGCTGCGAGTGTGCAGCTCATTTTCTGTTTGAAAAAGGAAGAGGCTCTTTGGACGAGGTCACTGACACTGACCTGCCGTCCCTTTTTAGCAAACTGACGGAAACATGCACCAACGACAAGTTTTTAGACACAGACCCCCAGATTCCCACACTGACCCATTCAGCATGTGTGTGTGTGTTTGTGTGTGTTGTTTTGTAAGTTACAAGCCAAACAATAGGCTTTGTCCCCACCCAGAAGCACCTGAGTGGGTGTGTTTGCGCTTGTAACAAAGAATGAGCTGTGTGTGCTGTGTGCTGGGAACAGCTGGGTGAAATCTACCTAATACCCAAATTAACCAGCTGATTAATGTAAATCCTAATATTGGCCTCAGACACAGAAAGACAAGCCCAAAGCCCCTCTTAATACGTCACAGCCATATTCATGAACCAGTAAAGGAATAATTCAGTTAGTAAAGCTAAAGGTGCGAATAACCTTAAATGAAAGGAAACTTCTTAGAATATTCAAATGACATATATATATAATCTTTGAAATATGTGGATTATATTCTAAGAGCAAGAGTGAAAAAGTAAAAAAAAAAGCTTAAAACGTCTATTCAGTGTGAAAAAAACAAATCACTAAAAACATTGACAAACAAAATTTCCCAAAAGTGAAAAAAAGTAAGAAATTACAATTTATTACACTAATCACCGTACACTGTTCATTTTAAAAAAGAATATATTTGCAGTGCTTCTCAGGATCTTTTGAAACATTTCAGTAAATGTATGTAATTCTAGGCATTTTAACTCCCGTCCATTGTATGTTTCTATGGATTCACATGCAAGCGACGATGAGTTAGATTACATGTTTACTACTGTAAGTATTTAAAGTATCCGTCTACAGCCCTGATAGACAACCATGACCACAATAACAGCTAACACTGGTAAAACGGACGCTAGAGTCTTTTACACTCAAGTTCTGTAAGTGAAGGACACAGTGTCCATCAGAGGCAGCTGCAATGGACAGGGCGTCTCCTGTCTGAAACGGAATGTATGTGTGTGTGTGTGTGTGGGTGCACGTGTATTTGAATGTATGTGTGTGAGTGACTGGGTTTTATAATCCTTGGAATATGAGTCTCCTCCCTGGCCTTATCACTTTCATAGGCACGGCTTTCCCAAACCCAGTCCAGTTGTGCTGCTTCTAAATATAAACTCACACTTGATCGGCGCTCCAAGCTCTGACACAATAAGCTATTTTCACTGATTTGACCCTTACGAGTATATATATCACTCCTGCTTACACACACAGTCTTAAAATGTTCCAGTGAGGTAAGGGTTTTGTGAGAACTCGGTTTCAAAGGCTGTTGTCTGAATAGGCTGTTGTTTGATTGTAATGAATATTTCTCTTGCAGTAAACAGAGCTTGAACACACATTTATATGCATTTTTGCCACACAATGGTTCCATTACATAATTTGGAGTTTTTGAAAGGGTACGTGTAGTTTGTTATTCAATTCAGTCAATTTCCAGTGTTTGGCCTTTTCAAAACTGTGTTTACTCCATTAATAGCTATAGATTTCTGATGTACTAATATTATCCACAGATAAGCCAGAGTCATCATACGGTTCAGAAACTGGTTGCATATAGTGAGAGTCATCACTCAACATGTTACTGGAGCTGCTCCTAAATTAGCTTTTCAGGTGTCCATGCTGCCCTGACTTTCCTGCCAAATGTCTCAAAATAAAACACATGCGGTGGTGTTATTTTGTTACATAAGAATCTTTTCCAAGTGGGAAAAGCAAATCATGTGAGCTAAAATGACCATTTGTGAGAAATTCGGTCTGTATTGAGGACGTTGTTTATACTAAACTGTATAAATAACAATATTATAACAGTTTTTCTCGTAAATCGCTGTATGTGATCTCTACATCTGATGGGAAGTAATAGGTAGAAATCAATGTATACATTACATTAGTTTAGTGTTTACATTTGTGAGAACATAAGGCAATGTTATCTTTACTGTTTTAGGCAAAAATAAGCTGCATTTACTGCTGTGAACAGTAATCAGCCACTTAAATCTGTCTCCATGCCACAATTATTCTAACCTGTTATTAACATATAAAACTTGTAATAAGGTGGACAGGTTCACTGCATCAGCAGCACAGCAGTTCTGGAACATCTTAAAAATAGGTTCTGTTTTGCGGGCCGTCGGTGAAATATTTCAGAACAAAAAGATGAATGTGGTTCATTGTGTTTAATATTGGAGCATTTGTGGAAGTTTCCAAGAGCACCTGTCTGCATTTCCTCAGCAAGGGGACTGTCTAGGCTACTTACCCTGTGAAAGATTAGCTGGGAACATCCTCATTTGGTCAGGAAACCAAGTTCTCTAAAATTCACAGCGCTTCCAGTTCTCTGGGAAAGACAGAAGGATTTCCTCCTAAATAAAAATACATCAAAATATAACTAAATAAAGAAGAAAGGGCAGAAAATAACACAGGTCAGACACCTTTGTCAGCATATATGTATATGTGTGTGTGTGTGCGTGCATGTGTGTGTGTATTCCCACACACCTCTCATAACAGGGTCACAGCAATGTTCCTGTTTATCATTCAAGTTCCACATTTGCACCTGAGCAGAATAGGAACAGACACGCGAGCATAAACACACGTTGCAGTTGTTGGTTTTGATCGCTTTCAGTGGTCGGGGACTGACTGAATCTGTTCCAGGGTGGGGGTGATGGTCAGCTTGCAATAAGGCCTCTACAAGAAGCCTTCCACCATGACAGCTTAAAGAGTTTGGACTTTGATATCAGGGCATGAAAGCTATCTTGTAAAACAGATGTGTACTTTAGATAGATGTTTTAACCTGAAATTATCCACTAAAGCATTCTGAACATTACTGTCCTTGATGAGTCACTTCATGAGAACATGTTTTATTGAACGTGAAAAAGATATGTGTTTATTTATAATTTTCCTAAGAATTTGGTCATTTTTATATGTCCATATAGACTACCATTGAAGTTCTGTCAGAAATATTATTAAATGAAAGTTGAACTGACATCAGCCATTTGCCATGCTGAAATATATGTCTGTTTTCACATTAGCACAAAGTATATTAATTGAATATAAAAACAATAATTTTAATAGAAATACAATCATTTATCTGTCTTGAGTTTTTCTTTCCACCCTGTCACACCAACTATACATATATAATATACTGCCAAATTTAATTGACATGATAAATATTAAGAGACAACATTTAAGCTATCAGGGGAGCTAAGGTCAAAAGCTGAGAAATGTGTTAACACTTAATTTACTGTTTTTCTGCATCCTGCTACAAGTTTTCTGCGCCAAGCGTATCTTACCAATCCCGTAGACACAGTAAACCATCCTTTTCCTTATCATCTCTTTTGCAACATTCACAAAAAAGTCATGTAATTTACTGTCTAAAAAACTGACCGAAGGTCTAAGCTTGGTAATATTGTTTCAGTCAGTTTTACAGGAGAATTATCCAGCCCCTGTTCATAACACTTCCCTGTGATGGGGCTGGACTTAATACTACCATTAAAACGTTTACAGAGGTGGGGAAATCTTTAGATAAAAATAATCTTTAGATAAAAATAATTTCAAATTATGACCAAAAAAGTTTTTTTTTCTAAAATAAAAAAAGAATGTCCATTTAGCACCCACATCATGGAATGACACTTAAAGGCCCCTCCTTAAATGAACTGTCTGGAGTTCAGTATTTACCTTTTTACAGGCTAAGAGAAATGACTTTAAAAAAGATGCCACAGAAATAAAACCTTTAAAAACGAAATGAAAACTTTAAAAGTCTCAGAATATAAGCCAGAACATCGCAACTGTCAACCACTTACCCTCGTCCAGAAGAGATTCCCAATGTCTCATACAAAGCCTGCAGGTTTCTCAGAGCTGAACTGTTGAGCTAGTCATTAGCACTGTAGCAGTCTGATTAGTTTAGATAAAACGCCTGTATTTAGGCTGACAAACGACATTTAGATGAGTTCTGTAGGCGTAAAAAGAGTTTCAGCTTTAATACATATAATATACAAAAAATGTTTCTCATTTAAGGCCAATAAAAAATGAAAACCACACGAACTTTGCTATCAGAGACAGTAGACAGGGTTCCCTGCCGCAGGTGAGTGTTGGTGGTTTTTCCCGCCAGAGGTCGCGCGCGCGCTGTCAAACTCACGCACGAGAAACTCACCGGACCCTAAAATCCCTGAAAACCTTCAGTTTAGCTGCAGATTTTTCCACTTAAAGTCACAGATTCACTCTGTTATGTTTTATTCACTTTTATTCATTCGAGAGCCTCATCACATAAATTATATGCTTGTTCATAAACTGCTTTGGAAAATGTATAAGTTTAAAAAAAATGTATAAATTATAAATTAAAATATATGTGTGTGTCTGAGAACAGGTTTTCAATAAATTTGGGGAAAACATTTGGTTTTTAATCCTTTGGTTTTAATGTAGTCGGCAATGCAGTACTCAAAGCTACGAATTCAGTTAGCAGTTTATCATGTGTGATGGACAGATACATGGCAGGAAAGGGGTCAAGGTTGATAAAGCCAGATTATTTAGCCAGAATTTCAAAGATTCTGGACAGGAAAACAGTGGACAGGAGCTCCAGTTCCACATTATTTTAATGCATTCAAATAAGCTTTAGGGTTATTCTGAATTTTCCCTCGAGTGCTCTCCTTGAATCTACTCATTATCAAATACTTGGACTGCTGAAAGTCCAGGAGTTGCTCTGGTAGAGTTGTGCGGTGTATATAAGACTGCACACAGGACTGTTCTTCATTATCCTGAAA
>JBBPCZ010000012.1:5844411-5863710 GCA_037974445.1 Brycinus macrolepidotus
AAAAAAAACAAAAAAACATGTAAAACTTTGACTGGCGATGGATTAGACCCTGATGGATTAGACCCAGTCAGCAATCTAATAAACAGTAAATTATCTAAAACTAATTGAGGCAACATATTGATAGAATGAGGGAATTGGTCCATGTGGTCTGGACTGGGTTGTTGTGTTCTTTTTTTTTATATTCTTTATTTAAAGAAAGCAATGTAAATTTCAAAGTGTGCATCAAATCAAGAAAGATTAGTTTTCATTTTTCTGTTATTTAAATATTTTAAACAATTACAATTATATCATCAGCATAATAAGACAAAAGAAAATGGGGAGAAAAAAATGGGTTGTTGTGTTCTAAGTCAAACTATATGAAACAAAACAATTATTGGGAAGAATTACCAACATTAAATGTGATCCACTATGTTCTCCTACTAGGCACAGTTGTGAGCAGTCATGTTTACTTATCCTGGGAGTCTGATAAAAACGTGGCAGAACATAAAATAAATCTTAGAAACAAACCTTTTCAAGACTTAAAGTAGTGGCATCTGTATTATAACATTTTCTTCTCTGATCATGAACATTAATATGTTCGTTTTATGAACGTAAAAATGTTCGTTTTTATGAACATAAAAATGTTCATATCAAGTCAGTCTGTAATATAATTTATAGTCTATCTTTTAGTTAAAAAAAAAAAAAAGTAACTAACATTAGAGCTTCACAATCTCAAAACAAAAATGGGGCCACAGTTGAGACCAGTGAGCTTAAATGGGTTTATCTGACAAAACTGACAAATTAGAATTGGCAGTAGTAGACACAGTGGTCTAATAAAACATCTAATGAACTGTGTATATTTTCAGAATCAGGATACTAAGAAATATAGATATTTGGGGGTATTTTAAACACAAAGGACATCACTGGTAAAATCTGGGGGTTTCCACATGCAAGGATGTGAGCTGAGGGGAAAGAGCAGTCTGATAAAGGATCTAAGTGAGTGAGGGCCTGTGTGTGTGTGTGTGTGTGTGTATGTGTATATGCGTGTAGGTTAGATTTATGGTGAGTAAGCTAAAGGTGAGACTATTGTTCTGTAGAAATCTAGTTGGATGGCTATTTCCTTATGACACAAAAGTGTGTGTGTGTGTGTGTGTGTGTGTCTAGGAACATTTATCTATGCTGTCTGAGCTTTTATGTTTGAATTGGAGTATATATCTTTGTCTAGACCTATTTTTGACTGGTGAGCGTGCTTTTGGTGCTGTGTGTGTATTTTTTTGTGTGTGTATGTGTGTGTCTTCACTCTGAGGAAAGACCTGTGGATAACCTGGGCAGATTAGCAGGCTGGCATGGTGTGGGGTTGGGAGGGCAGCCTGGACGGGAATTCCAGTGGAAGAGCGGTCAGGACCCGGAGCAGCAGGGAGCCGGGCAGGAGGAAGTGTTTTGCCAGGAGTCAACCCTAGGCCTGGAATCTCTGCTTCCTCCACTCTGCACACCCACCTCTTAAAAAGAAAACGGTCTGGAAAAACCAGGAATTCTCCTTCCATCACTTTTTGGGTCCCAGTTCAACCATTTACAGGGTTTGGCCACTCAAAAGGTCATCTGGAGTCTTAGTGAATAGGACAGAAAATGAGGTTAGCTTATGGGAGAAGGAAAATATAATTTGTTTTTTGAGGGTGCATTTGTATGTGTGTGTGTGTGTGGGTGGGTGTTCTACATGTCACACTTCTTGAATACAAATCAGAATCTCCTTCTTCTGCACGAGGGCACTCCGGATCATTGGACCTGAGTTTGAACACTGGAACTGCTTTATTTAACTCTAAACTGTTTCAAACTTCAGCTCCAGCCCTTTTTAACCACTCAGACAATCATGGTTAGTGGAGAAATATGTCATTTGTTGTTTTGAGCATGCATGTGTGTGTGTGTATGTGTGCACGCGCAAGTTTCACATATCAAACCTATCCCTTATTTCATCCTAAATGTGTCCCGAATAGTTTCTCAGTAAGAGAGCACTCAGGGATCTGGTGCCGGCGCCGAGACTGCAGTGAAGGGTTAAATATAGTTACACACAGCAGCCACACACACACACACACACACACACGCTCGCATACACATGCATGCATTCTATCCAGATATCTCAATACTGCAGAGCTTATGAGTAAAAATATTTGGACGTCAGCTTGCCACGTGTGTGTCTACAGCTGAGGGTCCTTTGCTGATTAAGCAAAGAGAAGACGCTATTTTCTGATCACATTAATTACAGATCTCTGTTACACACACACACATGCTTGTAGTTTCTTATCAGTGAAGGTAAATGGGGCTCGCTCTGCTGGATGTTTGGCATTCCTCCTCTCTGTTTTGTTTTGGGAATGGTTCAGACTCGGCAGGAGACCACACCGGCATTCCAAACTTCTTCAGTTCCTGCAGGTCCAACATTCTTTCCCTATGTAGACACACTTATGGAACATGTGCACATTCCCACTCATCATGGGTAGTGGCGGTTGTTTGATCTTTCTTAGCCTTAAACCAACCTTACAGCAGGCAATCTGTATGTCTCCCTGCATGTGTGTGTTGATCATGTGTAACAGGCAGTGTACGTATAAGTATGTTTGTGTGTTGACTCTGATTTAATTCTCTGTAGAGATAGATTTTGACTTCTTGCTTAATATCGTGAGAATGAGACCATATAATGTGAGCATATTTAAGCAAAAGTTTTGAATTATTCTGCCACCATAACACATTTCAGAATCATCATATACAGCCTACTCTTGAAAAAACGTAACAGTTTTTCTCTGATAATTGACAGTTCCCTAGTTTCTTCTCCTCAAGTTAAGAATTGGGTGTCATCCTCGACAGCACTCTCTTTCAAAGCACACATTAACACTGTCACCAGGTTCGCATATTTCCACCTCTTTAATGTAAATCATCTTCGTCTGTTCCTCATGCCTAACAGTGATGCCATGCCTGTATATGCTTTGGTTACATTACGTTTGCTGTAGCTCTATATTGGCCGGGCTCCACCACAAGCACAGACCTCAGCTGGTTCAGAATTCTGCTATTTGTGTTTTTTCCAGAATCACTTCCACAGAACACATCACTCCAGTCCTTTTCAAACTTCACTGGATTCCTGTTAAATATGATATTGTTTTGAAGGTTTTTTTTAGTACTGAAAGTTCTTCATAACTTATCACGCCAGTCCCTTTCTGACCTCCTACACATCTACACACCCTCCCATACTCTCAGATCTTCCTTTTCCAATTTACTCGCTGTACCTTCTGCTCGCTTGTCCACCATGGAGTTTAGATATGTCTCCCCCATCTCTGGAATTTTCTCCTGCAAAGATATCCGTTCCTGCAAAGACTCTCTTCCCACTTTCAAATCCAATCTTAAAACTCAATTTTTCAAACTTGCTTACTCTTGCTTAGATAGGTGTATTAACCAATGGCGCTGTGGCTTAGTTGGTTAAAGTGCCTGTCTAGTAAACAGGAGCTCCTGGGTTCGAATCCCAGCAGTGCCTCTTCTGGCTCCCATTTTGGGCAGCTCGTGGTAAGGGAGTTGCCCCAGTGGTCAGAAGGTTGTGGGTTCAAATCCCAGGACTGCCAGTGCCACCACTGAGGTACCTTTGAGAAAGGTACCATCCCCACACACTGCTCCCTGGGTGCTGTGTCACTGGCTGTCCACTGCTTCACTTGGTAAATGGGTTAAATGCAGAGAACGGGCAAGCTGGTGGCCTATTGGTCAGAGATCTGTCCCTGGAATCGGAAGGTTGTGGGTTTGAATCCCAGGACTGCCAGTGGCACCACTGAGGTACCCTTGAGCAAGGTACCATCCCCACACACTGCTTCCCGGGTGCTGTGTTCCTGGCTGGCACTGCTTGGGTGAATGGGTTAAATGCAAAGAACAATTTTGTCCTGTTCGCACTGTGTGCTGTGGTGTGTTCACGTATGACAAATGGACACTTTACACTTAATTACACTTTTTCATTTGTCCATAGTCTGAACCCAAATCTGTGATTTTATATATTTTACACATTTCTGTTCCATTTTATAAATTTCCTCCTCTTGTACGTTTTATCTGGCTCTTATTTACTTGTTTGCAAGGTGCCTTTAAATAAAATGAATGAATCAATGAATTAGTTTATAATTACTTTAAAAATACCATGAAAATATTTTCCCTGCTTTTTCCCCCTCTCTCATACAACAAACAAAACACACAACACCCTCACACACGGTCGTGTCCTTATCCTTATTAAGCGTGCACAATGAGATTAGGCAAAGACCCGGTGGCCACCTGGTTCTAAAACACAGAAACACAAAGTTGGGCCAGTGTGACAAGAGCTATATGAGTAGTTTAACAGGTTCTTCACTAGCCCTAAACATAAAATTTTAACTGATGATTCATTGCCATATAAATCATTGCGATTAAAATGTAATAATCCTTGTCCTTTTTTATTCATTTATGCAACTTTTACACTTCAATCCTATAGTGGCCACATTGTCTGATTAGCCTTCTGGTTTCCCAGCTAACTTTACTTTGTGGCCAACTCTACGCTATATTAACATGAAAAGATGCCCTACTATATTGTGAATGTGCACATATACAGATGTCTACAGCTACACAGAGTCATGGGTAGGCAATCAAGCTTATGGTAGGTACGTTAAATGGGGAAATTGGAAATTTCAACTGGAATACTGCCTGAAATCAGTTTTCCAACTTGGAAAATAAGAGGAAACTCACCAACTCCAACCTTAAAATCCAAGATTTCTGCTCAATGCATAAACATTTGTGAAAACTATAGTCAGTACTGTTTATTAGGACGTCTGTCTTATTTACATGTTTCTCTTGAGAGTGTGTTAGCATCAGCTATTTAGCTAACAAATAAACATTATTTGGCGTTATCCTATGAATGTGTCGTAGCACCAAAATTCAAGATGTGTTTCAGTGAATGTTCTTCTTGCTTTCTATTTTCATATTTATTTGCCTCATCTCATAAAAACACACCAAATTCACATTCTGGTTGTGCTGACAGAGTTGGTGAAACTTAATGCCTGGAAAATAACTGATGAGCTACAATAACTGTGTTCATCTCAAACAGTAATAATCAGGCAATTATGTACTAACTGTGACAGGCCTATACTTAGACTTACTCTCAGGCCTATACTTAGACGTGTACTCAGGCCTATACCTGGACTTATATAACATTGTTTAGTGTACATGAATAACTTTTTAAGTATATAACCTAGACTCAAACTATATGTCAATTCATTACTGTTTATTTATTCACATCATAAAGGCACTGACTTAAATTTGCACAACAGTTTGTATTCCTCCTGAACTCTGTTTACATTCATGCGCAGAAACACACACAACTTTTACACACTCATACACACCTAAAGAGGGCCCTCCTCAGTGTGGCTGGGATTAGTAGTGAGCAAAGATTAAGCAAATTAATGCTGAAGCCACCGCCCAGAATAACTCAGTCTCCATCACGGAGCTCCACAGCACAGCATGAGGGGGCAATCCCTCTACCCTAACTTTCTACTCAATATGGCAGTTCTGGTGAGTGTGAAAATACTTTTAGAGTGTGTTTCTTTTGAATGAAAATGACAGTTGTGTGTTAGCTTGTTTTCTTATTTTGCAGTTATTTGAAGATGCAGTTAATTGCAGTTGTTGACCTGGTAATCTTCCCTGAGGTGAGTCTATATCCAGCACACGAAAGGGGTTGTTAGTGGGCTACATAACTCTTTTGAGTGTTTACCTAACAACATTTTGTAACGTCCACCAATGTTATATAGGCTCTGAGAAGAATCGAAAACATATGCTAGGAGATGAAGATGACAGTGTGTCGACTAAATCATGAAAAAAAAAACAAAAGACATATTGTGACTGTTGAAATGAGTATTTTCAAGTTTAAGTGGATGGTGAGTAAGGTTTGTTTATTATTAGCAATATCTTGTATCATCAAGGTTGTTTTTCACCATCTATTTCCTTGGGATAGATTTAATTTTGTTTACCTGCATGATTTTAAAGGAACGACTGTTAGTTTAGTGAATGTTCCATCTACATTGAGAAACCCAGGATTTCAGTAGTCTGACTGACTTGTCTGTCTCGCTTGATGTCGTGACAGTGTGTTTAATCTGGCAAAGTCAGGCAGTAAACAACACCTGGCATCAAAGACGTTCTGTCAGTCTGCAGCACTCTTAGTTACACTCACAAACAATGACCCTTTCTGTGCAGTATTACATGTATCAGTGTTACTCAGACTAATTTGGGGTCAAAATGCATCAATGTACTGCAATACATTCATTTGAAGGTAATACACTCATCTGAACTTGATTGAACTGCAACAATTTTGGAATTTTGTTTTTATAAAAAGCTTGGTACTGCGTACTATGTTAATAGCTTCTTTTTAGTATGAAAAATGAATTATCATTATAAATCAATCTAATTGTGGTGAAAATCTAAATTTCTTGATGCATTGAATCGTTTCTCAAAGAATCTTAACTGAGCCAAAGATTGTGTGGTCTAAAGTAAAGTGGCCCCTTATAGTCACATGTGAACACACCACACCACAGCACACAGTGTGAACGGTATGAAATTCTTTCTCTCCATTTAAGCCCTTCACCAAGTGAAACAGTGTGCTGCCATCAACCGGGGGCACCCGGGGAGCAGTGTTTGGGGACAGTATCGTGCTCAAGGGGACCTCAGTGGTGCCACTAGCAGTCCTGGGATTCAAACCCACAACCTTCTGATCGCAGGGGGAACTCCCTAACTCCCTAATTGTAGTGGTAGGCCACCAGCTGCCCCACCACTACACCTCTAACCCTGTTTTCTCACCCTCTTCCTTCATTTCCCTCTCTTCTCATGTGCTCCATTACAGTGAGATTATGAACGAAGCTCCAGCAGTGCGGAAATTCCCACCGCAGACTCAGTCCTCTGGCAGCATCCACACTTTGATGACATCCCGCCAACCATACATGAGTGAGCCTATTGCCTCGAAACGTGTGTGCTTCTACAAAAGTGGCGATGCGCAGTTCAGTGGTTTACCTGTGGTCATCAACAGCCGAACTTTTAAGACCTTTGAGGCCCTATTGGACAGCTTGTCAAAGCGCGTTCCGCTGCCCTTCGGAGTCCGCACTATCACTACACCACGTGGGCACACGACAGTCCGCTCCCTAGACCAGCTGCAACATGGGCATTCCTACATCTGCTCTGACAAGCGCACTGTGAAGCCCATTGACCTGGAGCGCGCACAACGCAAGCCACCACCATGGTACCACGCCCGGCCAATCAGCAGCAGGCGCTTCACCCGAGAGCGAAAGAGTCCTGGCCCACGCAGCTCTCGCAGGGCCAGGCGGAATGAGCATGCAGCCCTGCTGCCCACACCCAAGCGGCTGGTGGTGTTCCGCAACGGAGATCCAGAAGTGAAGCACACGCTTTTGCTGCAAAAGAGGACCACACACTCTTTTGAGGCACTGCTGGATCATGTATCTGAGGTCATGTGCTTCCCTGTGTTGAAGCTGCACACACCAGATGGAAGAAGGGTGAGATGTCTATCACTGTTTCAGCTTTTTTGTCTTTTGTTGCTTCCAAGTGTCAACCTCAACTCTTCTTTGGTTTCCATCACCTTTTAATGAAGTGATTTGCAGTTTTCAATAGTTGAAAACTCAGCCCACCAAAAAGTTTCAGTATGAAGTTTAACATAAGAACGCCAATTACGCTGTTACGGATCTTATCAAATTTCACATGAATTACTATGACGTTAAGGGTCAGTTTCCCAGACAGAGATTAAGCCGAGTCCTGGACTACCCAGCATTCTAAGTAAACATTCTAGAATGAAAGAAAAATGTAGTCCAGGAAAACAGACTGGAAGGTGGAGGAATAGTTCAGTAACTCTTGGTAATACATGATTATGGGACAGATAACTACAGTTATGTTTGAAATTGGCCTCTTGTAGGCATGCAGCAAACACTTAGATTCTTTCTGTCTAAAATATGCTGAAAATAAACTTAATTCTAGTTCTACTTAATCCTTTCCTTGAATTACTTAATGCTTTCGTCTACCTTTCCGGTAGGTTACGTGTTCAGTGGATTATTTTTAAATTATTGTTGTTTTTTTGGTTATGAGTGTTTTCCAAAGCTGCGTTATAAGCATTGTGAAGGTCATGATGAACAATTTTGCTTTAATCAGATTGGTTGGAGTTTTTAGGTTACAGTTCTGAATTAACTAGTTTTCTTTCCATCTTAAAATTTTGTCTGTGGTGCTTCTTCCTGCAGCAGCTTGTGCTAGTTTGAATTAAGATGTTATTAAATTAGAAAGCGAAGTTTTAGTGCAATTGTCAGTTTGACTACCCAGCTATTGTGCTCTTTCACAATTTGTTATATGCCTCAGATTACATTGGAAACACATTTAATAACAGAAATACACTGAGCAGCGCATGACGTGTAAATATATTCTTAATAATGTTTCCAAAATGCTTACACCGTCTTGTCTAAACCAGATCACCCTCCATGCACTAAGCATATATGACACCAACTGTTTCATTTAATCTCAACAAAGTAATTTTCTGGCTAGTAATTTTCATCTTCAGCCTTAACATTACTTGCACAATGTGCACCAACTGTTACTTATCTAGGAAACAAGCCACCCAGACTGAGCTTTTGTTTACTATAGGTGAGAAAGAGACTTTTAATTGACCTTGGGTTGTAGCAAATATGGCCATGACTTCATGTATGAGATGAATGTAAATACTTGGCAGGAGTGGGTCCATTGGTTTTACTGCATTTTTACCATGTATATTGCTTGCTTGTCGATAGCAGCTATGAACATAAATAACACAGAGGGGCTTACAGAAAACCCATCACCCAGAGGCATTAAGCCTCTTTGCCATCTCATCCTATTATACTGCACTGCATCCAGGGGCAGTACCTGAAGTCGGCAATCAGATATACTCTATATGTGAGATCTCTACTCACTGACAACTAGCTTTATATGAGCAGTAGTATGAATACAGAGAATTAATCATTTCTACCTTTGGGGATAATGTTTTTGCAGTAAATATCACTAGATCAGTACTCAAGTATTAACTGTCAGTTCCGTAATAAGTCTAAAAAGGTAATTATGCTGAGTTTGATAAAAATGAAGATAGTTTGCTGTATTGCAGGTGGATGGACTTCCCGCTCTGATCTTGTGTTCGGGGGTACTGGTAGCTGCTGGACGGGAGCCTTTCAGAAAAGGAAACTATGATGTCCAGAAACCTTCTGCTCCGACTTGGTTACCAGCCAAAAGCGTAGGATGGCTGCATCCTGTGTCTCGTAAGTCTAAAACATTATTGTAAAACATCTCTTTTACAATACTGGCAGTTTTGTGCTATGAATTACCGTATGAAGTCTACCATCAAAAGTAATTTTGTGCAGATTAGATTTAGAAACACTGATAAAACATTCTGTGAAATTCAGAACTGATTCGTCTTATGCAATTTAGAATTCCTTTGAATACTCATTTGCTGTACTGTCTAATGTTTCTAATGCTCCACTGGCCTGTATATAGATATGACTGTCTAAGGTTGAGATTATCTGGCTCTGATATCTCCAGTAATACCTACTATGACCTACATCTTGTAACATGCTTCATAACTGGTTCATATGCTTACTTTCTCTAATCTCAGTCTCTTCCCTTTCTCTTTTTTTCCTGCCAATGCTTTCCTGCGGTCCTGGGCGGACTAATCAAACTGTTGCATTTCATATCTGCTTCTGGTAAAATGCTATCCTCTTTTTCCCTTTATGACAATATTTATGGTAATCCACAAACTAATGATTAACAATAACTTCTAAAGGAAAAAAGAAACCCACGACCAGTAGCACCAAATCTCGTCCTTTTTCACCATCTTCAGAGCGCTACATTGTAAATCAGATACAGAATAGTTTTGCAGGAGGCGTATATAACTGCCCAAGTAACCCCACTGGTTCTGTAGAAATGGAGACTGGTCAGTTGCTAGAATCTGTTGCAGAAACAATCGCCTGCCTGGATGGTGATGGTGAGGAAGACATCCACATGCCGACTGAAGATGACATTGAAAAGTCCTTTCGGGTCAACCAGGATGGCAGCATGACTGTAGAGATGAGGGTACGTCTAACTATTAAAGAAGAAGAGACAGTTCACTGGACAACTACGCTTAGTCGCTCCAGTGTGGCCAGTCAAACGAAGACTGTCTCTGAATTGCATTCTGATCTGGGTGCACCCTTGTCTGACAACATTCAGTCTGATATCGACCCTGTGGTCTCAGAGGCAGTTCAGGATTGCCCTGAAGAACATGCCTTTCCTAAGGAAAGGAATAGAGAGATGGAGCCAGGAAAGCAAATCATGATGGTAACAGAGACCCAGCAGCCCCTTCCGTCTACCCCTGAGTGGTGTAAAGTGCAGCAAAAACAATCTGTTGGGAGCACCGTGAAAGTTACAGAAACTGAGATTCAGGAGAATGTGCTAGGATCATATGCCTACAAGGAAGAGACAAGTAACGGGGAGATAAAGCAGGAGCACTGTATGATACGGCAGTGCCGAAGTCGCCCTGTACCTAAACCCCGGAGCAACCTACCCTCCGAACAGAATTCAACCGCATCACAACTGCAGTCCAACAGCTACAAAGCCGCAGAGATTCTGCAACTGCAGGACAAAGGGGAGGTCCATGAGACAGTGCTCCACATCTATGAACAGCAGACCTGCCAGGAGAATTTCTTTGCCAATACACAGCTCTGCATGCAGGGTATGAACACTTACAGTTCACCTGGAGCTCGGCCGGTGTCGTCCGACGCTGCATTTCCTG
This sequence comes from Brycinus macrolepidotus, assembly GCA_037974445.1. Lineage (NCBI taxonomy): Eukaryota > Metazoa > Chordata > Actinopteri > Characiformes > Alestidae > Brycinus > Brycinus macrolepidotus. Next base: position 5,855,210 of record JBBPCZ010000012.1, read on the forward strand.
CATCTTCTGAAAAAACAGCGTGCTCCTCCAGTGAGGATGTGGAGTCTGATCCTAGGGGCTCTAGTACGTATGGGTCTCTCAAGAGACAGGAAAACCTGTTTCAATCAGACCCCCACGCATCATGCAAAAAAGATATGCCTCAAGAAATAAGAAGCAGGAAGTCAAGAACTAGTAGTTCTGTCACGGAATTTCCAAAACCTTCAGAACCCAAGACAATCTCAACAGCTGACACCAGCAAGAGGAGAAAACCGGTGAGAGTAATTGTGAAAAAGAATCAGATATTCCAAATTGCTGCTCCTGAACAAAAGCGAAAAGATAACAAAGCTGACACACTGAAAGAAATAAAGAAAACAAGAGCTGACACTTTCAGCCGAGCCGGAACTATGAGACGTGCTGAACATTACCGGGCAAGAGCCGTTCACAAGCTTCTAAAAAGAAGAAACAATCCAGCTAATCGTAAAGGAAGTATTCCTTCCATGTTACGCAGTCCTGTTCAATTGATGGTACAAAGTCTAAATGAATCATCAACTGACAAAGAACAGTGTGACAATGAAACGGATCCTGTTCAAGCAGGTATGTTCAATAGCAAACTAAATGAAAGTTCATCCTCACCAAAGAAAGACCTGCTATATGCATCAGCTAATAAATGTACACTAATAAGACAGACATCTATGCATGAGGAGCATGATTTTCAGAGACAAACACAAGAGCTTAGCGAAAGCATCTCCCTCCCTGCTCTACATTCTTCTTCCTCAGTCTTCAAAGAATATGTCGAGCTTTGGCTGCAGAAGAGTGAACATGACCAGGCTCAGGTGCTGTCTACCGAAGAACTACAGGAAAACACAACCTTTCTGACATCTCAGGAGGCACAGCCCTCTTCAGAAGTATCAGACATAACCCGTGAGCCTAGGGATTCTAGAGAAACATCAAAGGAGGACATACCATATTGTGTTTCACTAGATAATAAGCCATCCCCTAAAAATCTGTCTTTAACCAAATCCTCAATGGAAGAGAAATTATTATCCACACAAGAAATTTTACCCAGCAAGCCCTCTCCAGAAAGAATTTTCCCACAAGCGGACACATCAAAAAAGGACACATTTACTAGCAAACTTGCAACAGAAACAAAGTCCCTACCAAGTAACAGTGTAGAGAAAACACCATTACCAAGAAATCTCTCTTTGAAAAAAAAATTGTGGAATAAAATATCTTCAGAGGACAGTTTCTTACTGAATGAAGATTTATCTGAGAAAAAAATAGTCCAAGATGTCTCACAAGAACACACATCATTGGCAAGAAATGTCTCTGTAAAAAGCACCCATGCTACATCAGATAACAATTCAGCATGCAGTGAATCATCACAAGAGTTCTCAAAATTACTTTCAAATCAAGAAATAATGCCAGCTCCCAGAAATGTGAAAACATCTTCCCCATCAAAAAATTATAGATCAGAAACAAAAACTGACAAAACTGAGAAAACATCTTCAGGTAATGGTCATATGAAACAGATGCCTATTCCTAGGAATCCTTCTTCAGAAAAGACTCTTCTGCACAACCAACCCTCTGTAGAAAAAATACCCAAAAACAACACTCTGACCAAGGCATCACTATTTAATAATCAAAATGTGGAAAAAACACCACTTTTTACAAATGTAACTTCTGACAAGAAGTCAGACCTTAGACAGTCTTCACTGACAAAGTTATCCGAATCCAAAAGAGTTTCCCTGGGAAAATCACAAATCAGTAGTGATGCAACAAAAACAAGTACAATTCAACAAAGTGTCATTACACATGGGGACATTAGTACGTCTGAAACTAATAAATGTACATCTTTGAGGGCAGATGTGGAAGCCCATGTACAACCTCCTACAGAGATGACAGTTTTGCAAGCAGAAAAATTATACACAGTCAAAATGGCAGTGAGACCAGATATGAGACATGTTCTTGAGGAGCTCTGCCATTCTATTCAGTCACTCCGTGAAGTGAGGCAGCACAAGCAGCGGTCTTGTTTAGAGAAGTCCAATAGCATGCCAGACTTCTCCTCACACTTGGCATCTACATTCGGCTCCTCTTCTCGAGTGCTCTTGGCCTTCCTCTCAGTTATGACCCTGAAGGACGGTCTGGCCAATCTGAATGCACGCTGCCAAGCTCAGAACCTGAGCTGCTCGGAGGCTTTGCTTGTGCTTCAGTCACTTAAAGAGATGGCGGTCATAGAGGATGCAGAGCAGCTGAGGGCTAGTCTAAACACTCTGCAAAACTCAATATCCGTTCAGTTGCTGCAGAGTTGGAAAGGTTTCCAGGAACTGAGCAATACAATAAGGAGTCACAGTGTCACACCAGATTCCTCAAGGAGTGGGTCTTTCAGTGAGTCATGCTCTGAGGAAGAGGTGATTCAGGGACTCATGGAAGATCTAGGCGTTCCCGACAAGGTCAGAGAGGAGCTAGCTGCTCTTTGCACCCAGGAGGAGGAGAGCACGAGAGGAAATCATGCAGATGGATTAGAAAAGCTAAGTGAGTCACTCCCAGAGGTAAAGATGAATGGTTTTACAGAATCATTCCCAAGAGAAAAAACGATCAGTTTCCCTGACTCTGTGACTGAAGAAGATGTAAACATGTATGTTAAATCTGTCATTGAAAAAGCTGTTAAAGCACACCTTGAAGACTGTGGCATTTCACATGTCTCTATGACGCATTTATTGAGCACTGTTGAAAAAGAAATTGGTAAAGTAGTAACTAACAAAAACGAAAGGGAATTCTCCGAAATAAAGAGAACCATGCAGGCTGACTGTAGACTTGACTTTGAAATCAGAGAGGACGTATCTCCCTACGAGTCTGTGAATGAAGCAATGGAAGACGGGACCGTATGTGAGGACTGTGATGCCAAGGCAAAGTGCATTATGGATGAGAACCTTAAATATCCTGTGGTACTACATAGTGATGAAGGAAGGGAAGCAACAAAAAAGAAGATGGATGATAGGGACACTGATGAATGTAGGACTACTGAAAAGCACCCCAAATCATTGGAGTCACCAAGTACCAGTGAAGATAAACAGACCTCTTCTGAAGAGGAGAAATACAGTATAGAGGAAGAAGACAGCTGTGATGAAGAACTTATGAGCTTTTCTGAAGATCGGGTTAGCGATAAAGATGACAATATTCAAATCAATCCAACAGCAGTAAGTAGTACAGACCATAAACATACCATGACGGCCTCTCCCTCTAGTTGGCAAAGTGAAGACCAGGTGAGTCCAACGCTAAGCCTACACAGTAAAACAGAGAAGGAAACTGGACAATGTGAAATACAAGCTGCCATCCATGTAGAACCACATGGGAAAGAGGATACGACACACCACGACACAGAGCAGCAACAAATGATCTATGACCAGAGAATGATTCGTTCTGATGAGGAGCAAGTGGTCTTGGGAGCACCAGAATGCTACACAATTTATCAAGAACATTTTGTGGAGAAAAATGAATATGGTCCTGGAGAAGCTATAGAGCATGAAGAAAAAACAGCATGTTTTAATGGAAAAAAGACAAATTCAATTGCAGAGGTCATCAACAACATGGAGTCAGTTGCAGCAGTGGCCAGCAATAAACCCAAAGTCAACAGAATCTTGGCCCACACTGAGGTACAAGACATGTCAGACATGGATGACTTAACTAAAGTTTCTCACATTTCCAGTGAACAAGACAGGATTGAAGAGTTTGTAAAGGGTCCCTCTGAGGTCCAAACACAAAACAAAGGTGAGAATAAGAAGCACATCCAGCTAGTCTCACCAAAAGAATTACCAAAGATGATGAAAACAACTAAGCGGTCACACATGGACTTGACCTCAGAACCCATCTCATCTTCTTTAGCATTCAGCTATGATTCCAGAAGCAGCTCTCTGGCACAAGAGCCGGAAGGAAGTGTTCAGGTTAACAGAGTAAAGTCAATCCGGGAGATGTTTCTTGCTAAAAGCAACGCTACAAACCAGAATGGGCAGCAACCACTACACGTTGCAAATTCTGACACATCTGACTACCAGGCTGAATCCTCTGACAGTGGGGCAAACCAGTCTCAAACATCTCCAGAGACATCAAGCGGAGAAGATGACAATAACCGCTTATCCATTACCAAGGGTTTTGTCAGACGAACTATTGAGAGACTCTATGGAAGAGGTAATCCAAACAGTACAGGGCCAGATGAGAAGAGACCTCTATCTGCCTCCAAAGGAAGGAAACGAGAAGCTCCTGGAAGGACCAACGTTACCAGTCTGGCTTCCTTCCATGAAGGTCGAACACGAATAAAGACGGACTTATCATACTATAATGCCACAAGCTCTTTTGATATCCACAATGAGCCACCTCATTGTGTTACTTTGAATGCCCAAGTGGGATCTGGAGATGCAGTTCTCATTGACAAAGGTTGCTGGTTGCTTCGTGAAAACCAACTGATTTGTGAATCCTCCCCAGAACGACAGGAATCTCCGAGGAAGACAGAAAACAATACGAGCAAATTAGTTGACCCTAAGCAGGACACTGTGAACGAAGATGTTCCATATTCCTTATTTTGCCCGGCCTCTCCTCATAGTACTCTACCTTCTTCTGAGCTTGAAGAGCTGGCTGGGTCATCAGGATCAAAGTTTATCTATTTCAAACTTCCAAACGCAAGTGACTCCGAGCTGGAGACAGAAGGACGAAATGCTGATACCCCCTCAAAAAAGGAGGCAAAGGTGACCCCTGTGACACAGTCATTTAAGTCCTGGGCAGAAAAAAACACCTTTCTACCTGCTTTTAACCCACCAGTCGTCAAGAAGACAGATAATAAGGTGCACCCGTTGTCAGAAGCCATTACACCTCCTGTGGTTACCCAGCCAGCCAGAGGACAGAGTGCACAAACAGAGGTTGCAAGGCATTGTACAGAACCTGATGTCCTGGAGATGCTCTTCTTATTTTGTGGACAGCACTGTCCCATACTCTAAAGATTTATCATTGTATATCAGCAGCACAGCAAGTTTACACTGTTGTCAGGTGTAACTCTTAATAACAAAATCTCATATTCATGACAATCAGCACTGCCTTACATACCAAGTTTGGATTTTTGAAGGAAAACAGTTGCTAGAGGTGCTGAAGATGATGATGTGAACCACCTTGATTTAGGAACCACAGCTGTTGGTTACTAATTAGCACTTAAGGTGACAGACCATGAATTATTTAGTGCCTAATCTCTCAAAGTACTACTCAACTGTCAATCATTCAGTGTTCATACTTCTTCATGCAAAAGGAACTGTCATTAAATTAATTCTATGCATAGATAAAATACATTTTATATATTTTAGAGATCTGCCTAATCAGTATCTACCTTCTCGCCTGTACTTATTTGCCCTGTTTGGTTGCTATTTTAAGGGGAGGAAACAAGAGCATTCTTCACACCAGTATACTACCTTTTAAAGCGAAGTAGAGAGAGGTATGTTTGATGACTTCAAGGCCATCCTGTGCATTACTGTAATCTCATTTTGACCAAAAGCTTTAAAGTGCTCAGCGGTCAAAGTGTGACGAAATCAGGGCGATCAGCTCAAGCTCCCAGCATGAGACTGGGGCATATGCTCAACTAACACGCAAAAGTCATGTGCTCTATACAAACCAACAGCTACCATATGCTGTAAATCTGCCAATCAAGTATTAAAGTCATTGCAGCATTTGTCCGTGCGCTGCATTACTTGATGTTCAGTTGGTTTTCTATTTTTAAATGTATGTATAATTCTTGTATATATTTAACTTGCTTTTAGTATACAGTGGTTGCAGTTGGTACATTTGTTTTTAACATTTTTATCCACAGAAGGTGTACATGTGTGTATAAGCTATGCTCCAAAAATAAAAGAATTGTACAGTATTTTGAAAAAGAAATCAAAATGGTTGTCCAAATCCCAAAGTTTGAATCTCGGAAAATCAATGGCAGCTGACAATTGAGTTTCTTTTTTGTGACTTGTAATACAAATGTGTTTAATTAAAAGTTTGTTATATATCCTTGTGTCTGTAATTTTTCTACAACTTAACAAAAGAAAGTAATATACACACTAGATGGCAGAAAAAATACAATCTCTGCTGTAGTGAGGTTTTCCTACACTCAATGGCAGCAGTTATTTATCATTAACTGGATTTAAACTAAAATCGATTAGCCGTTTACTTGACATTGAACAGGATTTCTGCTGTAGAAACACACACTAAAATTTCTCTGTACAGTTTTTAAAGTTGAATATGCTAATGCAGCATGACAAAATAAAATAATTTATTTATATCACTTAAAAACATTGTAAAAATTCATTCATTCATTCAATTTTTGTAACCGCTTATCCTTACTAGGGTCACAGATACCCGGAGCCTATCCCGGGGCCAACGGGTGCGAGGCAGGGACTCACCCTGGGCGGGGTGCCAGCCCACCGCAGCATTATAAAAATGATAAAATTCAATTTTTTCTGCAGTGATTAGGTGACACTAAAGTTACTTTTGAAATATTGTGACTGACTTATAGTTAGACCGTCGTACACAAAAGTAGTAAATGTTAAGGTCAGAATAAAGACAAAGGCTAGTCTGCTTTTACCAGAGGAATGTCTGCAGGCCTTGAATTTATTACATAAAAGTACTTCAGCTAGTTGCTGTTTATCACAACTCACTTGTCAACAGAATTTTTGAGCGACACACGCTGAACTTTCTACACAGAATGTAAATATACATATTTAATTTGTGAACAGAAGTCATGTGTTTAGTATATTGTGATGCTAAACACACACATTAACAGCTATTCTAGAGACAAAAATACTGTCGTTAGATTTTCATTAGACAGGTTGCAGTTTCTTCAGGGATTTTTTAGACGATGAGCAGCTCCCTCCTTGAGGAAAGCTTGCAAACAGTCACACCAAGGAACAGACTGGGACATTTTTTCCTCTCAAAAACATGAAAACTCACATCCCACCCAGCATGGAGGAGTATGTATGAAGTTAAACCAAACCGAACGTTACTGAACCTTACTTAAAAACCCGGTTTTGTTGGGCAAGCATCTTGTCTACAAATGGGCTAACAAGTGAACCCAGAAATACTGAGTTGGGCTTTAAGCTGATAAATTCCAATTAAAATAAATTCACCAATTTATTTTAACTGGTGAATTGAGCTTCTTTAAGGCGCACCCAGCGCTGATATAGTTGTACATTTGTGCCCAGACAGCTTACATTATCTCCACAGAAAAGCACAGGAGCAATTACACGTTAGCCTAAGGTCACCATGCCCAGGGACATGCACTGGCTAGAGGGGTATAAAGTCCTCCAACCTTGGACTGTGGAACAGAGGAACTGGGCTCTCTGGAGTGATGGAAGGCACTCCCTATTAATATAACTGAGAAGCAGGTGTCTACAAACTTTTGAACATATAACGTATTTACTAAATGGTTCACTATAAAGCTGGAACATATACAAACTATATATCACACAAACTATACATCACACAAATTATATTTGTAGGTGTTTTTGGACTGCTAAAAGGCTACTAATAAAGCAATATGGATACTAAGGCTATTAATAAAGCACATGACTAGTAGACAAAATAGAATTATTTCTTTATGTATTTTTCTGATGAACTTCATTTAGGCTGGAATTGATTTTGTATACCTTTTAAAATTACTTTGTGCTGGTAAATGGCGTGTAGCGAAAATAAGGTTAACTATGGCCAAGAATATAATTTATGTCAATCAGCAAGTTTTGATGCTACTCAGGGGGATGCAAACTGCACATATCATAGAATGATCGCACAATGCACTAAACATACCTAAACACTGGAACTAGACAATGTGTCCATCATTTTTATTGTGACTTTTTTGTTTTTAAATTAAACACTTTAATTTGAAGTTCTGTACTTATTTTAATTAATGTTACGTTTCTGTTCACAAAATGAACATGCTTTTTCGTACTATGCAAAACAATAACACAACTAACCAAGGCACCGTTTACTCATATAAAGGTGCAAACATAATTTAGTCCTCTTTGAGTGTGGGCACGTGTGTGGTTTGTGTCGGTGGTGTGTGTGAACTTATCCAGCATTGGGTTTTCTGATGCTCCTTAATCAAGGCCTGACGAGCTTGATGAATCTAGTAGGAGAGAGGAATAGTTGTAGACATGCTGATCCCATTTTAAGCCATCTATCATAAACTATTAATCACCAATGACACTAAAGTATTTGTACCTTTACAGCAGCAGCATTTAACTACAGATTGTCTGGTTGTGTCTTTTGATGAAAAATCTGCTGATTTTGATTGTGGACCCCTAATATAAATGTAAGTTTTTGAGAATGGTAGGCTAATTTGCATTTACATTACAGCTGTGTATTGTGTGTGTGTGTGTGTGTGTGTGTGTGTGTTTAAGTATTATAATCTTTCCTTTCCAGAGTCTATAACCACCTGAGCAAACCCTGTACGTTTTCCCCAAAGCGATACCAAAATACACACATTTTCATCACACAACCACACA
>JBBPCZ010000012.1:5880519-5891415 GCA_037974445.1 Brycinus macrolepidotus
GGATGGAACCTTGCTCAAGGGTTCCTCACTGGTGCCACTAGCAGCCCTGAGATTCAAACCCACAACCTTCTGTTCACAGGGGCAACTCCCTAACCACTAGGCCACCAGCTGCCCCATAATATTTTACACTCAAACCCCAGTATCCAGCATCACAGGCAGGGATACTTACCACTATACTAACGAGGAGTATGCATTTAAACCAAGACGTGGCACACAAGTGTACACACATCCACACACCTGTGAAACTCTTCCATCTCCATGATTTGCTGCAGCATGGCATCACCCATCTCTTTGCGTATCTCAATCTCTTGCAGCAGATTTTTCTTGCGCTCGGCCAACAGCTTTGCCCGCAGGCTCTCCACCAAACTCCACAGCTCCTACACAAAATTGGCCTTATTGAACAAGCTTTACATAATTTTTCTGCAGCCTATATTTAATCTCTCCATTAGCACTTTTCTACATATAGATACATATACTTACACAATTCAGTAACATTTCCATTGTTTGATTCAGTTTAACGTTAAAGAAACCTTACCTCCTGGGGTAATATTGACATGTCTGCATCTTCATCCCCATCCAACAGCTCGTCCTCAGAAAGGTAGTCATCCACTGCCTGGCTGTCAATCACCCCATTGCTTAGCAGTGGCTTTCCATCCCGACCAATCAATCGTGGCACGAGAGACTCAAGGGAGCGGGGCGGAAGCACCTGAAGCACCTGTACAACAGTCCATTAAATTAATTTAGCAATTCAGTAATTTGATGAGGCATCTCTTTACACTGAGGTCCGTAATCGGAGTTTATATTCAGATTTTACAACCAATTATCCCTTCCCCTCTCCAAGATATTTTAGTGTTCTCCCTGCTCCATCACTACAACTCAAAAATCGCAATTAGCTGATTAAGTGGATGAGTTGTGCAAAACACTAAAAACATGCAGGACAGAGCCACTACAGGGCTGACAAATGGATGCAATTACACATGCCACTGTACCTCTTTGGCCACAGCAGAGAACTTCATGACGTGGAGAGTCTCATCATAAGTAGATGCACACTGATTTATGTTCACAATCATGGAGGCTCTTCCACGGCCACAGAACACACCCTGGAAAAGGCGGGTCAGCTTGCTCTCACGAAATGGGATGTAGTTGTTCTTCGGCCTGGGAAACACACAAAGGTTCAACAGTTTACATATGATATAACGCAAGCTATTTCACCCCAGGTAACCTAAGCCACATTAAATTACATTAGAAACTATTTGGACACCACTGCTTATTCAAAGCTGCAATGCAAGTGTAGCTGCTTGACCATTTCCAAACTACCTGAGTCCGTATTTGTACTTCCCCACAAAATACCTGCATTGGCTAATCAGAACTTCAACTTACAAAATGTAAAATCCAAAATCTTCCAATTTGTAATAAAGACATACATCTGGCATTTATCACAGATGTTGTGTCAGTTGCAAAACAAAGAGTAAACTATTGCCTATGTGACTAGCAATTCCTTACATTGTCCAAATTTCAATGATTAAGCACACAAAGCAAAGAATTAAAGCATAACAATAAGGACTACCAACTGCATTTAAGCATTTAAGTTTTACTCCCAGTTTTCCAGTTTCCCCTAGCATACTAAAGGCAGTTGTTTCTTGGAATAACTGTGTTCCAGTAACTTACAGTTGAAAATCATTTCCTTTTTCATCTATTAGCATTTTATTTTAGAGAAGAGTTTATTATGATGGCAACAATTATTAGTTTAACAGCTTACGTTCTTACTCAATAGTGAAAAAATTCTTGGCAGGTCAAACACTGATGTACTATACACTAAAAACACAGATTATGGCACACAGGTGCACCTGTCATTTTGGTTGTTGCGGAGGGCTGCGATGCACTTGCCCAGGATCAATAGAGAGTTGTTGATGTTTCCTGCCTCCCTCAGACGGTCCCCAAACGTTTTGGTCTTATTGCATCTCTCTGAACCAGCGAGGTCACACAGAGAAAGCCTGAGAGAGAGAAAGGAAGGCTGGTTCACTACAAATTCACCACCACACCCCACCCAACACCCGCACCACTCACTCAGATATTCCCTGGACGTCGCCTGCATCGATGCGCATCAGTTTGATACTAAAGATGCTGTGGCTGTAAAACAGAAAATGTAAAAGTTACAGGACTGTCCGTTTTGTTCCTGCAACAACTTTCATAGTTTTAATGCTTAAACAATGCTGCACTAACTGGTCAAAGCATACATTTTCACAAGCCATGATAGGGCACTTGTCTTTTAGTTTATGCCTTATGGTTTTCTGGTCATTTGTATTGTTTGGCTTCTACTGTTTGGAAGCAAATTTGCCAAAGGAATAGGCATGAAGGGATGTGTTTAGTAAGAACTGAGTAAAGTAATATTACCTTCTACTGGAGGACTGGTTCATTTTGGTGGCAGCAGCACTGCGGTTTTTATTCCCCACACGCAGCACCTTACTTGCCTCCTCAGCTGTCTGTATATTTACCCACCTCAGATCTACAATATACAGAGGACAGACACTCCCCATGTCGGTACATATATTTCATACACACAACCACAGTAGGGACCGAAAGTCTGAGACAGTATCACTGAATAATAAATTTACTGAAAATGCAACCACAGGTATTCCACAGATGCCACAGCACAGAATAGGAAAGGGTTTCCTATTCCTTCAGTTTGTAATATATATAATGCCTGGACCACCCAGTCACCTCTAACATAGGAGTTCCCAGCACTGTCCTCACACACACGAAGCGCAGAACGTTTCTTTGTCTTGCTGGTGAGAGTTGTCTGAAGCAGGTCGTACACATGCTCATTATAGATCTCATAGTATGAGACCCATAGAGAGTAGAGAGACTGCACATCATCCACAGCTACTTCCGCACTGTCCACTGAGAGAGGAAGACAAATGTCAGCTATTTTTCTGGATTATTTTTTCCCCAACCAAGCCCTTACACTGTGAACAGGCCATGACAAACGCAGCAATAAAACAACTCAATTTCACAAACAGTGATGGCGATGACCAATGCTTTACCTGTCTGGTCATAAGAGACTCCTGAGAAAGAGAGACTGTTAATGGAGGAAGAGGAGGAGCTCCTACTCCTACTGCTTCTTATAGACTCAGACTCCTGCAGATAAACGTAAATTATTCCACAATGCACCTCTTACTAAACAAAATTGGTCTTTTTGTAGACCTGGTCACGGACTGCTGAGTTTACGTATTGGAATTTGGGAACAGATTGCATCTGAATTTAAGCAGGAACAAAAGTTGTGTGCTTTAGTGAACTTTGGTTCAATTGTGGTTCCCAAACTTGGTGGCAGTTTAGCTGAATCAAAGCTGTGCTTGTACTAGAGGTGTAAAATGCATTGACTGATAATGATAGTGATGACAATTTCAGAAAATTTAATGATAAAAAAAAAGTCTGGCTATGAAATGTATTAAATTATGGATTTTACCAAAATATAACTAGAAGGTAAAGGGGGCATTTGGCTGATGCTCTTATCCTGAGCGACATACAATTGTCAGTTACAGGGACAGTCCCCCTGGAGCAACTGAGGGTTAAGTGTCTTGCTCAAGGACACAGTGGTAGAAAGTGGGGGGGTTCGAACCTGCGACTTTGTGGCCATCGGGTTCACAGACAAGCGTTTTACCCACTAGGCTAGAACATGGAAGTCTTAGATACTGAAAAACAAATCGTTCTTTGAAAAATCAATCAAACTGGCCTGAGGTCAGAAATTGATTCCTCTAGCGAGTACCTCCTTGAGCAGACTGAAGAGCGCTGCCTTGACACATCTCTCGGCTCTGATCTGATCTGGGTCCAGTCTTTGCACGTCTGAGCTCAGATACGGCCTCAGGTCAGTGTGTTCATACATTCGCCCACTGATGTGCCTGAACACTGCATCCAGAGCGCGAGGCAAAATACCAGGATCCTTATGAGAACCTACATTCACACAGATGCATGTCCAACATTCATACATTTGGAATCTGTATTTTCACAAGTAAAACCAACTGATTGCAATAAAAATTTTTTTTTTTTTTTAAATATGCTAGTCTTGAGCAATACAAATAAAATGTTTCAGATGAGTTTGATTATGAACAGAGCTACAGATGATCTAAAGATAAAAGTATTTATAAAGCCAGAACGTCTAAATGTTAAAATGCCTGACAAAATCAAGCACTGCAACTAACTATACATAAATCAGTGAATCAAAAAGATAAACTTGAAATTTGATTACAGTAAAAAAAAAAAAAATAGAAAAAGAGTGTGTAGTTTATTTGAATCTATAGTCTAATGATTACTACGACAGCATGAACTTTTCCCCAAACAGAAAGGTGCTATAGATACAACAAAACAAAAACGAATTAGGTCTGAGTATACAGTGGTGCTTGAAAGTTTGTGAACCCTTTAGAATTTCTGCATGACCTTAAACCACACAAGTCCTAAAAGCAAACAGAGAACCCAATTAAACAACAGATTATCCTTTGTCCTTTATTTGAGGAAAAGAATACAATATGACATATCTGACTAGCAAAAGTACATGAAACTCTAGGGTTATCAGTTCTTTTGAAGGTGAAATTACAGCCAGGTGATTTCAGTCAATAGGATAACCATCAGATGTGAGTGGGCATCCTGTTTAAATTTAAATTTCTAAAAGAGTTTGGTCTCCACCAATCCACAGTGAAACAGAATGTCTACAAATGGAGGAAATTCAAGACCATCGCTACCTTCCAAGCAGTGGCCAACCAACAAAGACCATTCTAAGAGTTTGCGAAGTCACAAAGGAACCCAGGGTAACTTCTGGGCAAATAAAGGCCTCTCTCTAATTGGCTAATGTTAACTGACCTTAACACAATTTAAATGTTATGACAGAATCTGAAGTGATCGGTTCATGAGAGTAAAACCATCATATCGGCTGAAACCGTTCTGTGAAGAGGAATGGGCTAAAATTCCACCAAGCCATCACTCAGGATGAATCAATAGCTACCAGAAATGTTTAGTTGCAGTTATTGCTACACAAGGGTGCGATACCTGTTACTGAAAGCAAAGGTTCACACTTTTGCCACTCACATATGCAATATGAAAAATAATTCCTTGTTTGTTTAATGGGGCCTTTTTTAGGAGTTCTGAAAACCTGATGTTTTAGCTCATTAATGGGAGAGTGGCATGGGGGGTAAGAGTGTTAAGAACATCTTACGGAGACACTTTGACAGCACATGCCTTGTATTGTATGGGTCTTCCCGGCATTGGTGACTCCGTAACTGAAGACCAACGCATTTCTGCCTTGCAGAAAATCCTGTACTTGAGATTTGATTGTTCCATCAAAGAACTCCGCCTGAGTCGACTCCGGCCCAAAGATCTACATCAAAGACATAACATACCATTACACAGCTACTCAGAAGAGGGCAATACAGATTGTTTGACTGACAGAAAGACAAGAGCATCAGAGCACCTCGGTGAAACTGAACTTGTGAAGCTGATGGCCAATGCCTTTCTCACTGCTCTTCATTGTAGCAGAGCCTTTGGGAGCATGAAGAGCAGCGGTTTCTGTGCTTTCCAAAACCACACAGCCCTGTAAGAGGAGATACTCAAGCTTACTTGACCAAAGGTGCATATTCAAGTGGCAGGAAAATGTGTACAAGAGCACACAGACCTGGTCCTCATTATTGTTGAGCTCCTCTTTATTGAAGGGGCGAACCCTGAGGTAAACTCGAAGCTGCTGCTCAGAACCCTCAGACTCATTCTAGAAACACAGACACCACAAAGTGTTAGATCCTACATGGGGCTGGAAGTAGGTTTGATTCAGAAGGTCATGAAGGCATAATACCCATTTTGAACAACGATAAAGGTCTGATGACCACAGTTTAGTATGAAAAAAGTTGATGGCCTTGGCAAAAAATAGATCCTCCATCTGAAAATGGGCTCAACACCTGAAATTTTAAGCTTGTCTCAATTCTGAAGACACACAAACACTCATTCACCTGTTAAATCCTACATGTAGAGAGAAGAAAAGATGTACCATCAATACCTGTGAGGTGATGGAGGAAAGCCCAGAAAGTTCTGGTAAAGCAGTGTGGTGAGGGTCACAAGCTGTTGACTCCATGGCCACCAGAACTGTTCCATCGTGTGTCAGGTCAATAGTTGCTGCCATAACTACAAGACAACCACCAGTAAAACACCACTTTCAGACCTGAGACCAACACAACCATGTTAAAACGAATGTGCTGAACTTACCGAACACTGACTCGACCGTTTACAGAAACAACACGAGTTAAAGAGAACCTCCCCACCTTCAGCACCTCTACTAGGAACTCCCTGGTTTTGTCAAAAGGAGGCAAGCTGGTTTAACAAAACATTTCAGCACGTTTCACCAAACTATTTCAAACGAAAAGCCAGCAATCACGCCAAACACTTACAGCCAGCTTTATGCACTTTCAGTGATGAGCTGAAGACCCGCCCAAAAATGGCCACCAACCAATCAGGTCTCAGTTACAAAAGCACTCCACCAATCAGGGCTGAACAACAATCAGCTTCAGCAGAGCAAACGGCGCACCTGAGCCAGGGGCGTCGCTAGAGATTCACAGGTAGAGCAGCTCAGACTGCACTTCGGGGTCTTATCGACGCGAGAGGGCTGAGGACGAACGACAAAAAGTGTTTGTTTGGTTTTTGCGAGGGGCGACACTTTTTTTTTTATCGACTTCATGTAACTTTGGCAACGTGATGGCACAGCTGAATAAGAAAGAACGAAAGAGAAATTACTGGTCGTTTAAATTAATAACGCAGAACTATCTGGGGGCTACATCATTTGATCAACTTTTATAAACACCCCTCCACACATCTATCTACACACGTGTGTGTGTGGAGGGGGTATTCATATACAGGTGACAGGAATGTATGTGTGTACATACACACGTATTTCTCACTTCAGTCTGAAGATCAGTGAAGTTCTCAAAGATGTATCAGATTTCATGCTGAAACTTGTCGGAACACAACGTTTGTGCTTACTCAGAAAAGGGTGTTGAAGAATTCCAGTATTTAAAGGCAATTTACATTATTCTTTAATGACTTTGTTTTGCAAGATCAGAAAAACATAGAGAGCTACCACATCTTTAAGAAACAATCTGCTACTTCAGACCTTCAGTGTCATATGCACAACTCTGGCATATAGTGACCAATTTGCTCTGCCAGAGACAATCAACAACCTGTCCATAGATGCACTGTAGTTAACTCCACCTGTAAAGTAATCAAGTGAGTAGGAAACACTGTTTGACAACAAGTGTGCAACTGGAAAAAGCACTTGACTTACCCGAGGTAATTTTTCTCTACATAAGAAATTATGGGTCCTAGACCAGCAAAACAATGTACAAACTGGATAAAGTGGTATGAATGCTAAAACTGCAATTTGAGACCAACACAAGCACAATGGCTACAACCCTCAGAAACAACCTCATACCACATTTAGCGTCTTCCTTTCTAAAACCCACCAATCCACCCTTTTAAATTAGCAATAAATCACTGAACCAGCTTTGTAATCCGTTGACACAGGTCAGTTTTTCCTTTATTATATAAAACCCCACTAACAATAATTAGTGAATGCCAAATTCAGTATTTCCCTTTCATAGTGTGCTCTTTTTTGCAGGACAGAATTACTATTAGGGTCTGGAAGGCCACTCTTGCTCACTGACATCCTTGTAAAACTCTCCAATGAACAAAGAAAGGAAAATAGAACACAACACATTATATCCAAATTTTCTCTTTATTGCGCTGACATGAGTTTGATCAGAGCAGCTCAATCTGGCAACTTTATGCGTCTGCGATGGTAACCTCCACCTCGACACCAGGCTCGATGCTGATGCTGGTGATCTGCTTGACAATCTCAGATGGGCTGTGAAGGTCAATGAGACGCTTATGGATCCTCATCTGGAACCTGTCCCAGGTCTTGGAACCCTCTCCACAAGGGGTCTTACGGGTGGTGATGCGCAGGGTCTGAGAGAACAAGACAGGATTGCATCAGAATACATCTGGCCATGTCCATAAAAACACCCTCATCATAATTATTTACACATGTGTACGTATATTACAATAACAATGTAAAACATTTTTGACCACAAGCTACAAGAACCAACTGCAGTTTGGAGTAAATGATAGGTCGTCCTACTGAAACACATTTGCAGTAATTTGTGGCACTTATCAAACTCAACACTGAGTTGACTTTCATTAGAGACTTGCCTAAACACTCACTGAGCATCTTATTACAAACACACAGGCCTTTGTCAGCGACTAATTTCTGACCAGAGAACCAGAACTGCATGCAAGACTGGTTGTCCGTCACTGCTGACAATGTTCCAACACCCAAATTCTTTCTGGTCAGTGGCGGTCTATTTCCACTGGCAATATAGAGGTGGACTGAAACTGTACCAACAGATAGGCTATAATCAGTCCAATAAGTTGTACCTGTTAAAATGCTTAATGAATAGATACAAAGTATGTGTAGCTGAAAGTGTCAGCTCTGTGCAGAAGGAGCTTAGCCTCAAAAAAGTGCTGAGCAGCACATTTTAGTTCACAATGACTATGCCTATAAATTGCTAGAAGGCAGCTTGGCAGTTAATATAACATTTTAATACAGATATTGACCCAAAATGCCGTACAAAGAAAAAAGTAAACGTAAAAAAAAAAATCCATCACCCACACTCAAAGGCAACAGAAAACAGAAACAAGTCATTAAGTGATATTTAAAAATGATTTGGCCATTATTTACCTTGGTAGGCATGCGCACAGGGCCCTTCACCTTAAGGCTCTTCTCCTTAGCACCACGGATCAGATCAGCACACACTGTAGAGTCATAATTTCACATGAGCAAAACAAAGGCTCAAGGCAAAAACATTTGCCAAGTTATAAAGGCTCAGAATAGCGTATTATATAATTCACAGACAATCAGTCTACTATTATCATCCTCATAGCCAGGGGTCGGTTGGGAAAACAAAGAAAGGTATGATCATGTACTGACCCTTCTCAAGAGACTTGACGTTGCGGCTGGTGAGTGTGATCCGGATGCGGTGAATGGCCACCTCAGCCTCAACGGGAGCTTTACCAGTGTCCTTGAATGCCTGCAAATTATTTAAAAATAAAAAATAAAATAAACCCTATTCTTAAAGCATGTGCTGCTTCACATCTGGACTAATGGTGACTACACTCCTAAACTCATACTTTCAGTTTTCCTAAACAGATCTGAACTTAGTAAACCTCTGAGGTAAACCCCAGCAATACTGTTAATGATGGACAGACTGACAACACATTCTGAACGTGGGAAGCCAATACGCAGACCAAACCTTACACAGCCAGAACCTGTTAGGTTAACATTAGAACAATCTTTCACGACACCTTAATGCGCATTGCTTACATTAATAACACAAAGGGGGGGGCATTTTTTTTGAGGGCCTGTTCAGAGACAACAAATCAACAGTGGGTTAGTCTTAACCTCTCGTGCAGCCACATTAACCCCCCTTTTATGTTTGGTGTCAATTTGGCCTCGTTCAACGTTTTAACGTCGCTAAATAATTAACAGACTTTGCTACATATTAAACGAGTGTGTAAACATAAAATTAACATATGTTTTCAATGTCCTGGACACATTCTGTACACATCTGTGTTCTTTGGGGTCAAATTGACCTCAAGCTGTTTTAACTGTATAATTTTTAAACAAATTTGGGTTGGGATGGTATAGGGCACCGCAATATGCAATTTAATAATCTCCAAAAAAAACTTCCCAATGTTTTAGGGCCATAACCGAACAAAATCATACCTGTAATAATGAAATTCACAGGACATTAGGGAGGGAAAACATTTTCCACGAGGACTTTGATATTTTTGATAATATGAGGGTTAAACTATGGCTAAACAATGTGCACGTCTGTCACATTTGAGCCCCTACCATAACCAGACTCATATCCATCAAGCTTCACTCACATGGCCTCTCTGCAGACAACCAAGAGTGGAATTTTACGTCTAGCTAGCTAAAAAAAGAAGCTTCACCATATAAAGCCCTAACCTCTGACACATCACAACAAAATGAGATACCCTAGTACGTCAACTGACCACTACGCAAAACAAGGCAAGATACTGAACAATAAAATTAGGACCAAAAGAACTTCTTAGGCAGTGTATCTCAGCTAGCCGACTAGCTAGCATGTGCCACACGTGCTAACAAAACACATCCAAACTGCTCCAGCGGTGTGATGAAGTTACATATGTACAGACATTACAATCGGGAAACACAGTAGGGTGAATTTACCATGATTGTGTGTTCCTGACCGACTTATTCGTGTGTGAGAAGCGAACAGCGGTGAGTCAGGAAGCTCAAACTCTCCTCTGTTCTTCAGGAAAAGGAGGAACGCAGGCCTGCTCAGATGCTTATATTCCACCATCCGGGTACTGCAGCGCTCGACCAATGAGATCAAAGAGGAAAAGGCGGGAGGAGAGAGATCACGTGGTAAATACGAAGTTTCAGTGTATACATACATAATTCACGTTCCATTCAGACGTGACGCTGTCTACGCCCTACGCCCTATGCCCTAACCCTCCAAACTCCGCCCTCTTCAGTCAGACTCCTCAGGGTGTCAGGGAGGAGGATTAGAAAATAACAGCCATTTGGGACGCGCCCTAACGGCCCTTTTCTCCAAAGCCACAAGAGCCGCTGTTTACTGGCATTTTATGTAAACAAATATGCCAAACTTTTAATATAAACACATACATAAACACCGAAACTGTTTTTTTTAATCACCGAAACTTTCATTTATCCCAGTCTTGGCTAGTTATATCCTATTCTAGTTCGGGTTTTGCCATTAGTGGCTGACCAAACCATGGAGAATGCACAGTCTGTTGACTTCT
>JBBPCZ010000012.1:5896173-5906564 GCA_037974445.1 Brycinus macrolepidotus
GTCTATGTATTTGAATGCAGTGTCATTAAAGTCCCTGTTGGTGTAATGGTCAGGCGTCCCAATACTTTTGTCCATATTGTGTGTGCATACATATTTATAAGGCTGGTCCCTGGGTGCCCTGAGTTGTGTTTTGGGCCCTTTAAAGGAATTCCCCAACACTTCTGTTTGAACGTTAGAAACAAAATGGCTCCCTTGGAGACCTGGGGGCATCGCTGTTAGCAATTTGAGTCTGCCGTGAGAAATGTACTCTGGTTTGGAAATGTGCTTTCTAACGTTCACTGGGCAAAAAACTACCTGATTTATGTACTGCTGTGTTCATTTCATTCATACATACTTTGTTTGATCCGGATAGCAGTTTCCGCAGGTTAAGTGTCTGTGAAACACTCAGGGTCCTCAGATGTTGAGAGTGTGTTGTGGACTCCAGTAGAAGCTCCTCGACAGTGTAAGTATAGTCTCACGGTTGAACTAATGATTAAACTCCTCATTAATGGGGGAAAAATGAAGAAACAAAGTACAAAAAGTCACCTTTTATATTTTAGGGCAAGTTTTTTTTTATCGTTTTAAAAGCTATTTTTTGTGTCAAGACCTTCCACTTTAGATTTTAGGGCATAACTACTGGCAGAATTAGCTGAATAGCAGTTTGGGGGGTTTTTTGTTTACTTTTCTGAATGTTCTGATTTTATTTTGTATGAAATAAAATAGATAATAGTAGGAGAACATTCGAGGGGATTGCAGTGGTACACAAAAGTGTTTGGTAACATACATTTTGTTTGGTCATATGGAAAAAGCTCTTTGCAAAGTCAACAAAAGAAAACAAATGAGTAAAACTGGGTGCTAGTTTAGCTTGTTTGGGGGTGATCTCCATTTTAGATGGGTCTAACCACTGGCAGAATTAGCTGAACAGCATTTTGTTTTTTGTTGTTTTTTTTGTTTAATTTTTTGAATGCTCAAAACAAAGAAGATGCATTCTTGTTTTTGATCTTTGGTGTCTGGAGTTAAACCAACAATATTGTACAGAAAAGGGTGAAAAACAGCAGTTTTTTTTTTACAAAAAGTTACTGATCAGTCAGGATCATCAGAATCATGCATAGTTAGATCTATGTTTTGCAAAATCAGCAGTGAACAAGAATTTCTTGATTTTGCAGAGCTCATCTGTAAAAGTATTAGAGTTTTCCTTAGCCATTTTTAGGGCAGCCCCTGGCAACTGCTGTCTTTTTACGGATACAGTTTTATACAAAAACTTATCACTGGTTTCAGGAATGCACAGAAGCATCTTGTGCTGTAAATTTATCAGTTAAAGGCACTACATCTCTATTCAGCAAAGCAGTTACCAACAGTAGCATAACTGGAATGTCTTGAAGGGAAAAAGTGGGAGATTTTGTAGTTTTAAGCCAATTTCCTGTGCAACAAAGCATGCAGGGTGAACCCTTAGTAAGCTTACAAACCCTGGAAGTTCACTTAAAATCTTTATTATGAAATATTTAACAAATTGGAGTACTTAAAAATTGTATCCATAAACACTTCTTTTTGTCTAGAATGGTTAGAGCCCGTTTTTTATTGAGATATTTGTGTGAACGTGAAGGGACGGCCTTAAACACATGAAAAAAGTCAGCATGAAAACTTTGCTTTAGAAGTGGACTAAACAACAGAATTCTGTTTTGTCAATCTACATGACGTTCATTCTTTTATTTTGGTTCTGAGTTTTATGAGAGGGAAGTAGCTTTGTATTCCTAATTATTATTTTTTTTATTATTATTATTATTATTTTTCATTTAGTTTCATGATATTGTCTTGGTTTCCCTCCACATCACATTTTAATTCTAAGTGTATTACAACTATTTTTAATTTTACGCATTCTTGGATAAAAACAAGGGTTTCATTTTCACTTTTCAAGAAATGGTGGAAAGTGAATGAACTAGCTAATTCGTAAAAGTATATATGTAATTATTCGTATTTTTATTATATTATTTATAAAGCTGTCGTGTCTGTTTTAAGGATTCCTAAATACTATTTAGGAACACATCAAATATACTATTTATTCTAAATAATTATTTGATGTGACTTTTAGACATTATGGCATTTAAAGGCATTGCTTCTACAGTAAAAAAAAATTGGGAAGATGCATACGATAAAGTGGGAAATATTTCCTTTTTACTCTTTATTTCCCCAATTCATTATTTAAACCACATAAACATGACATTCACCTTCTCAAGATCATCCTCAAATGAGCAAAACTAGGACCCAGTTTTACTCATTTGTTTTCTTTTGTTGACTTTGCGAAGACTTTGAACAGTTTTTCATATGACCAAACAAAATGTATGACCAAACATACATTTGTCTACCTCTGCAATCCCCTCAAATGTCCTTCCATCATTATCTATTTCATTTAATAGAAAATAAAATCATGTGTTACAGTTTTTCAATTTATTTTAATTTCTTCTTTAAATAATCTTTTGCATGATTTATTTATTGTCACTAGTTTTTTTTCCAGCTCCTTATTTTCTATTTTGTTCAAAGCTAATTAGCTCATATTATTATAAAATATATGATTATCTATTATTCAGTTATATCTATTACACAGTTCAGTTTCTGCTGTTTATGATTAAATGTAAGTAGTTAGATGATAATTGTAAGCTTAATCACAGTATGCTTTTCACTGTCAATCCTAGACATCAGTACAACTGCATGTACAAAAAAGATTTAGACCAGTTAGAGAGCCTGTAAACACCATGTATTACTGTGTTTAGTAACTGCATAAACTTCAGTTACAAAACCCATTATATTATTTTGTTGATTTTTTTTATACAATCAAATTGTCCCTTCTTAAGTTTATCTTTTGCAAATGTTGAATTAAACCCATTATATTATTATTTTATATATTTTTTTATACAATCAAATTGTCCCTTCTTAAGTTTATCTTTTATTTTATTAAAAATGTACTTTGTCCATTCTCTGAAAAACTAAATAGTGATATGCAGAGATGTATAAATTAGCTTTAACATCTTGTTAAATGAAAGTTATTATTATTACTTCTGTGAAATTATGACTTGAGTTCAAGTGAAAGCGCCTCTCCAAAAACAAGTTGAGAAAAGGTAAAAAAAAAAATAAAAAAAAACCTATAACTTATAGTAACCTGTAGAACTGCAGAACATCTTAGTACATTCAGCATCAGCAGAGGAACTGAAGTTTGTTAGGTTCTGTTCTTCTTTCTTTGATAATAAATGTGACTGCTTTGTGATTGGGAGATGTGACCAGTCATTAGGCAATATGAGTTTTGAACCAATATTTCATAATAAAAAATAATGAAGAAAAAAAAAGGTAACTAATGTGTATTATTTAAGTGTAATGAAATAAAAAGTAGATTACTACTACATATTATATAAGGTACAAATCCATCAAAACTGTACATATAATTGAGTAAAAGTAACTAGTTATTACTCAACTCTGGTGACGCCTCTGTGTATCAGAATCAAAACTTATTTTGATCTCGGAGGAAATTGCTTATGCTACAACTGCACAATCACACAGAGGCACAAAGACAAGAACAATATTTCTAAAGAATATGTATTAAATGATTCCATGGTTTCTCTGCTGTTTGCGTCCCACTGATATTACCGTTATAAATATGTATGTAGAGTAAAGTGTCCTTCTCAACAAGCTATTTGTTTCAGATAAATATGCATGCACTTAGAAAACAGCATTTTTGCCTTTATAAGCCCACTCCAGTGACACTTTACCTGATATATAATTATTGCATACTTCAGAAAATGTTTTATTTATGAATCAGTGTGTGAATTCATTTAACATTTCGCGCTTAAAACATTTTATAATGAATCCATTATAGGTTATAAAAATTTACATTTTAGTTAATATTCATTCACCCCACATGAAAAATCTGAAATATCCTGCAAGTCACATTTAATGGGACATTCATCTGACAATCAGAAGAGTAAATTGAAAGTAAGATATTCCTGTAAAAAAAGCAGAGTTTAATAAAACCACTCCCATTACCATAACCATGCTGTTATCATGAGTGTTATTCAACCACATTTTGTGGATTTGCTAATTCTATGCTAACAAAAACTCTTAACTTTTTACTTTAAACCTCTGTTACTCATTTAAGCCACGGTCAGAAAGGAAACTGTGTAAACAATAAGATTGTTCCACATTGTTTGCATATTTTTGCACATAAACACATTTTTTGCACATAAACGCATATTTTCTTCTATTCAGTGTTAAAAGATATTAACATTTTAAGAGTTACAAAGGGCTATGATTTGGCTCCCAAATCATGGAATCGCCCTACTGAGAAAATGGGTGGCATTGAGATATTTTGTGTATTTTCCCCAATTTCCCTCACCTTTATTTAAGACATTTATGTATATGTTCAAAAACAGAGACAGAAAAATTGCCTGGTAAAGTGAGTCCTTCTGGTATGTTTATTGAGCTCAGTACTGTGGACAGTATTAACACTGGACCGAATCTCTCCTCTCCTCACATAGCAGCAAAGGTCGTCTGAATGCACACAGACACACAATCTCTCTCTCTCTCTTTCTCTCCCGCTCTCTCGCTCTCTCAGACACACACGCTAACAGCCAGCCGTTCACCTTCTACAACACGCCTGGCTCACCCAGCCAGCCAATAAATAACTTTCTCTTTGGATGATGTCATCTGGAGGAGACGAAAGGAAATGCAGGCTGCAGCAGCAAGTTCTCATTACAAATACACACACACACACACACACACACACACATAGAGATATATGAATCATTCTGTCTTGGGCTATACACATACAACAGTAGTTTGTAAAAGTACATTAAAGTAACATATACATGATTAGCAATAGCCACTATCACAGGATGGCATTACAGAAATGCGATTAAAAACAATAAGGACATAAAGGACACAATGTAAAACACCATTATGGCTGGAATGCTATCTCTTGATGAACTAAACACTCTCCTTCTCTTCTTCAACAGGTAGTGAGATTGGAGGTCAGCTCCGCTCGGACCCCGTGAACGTTGCTATGGCGACATCCAGCTCCCATACAGGTTTGTGAATAAAGGCTTCGCCAACTTCTCGACACATCCCAGTATAACACAGACGGACACGCCCCCGCTCCCTCCTTAGCACGCAGTCTCGGATTTGAAAGGAAAAAAAAAAAAAGAAAACCACTAGGAGGAGAGAAGTTCTGTTGCGCCATCAGGGGCTATACTTTGTCCATTAGCAGCATTATCCAAAATAGAGAGATTGTGTTACCCTCACACACATACGCCACGCACACCAAATGATGGTACCACTGAAACTGAATAGTTGAATTGCTAAAGGTCTGTGTCTCCCAGTGAAAATGCCCTGGAACAGAGCAATTCAAATCATATTCACTGTGTAATCAGTCATTCACTCAGCAGCATCAATGACATCACTGTTTTACACCTTAAAAGTATTGAGGCATTCTGGTCTTCCCAGTTCTACACACTTTTGTCAATACTGAAGTATTTACAAACTGCTTTAGATTCATGAATAGATTTATACAAACCATTTTAGAACTTAATGAAAAAAAAGAACAAAAAACAAGGAAGTGCTTTGAAGAAGTATGGGTGGAATAAACTCTTTTTTTTGTGTGTAAGTTAAAGTCTCAGTGAGAGACACAGACATTTTGTGCAATAAAGCAAAAAAAGGAGAAATGTACAAAGTTAAAACACTGAATGAAGTGTACCTGTAAAAATATCACACATATAGCATTTTATATATATACATGCTAACAGTCTGCTAAAGCTAAATATGACATCTAAACCGTTCATGACACAAAAAAAAACGTAACAGGACAAAACAAAGGCATCAGATTTTTTTTTTTAGAAAGTGCTATTATGAAAAATATGCCCGACATGGAGGCTTTCCAGCACCCATCAACCTTCAGCTCCCAATGTAAAGTCAATGTGATATCAAACAACCAAACACTCAGACTCTATCATCTCCGCCCTTTATGTGACCGCACACACACACACACACACACACACACACACACACACACACACACACACAAATCTAGTCCTAAAGGAATTTGGCTGGGAGTTTTTGGGGGTAAAAAAGGATTGTTTCATTCATAGATGAGTTTCTACAGCCTACGTAAATGGCCTGTGTAAATGGGCTGTAGAAATATTTGTAGAACTGTGTTTGTCCTTAAGAGGTCTGTGTGTGCACCGATTATTACTGAATGCGCTTGTTTTAATTGGTGACTTAAATCAGTGCAATGGACAGCATTCTGGTGGATGAGGTTCGGAGTTGTGTTGGTATCTGAAAGAACAAGAGTAAGAGATCTGAGGTGGAAACGGCAGGGAAAGAGGCTGAGAGGGAGAGTGTTTAAGGACTGTTGGTGTGTATGTGTGACAGTCTTTGTAAAGTTTGTCCATGTTTCCCTTTATTGCTTTGTACTGTGAAGCAGATCTGCACTGATAAAATTTCAGGCCCTTAAAATGAGCAGCAGCATGAAGGCAAATGGCCATCAAAAAAAAAAAAAATCATAAAATAAAAAAATAAAAGCAAAACGAGATGAGCCTTCCTCACTCTGGCTCTGAGGGGTTTGGTTGCCTTTGGCTGTGTAGAGTTCTGACACTGTCACTCAAATGCTGGCATTTCAGTACCCAACAGCTTATGGGCCAACAAACGAACAAACAAACTATATAAGAAATATTGGAAAAACATTTTATAGCTTTGTTGGAACTTCAACATCACTAGAAGTTCAAAGTGCGAACTGGGAGGGTTTTGAAAGCTACATGATCTCAGCGTTTGAGAGTAAAACCTCACTGCAAATGGAGCTCTGCTTTGCAGACACACATGCTTGTTTTGTTTTTTTTATCAAGGTGATTATTTCATTTCGAATGACAGCTGTCAGATGATGTTCAACATCCTCTATTGCTAAAACGCCTCCAGGTATAGACTGAAGTAGATATAAACAAGTAAGTGATATGTTCTCAAAGGCACATATTTTTTAAAAACTGTTACTGGCTTGAGAAACGAGTGTTGCCTTGTTGTGTTTTTTATAAGTGCCAAGTTGACGGTAAAGTGTAGGTATGCTTTCGAGTAAGTGCTAAAGTAGCTAAGTACGTGTGTACGTATATATTTGGGTCACTGGAAGGCCTGGTGGAAGCGAGGCAGGGTGGTGGTTGTATTCAGGCTTTGTGAGTGTGTGTAATTAACAGTAAGCCCGTGCGTCTGTGTTAGTGTGGGAGGGTGCGGCAGCGTGTGAAGCGGGCCAAGGGGGTCAGGCACATCTTGGGTCGAGGGCATTATTACGGGCAACCCCTCCTCCTGGCTGTAGGAAACCCCCAAGGCAGGCCCTGCCCCTTGACTATAAGGCAGAAAGTTGAGCAGCGGAGACAGGAAGTCCAAAGATGGTGTTGTTTCTCCGGCGGACGTGGCAGCAGCAGCATTCATCTTGGTCGTCTCCTCCGCTTGCAGCTCTAAGAGATAGCTTTCGATCTCCGCCCTCAGAGGGGGTGGCGGCGAATAGGAAGTGTGACCTAGGGGATAGCGTAATGCAAGGGACCCTGACATCGGAGATTGGTGTGACTCCATCGGCTCCACCGGCTCTGCTTTCACCCGCAGCAGCTCGTGGGCGTGGCTCTTCTTCACATGGCGTGTCAGATGGTCCTTGCGGCCAAAGCGCTGGGCGCAGTACTGGCACAGGAAGTCCTTGCGGCCTGTGTGCACCACCAGGTGGCGCCGCACATCCTTGCGGGTGTAGAAGCGGCGCTCACAGTGCTCGCACTGGTGCCGCTTCTCCTTGGCTCCAGCAGCACTCTTGCCGGCGTGGCCACGTAGGTGCTCCAGCAACAGTGGGGTGCTGGCGTAAGGCTGCAGGCACACCTGACAGGTGAGATCCCCACGGTGAGCCGCATGCAGCGCCTGATGCCTGCGGAATCCCAGCTTGGTATTGTAGCTCTTGCCGCACTCTGTGCAGCTGAAGGCCTCTTTGTTGGGGTCATGTGTGTGGAGGTGGTTCTTCAGGTGGTCTTTGCGATGAAACATCTTCTCACAGTAGCTGCACTTGTGGGTCTTCTCTGGTGAGTGTGTGGCCATGTGCCTGTAGGAACAACCCATAATGCGTGTACAGTGAGAAAGAATAAGGGTGGCCTGATTATTTTAGGAAACATAAGGGGTAGAAGAAAATTTTGTAAATCTGTTGTTATTACACAGTTATTTAGAGATTTTATTTTTGCAAAGTAATTCACAAGTCATGCTTTCTGAATAGCTACTGTACTTCTTCCTTTTGCTAAAAAAGCTACAAAGCACAAAGCTCCTTGTAGCTGTCCTTTTTGCACTGTCAAGTAAGAGTTAAGAGGTTTTTCCATGGATGTTACAGGACAGAGCTGATGGTCAGTTTGAACTTATTATTTCACAAACAGTATTTGGGATGTGACCCCTCAAGAAAACCCAGCTAGGTACCCCAAGTATCTGTATCTCATACCTTGCTTGTCTATATGAGAGACAGCACACACTGTTTATATGTTTTAATGCTTCTGTTTAGTCACAATGAGACTGAGGAAAAAGTCCGTCACCCACCGTAGCAGTTTGTACTTGGAGACGAAAGCCTTGGTGCAGTCGGTGTGCGTGCAGCGATACGGCCTCTCGCCCGTGTGTGAATACGAGTGCACTTTTAGCTTCTCCACACTGTTGAAGGCCTTCTCACACAGCTGACACAGGAAGTTCTTCCTCCCTTTGCCCTCCGGCCTCCTCTTCCTCACTCGGTCGCGCTCTGCCGGGTTAGGGCAGTCATCATCGGGAGAGACTGTGGCCATGGCAACTTAGCACGGGCCGGCCACGCGGTGGACACGTGCAGTGTGTCCGAATGCAGACAGAGTAAGAGTGGCCGAATCTTCAACACACCAGAGAGACCAGGCCCTGAGGGAGTAAAAGAGGATGCTGGGTGAGTTCCAAAAAAGATAGATAAATAGAAGAAGCAGATCAGAGGCTGCACATCTTTCATTTCTGTTTAAAAACACAATGGTTCTTAATCCTGATCCCACAACTTCAGAGTGGTTTCCCTACATCAGCTACACCTTTAAACACGCCTGAAATTTGGAACTGAAACCAAACATAACCCGAGAACATTCTAGTCTGACCCTAGCCCACAGTACCAAGTTTTGAATCTGACGTTGACTGTAGCCTGATAAGAATCTGTCCATACTTGATCAAACTCAACATTTCTAATGATAGAATCTGTAGCACTGGTTTTGCAGACCACAGTGCCAACAATGTGTTCTAAGCACACAAGCCTGTGTTCCAGGTTAAAAACTGAGAACAACTTTATTAAGAGCCACTAGTTTAAAGTAATAAAAGCAGGGAGGAAAAATAAAAAAGGAAGAAAAGCAAGGGTAAATGCAGGTTGAGATAAGAAATAGCCCAAGCATGAAATTCAAACCTAACCCGAACCAATAAGTATTTGAGTAATTATATCTAAACCTGAACAAACGCAACCTAAAATTCAGGCTCATATAAATATTACAAATCTTGATTCAGTTAAAGTTTCTGTGAAGAGATGTTTTCATGAAAAGATGAGGTGTGTTCAGTTTGGTTAACACTAATGTAATGCTTTACTGAGCATGCGAACAGTGAAGAATATAAAGTTGTATTAACATATATTTTCAAGATGGGAAAATCAATGTAAGTTGCTGACAGATGTCTCTGTTTGGATGATGCAGTGCAGTCTGAACTGAATATAACGATGTTATTTCATTATTTATTAATTGTGCATGCATTAACATGCTATTTACTTTTACATTTTATATGAAGTTACAAATTAGGTACAGGCATTTCAAGCAAATAAACTGAAAATTGCTGGGAACTATTTGATCATTCATCAGAGATCACACACACACACACGCACACAAACATGCACACACAAAAGAAAGGATGACCCATTCATGCTCAGCTCTATTTTTATTTGATCATGTTCTGTAGTGATGCAATTCTTATCTGAATAAGCTAGAATCTAATTAAATCTAATTTTGTGACACAGGTTGGTAAAATGTCTTACATCTGTATGTAACATTCTTTTTCTTCTTTTGTTGTTTAATGGCAGTTGGCAAACAGATTTTAGGTGCATTACTGCCACCTCCTGACAGTAATTATATGTTACTTATAATATATAAAATATATATTTTTAATATAAGATAGACGTCACACAAACGATTATATTTTTATAATTTAATGACTGTTCAAATCAATTCAATTCAGTTTTATTTATATAGCGCTTTTTACAGCCAAGTTGTCACAAAGCAGCTTTACAGAATACAGGTCCGAGCACCTAGTGATTAAGCCAAAGACGACAGAGGCGAGGAAAAACTCCCTCAGCTGGAGGAAGAAACCTCGGGAGGAACCAAGACTCAAAA
>JBBPCZ010000012.1:5906664-5924721 GCA_037974445.1 Brycinus macrolepidotus
AGAGTCTGTAGTCCATAAACAACAGGAACAGGAACAACAATCTCCGCCAGAGCTTTAAACAGCAGTTGCCCTTGGTTGGGGAGGAGCAAGTGGGGAGTCGTGAGCAGCTGGTTCGAATAGACTAAAATCATCACCCATCACTATCATATGCATACACAATTAGTACACTACAGAATTACAGCTCATTTTACAAATTGGCCCATTGGTTGTAGAACCAAACAGTAGTCAGACAAATTGCTTGTCATAATCATTGTCATGATTAGTACTTGACTGAAGTACTTAATTAGTACTTGACTTAAGTCTGTGGTTCATAAATACAAATTCTGCATATCTTTCTTGATGATGTGCCAGGCAACCAGTTTCAGTTCTTATTTGTTTCAGGTGCTTTTTGACCTTAGTCTTGTCTTCACTGAGTTAAACACATGCTCAGTGAGTTTCAGGTCAGGTGATTGACATGGCCAAGAACATTCCGCTTTTTGAGTTTTGTGGTATTTGATTGGATCTGAGTGGTGAAAAGCCTCTGTACACTTGAGAATTCATTCTGATGTTTCACATGAAACAGTTACATCATCAATAAAGATAGAGTTCAATAAAGTGAGAGGGTTTCCCCTCACAGATGTCTCACAGATGAGATGGTATCATGAGCAGTTTTTTTTTTACCTCTTTCTGCCACTTTTGTCCAAGTTAATCACCATCCAATCTGTCTATAACTTTGTCCTAGAACTGCACATTCTTTTTATATGCATGTTGGCAAAACTGCAACCAGTTTTTTTCTGTTCTTGATGGATACTAGTGGTTGAGATCTTGCGTTAAACCCTTTGAAGTTGTGCTGGTTTATTTTACTTCCCAGCGAGTATTCATGATCTGTTCAAGTTTCCTCATGAATGGATGTACACCTCTTCTCTAGTCTGCCGGTTGTTTGCCATGGCTAAACTCTCAACTGCATGCTGACTTTTTAACAATGTAACAAACGGTTGATACGGCTAATATCCTCCTCTGATTTCTTCTGCCTTTTCTGCACATATTAAGGATCCAGTGGCACACAGCTGGCCAAGACTAACTAAGCTGTCCATTTACTTCACACACAAACAGATTCTTAAATTAAAGCTGACTGTCAGAATGTCGTCTGCATAGTCACTGTTTCGTTTCAGAGCTAATGTGCAATGGAAAACTGTCAAAAATGGTCACTGTACATTTACCTAGGGGAGATCGGGGCAGGCACTAACATGGGCTAAGATGCAGTGTGGATATTTTATGCAGTTAAACAGGTAGAACAGGCTCTTAGTCGTGTTCTTATATTCTTAATCATCTTATCTGTGAATTTTGACAGCAGTCTGACAGATGTTCCTTGAGATTCCCCCTAAAGAGCGTTCTTGCCCCACACAACTACTTTTTTACACCATTAGAGTCTGTTTAGAGTATTAGACACACTGAGTTGTGTGTATGAGTCACAAAATTCGCACCTATATTATTTTTTCATACACTATATTATCGTCCTCTTGGTGGCTGTGATAGATGTTTTAAAGCATGTAAACCACACAGCAAGAGCTAGCCAGGCTAAAGTACATCCTCCACTTTGCTGGGTTAGTTGTAACACAGTGTTACAATTAATCCTCTAAAAGTAAACAATGGGGGAAGCCCCCTGTTCCCCATATGAATTCAAAAGAGTCTTTTTTTAGGTTCTGATGCATAGATTCATCATATATATAATGTACATAAATGTGAAATTTATTGTGCTGATGTTTGCTCTTCTGCTTTATTTTCAGAAGTAAATTTGCCACATTTGACACTTTTCATTAATCATAATTTATTTTGATGAATATATTTTTATGTATTTCGGCCGAAAAGCTCATCCGCTTCAGACACAGAACTGCACTGAGTTAACTGCATTTACCATCGCGGCATCAGACTTTTTAGGGACTTTTACAACTAGCCCCTCTATCCGTTACAATGAACTCTGTTTTTGGGGTAAGTTGGAACATGTGCACTCACACTGCTTGCAGCTGAATTGTTTGTAGATGTCAGGTTCTGGGAACATGGTATATGTTTTCATTTATTGCACATATATATATAGTTGCTTTATGAAAGAAATAATTTTGCACAAATAATGTACAAAATATTAGGCAAAAACCTGCTCTCAGATACATACTGCAGCGCATGCCACTATAAAAGACGTGCGAGAAGTGAGGTACTCGCAGTAACACAGACCTCCATATGAGTGTGCAATTTTAAATTACACACATTTTGACACACATCAGTGTTTATCCTGTATCAAGTCCAGATTGGGAAGCAACCTTGAAGGCACAAATGTAAGCTTTTCTTAGCATACAGAAGCCAGTATGAAGTTTATAGCATATAATCTGGTACATATACTCTGGAATACAGGAAACCACAGGAATAAAGAACGCTGCGTTAAAGTGACAGGCCAGATCACAGCCGTGAAATGACAGGAGTCACTAAGATCTCAATAATGTGTGGGCAACCTCGGCCAAACCAGTGTTTGAGGCTACTGATAAACAGGCAGAGGACAGATAGAGGTAGTCGTCTGAGCATGATATTACAGAGATCAGACACTAAAATGTGCCCAGCTTATAGCAAGCAGCTTTCAGGCTTCGACAGCCTGTTGCAGCTATTCGCAACCCCACGGGAAAGAGATTAATTATATTCTATGTATTAAGTGGCCCATGCTCCGTTGGTACAGTGTAACACCAGCACGGCTAACTTCAAGGCAAACGGCCATGCAGTCTGATGAGCAAACAACTGCAAACTCTACATTTTCTTCATATTTCCACAGAGATACTACCCTGAAGTGTGCCTTCACTAACTGCTGTCCAGCACATTAAATTACAAACCCTCTTCCTTTCTGTTAATTCATGGGCCGTTGAGTAATGATG
Source organism: Brycinus macrolepidotus (assembly GCA_037974445.1). NCBI lineage: Eukaryota > Metazoa > Chordata > Actinopteri > Characiformes > Alestidae > Brycinus > Brycinus macrolepidotus. The sequence goes on from JBBPCZ010000012.1 coordinate 5,909,559, forward strand.
AGTTTGTCTGGATTTATAACAAGCTTATAGTTTATGTTAATCTATTCACTAAACAATGCATGCACTAGGAGGAATTCTGGGACATCTACCAGTAGATTCCACACTGCAAGATCATTCTCCAAATATTTCACTTTTCAGAAAGAACAAAACAAAGTTTGCATGTCCTGTAGATAATAAACTGGTAATTAAACTAAGAAAATGTGCAATAATATAAAAGGCAAGTGGTCTAACATGATTTCTAGTTAGCAGGATTCTTGTTGGAGGTATTTTTTGATTCCCTGAAACCAGCCGTAATTTACCAATACGTTGATGTGACTTTTTGGGTCGTAGGGAGGAAAACAAAAGCGTAAGAACCTCCTCAAGACATTAAATGTGCAAAAAATGTAAAAAAAAATTAAAAAATTAATTTTTTTCTCTTGGACTTTCTTATTTCTGCATCTAACAGTAAATATGCAATCTTTGTCAGCTTCATACTTTGTGTATTCATCTATAACGCCATGGCTCACTGACGTTCAACAGTCCTAAAATGTGAGTCTGATGTCTTAACTCTTTGAAATAAAGGTTCTGAAATAGTTCTTGGCTTGGGACATATAATTCTAGGGAAACAACGTTTAACTGGTATAGAACCTTTCCATTATGTGAAGGTTTTTTTTGTTTTTAACTTTAGAAAGGTCCTTCACACTCACAGCTCTTTTACAGAAATGGTTCTTTTAAGAACCGTCAATTGAAAGATTCTTAAGAGAACCTTTCTTTTTAAGAGTTTAGGTGATATTTCGCTCTGTCTTTCTGGTTATTTATGAGCTGTGTCTGAATTCATCAGCATGAATGTTAAAACTTTGCTGACTTTCCGCAGTTTAGTTGTGCGACTCTCTTTCAGACTGGACCAAGAAAACAGCGGAATTAAAATGAACAAAAAAAATATTTTGTGGTTTTTAATTTCTCACTTTTTACCTTTTTGATGACTGTTTTAATATAAAAACAGCAAGTTAAAAATTTGTACTGTTAATCAGTAATATTCCTACTTTTTAAGGGCTACTCATTAATTAAAAGATCAAATATTTCCTACTAATGAATTGTGGAAATATCAACACGAATTATATGATGTAAATTCTTTGAATTTGCAAATAAATCTAATCCATTAATTCTGTGAAATCACTACTTGAATTACAAATACAACATTTATTTTCAGGTTTTTTCATGAGCTGTGTAATAATAATCCTAATATGTGTATTAAGTATCCTATTAAGATATTTTGTTGGTTAAACAGAAGGAATTAGGTAAAGAGGACTGCATGTTAAGTAAATTATAAAGGATGTAGACTCAAACTCAGATTTTTAGAAGAATAATTTAATAATCCATCATCAGTTAAAGAACTGTAAATATTTATGATTTATTTATAGTCAGAAGAGAGTGCATCTAACAACAAACTAAACAGGAAAACAACACAAATGTATTTCTTTAAATAACTGAGGGATTCATTTTAGTGGTCAAACTTTAAGACTTAAAGTTTAAGTCAAGATTATAACCCAGTTCCTAAATATGAGTTTTTCACATGCACACTGATACTAGGCATATTTTAAGCATATACCTATATTTTATTATTCAAAACTTGCTTTTTTTAAAGGCAGGTTCAGTTTTTTTGCTCAAAAACACAATGACTGAGCATTTTCTTCTCACCACAAACACAAAGATCAGCAAGAAAACAACACTGAATTTTAAACCAGCCAAGATGCCTTTTACTCTTACTGGGAGATTTTAATTCTTTTTTTAAACTGAAAATGCAGCAAATCAACATAAAAACATATTTAAAATGAAAACTCAACCCCATACTATTAACAAACGCTGTTTTCAAGATTATTACGTTGAATTATGCATCTTTTTCATACTTTTTTTCCATTAAAACGGTCAAAACCCAAAAAAAAGACAAATGAAACAAAATTATCAAGGAGTTTCAGTGCAGACGGTCAAAAACACGTTTTTCTCCAACAAACCAGAGCAGAGCTCTGAACGCCTCCCCCTCCTCCTCCAAACTCGGGCGTTTCGTAAAATAACTTTTATGACATAAAAAAGTTTTTAAAAGCGTAACTTCGGGCTCGGGTGCTCGAACACGTGGAGACCGGACAGTCCCGAAAAAGCACGGAAAACAAGAGCAGCATCAAAACAAACAGGAAAAAAACACGCAAGACACCCTTTTCGCACCAGGCTTTAACACACACTGTTACCCCCCCCATCCTCCTCCTCCCCTCCCCCCTAAAGACTACAGCCCCCATACCACCGGCAGCACCACTTTAAACCCAGCCAATGCAGAAACACACACACACACACTGAGGGGCGCCGAGGATGGGGGTGAGGGGTATCAGCAGCCCCCACTACACCCCCCCCCCCATCCCACCCTCCCTCCTCAAGCACCAAACACCCAGCCATGCCACACGTGTTCCTCTTTTCATCCGTTCACAGAAGCAGCACGCTGCACGATGGGGCTGATAGAAAATCACAGATTTGCATTTAAACACACACACACTCCCCGTTCACGTGCAGGAGCTGGTGGTGCGCGAGAGACACTTCATCATACTTGTTGTGGTCAGTAAGTTCACTCTGCTCATATGACAACCGAGCTACAGGCTAAACCTCACACACACACACTCACCAAACGACCACCACTGACCACTCAAGAGGCTCTCAAGAAAAGCCCCCTCCTCTCCTTCAATCACAGAAACTTTTGACACAGTCATGGCCGTGTGGAGCTGGGCAGAGTCTTGCCGGCGTGGTGGGAGAGACACTCGGACACAGGTTTTCAGGACAGAGCCACAATTAGTCCCCCCTCAAACTTTCTCCCTCCATTTTGGTTGTTTGCGATATTGACAAGCAGCCCCCCCAACTCCTCCACCACCACCTCCAGCACCCCCTCCCTGCGGCACTCCGCGGGAAAAGCGCCGTTATCACCTCCACAGCCTCCCCGAGAGCCTCACTTCCAGACCTCCACACTTCCACACTGCGAGCCCGGACAGATCTCCCCCAGCACGCCGGGCGCCCCTACACGCGCCCCGGCCGGACCGCGCAGCCGCCCCGCCGTGTCCGCGCAAGGAAAAGTGTCAAACTGTGAACAGCACGGTCCCTGCAGCAGCGTCCGCTCCACATTCATCCCTCTCTCCCCTATTTATCCACTTTTTTAAAAAAAATCAAAACTTTCAAACGCGCTTGCCTCCGTCACGGCCACTGTCCTCGCAGCTCCGTCCTTTTATTACACTCGTCAGAGAGGACAGCAAGACTTTAAGAAAAACTTAATTTGCAAAACTTTTTCTCTCTCCTCTCAACTTTTTTTTTTCTTTAAAAACTCCGGCACTTCCTCTGTTTGTTGACGTTCATCTGCATTCGGCGCAAGGCGACAAGAAGTTCACAACACAATTTAAGATTCATTTTTCTCCCCGTGCATTTTATTTCTCTTCTTTCCCTCCGCCGCTCTTTTTTCTCTCTCTCTCTCTCACGTCCCGAGCTGGGCTCTGATTAACACAAACTTTTTTTTTCCTCCCCCCCTTTTAGCTTCACCCTCTCACTCTCATAATTTGAATAACCCCGATATTTTAATTCAAGAACGCAGTAACGGTTTGCTCAAGCGGCGCCAAACTTACCGTGGGAGCCTTAACATCCTTTCTGGGGCGTTTTTCCGGACTTTCAACTGTTCTCCGAATTTTTAATAATTTTTTTCTCATATTTTTTGCTGGACGCGGCGGGCCTGAAAATTGTTTGCTTTCTCCTCTTTCCAGCAGCCATTGTGTAGGCTATGCGCTGCGGTGCAGCCCAACTCGGCCTTGGTCACGCCCACTCGCTTACCACGCCCACTGCCCGCTCCTGATTGGTCATGTCAGCTGTCACTCTAGTGTCTAACCCGCCCGTACCGAAAGCTACTGAAACTCGAAATTTTCAGACTCGCCGGTGCTTCTGTCAGTCTCAGTGACTCCTCACTGAGCCCCCCGTTTAAAAGGGAAAGGTGGGGCTGAAAGTCCCCCCGAGCCCTGTCTCTGTGGCCCGAGAAGACGCCACTCAACCGGGGTGTTTACGGAGAGCAGCCGCCTGTTGGGCGGCCGAGCTGTCTGTCAGTCAGAGCCTCGGTTTAGGGCTAGGTTGTGCGATGCGTGTACAGTGTGTGTGTGTGGTGTGTATATGTGTGTGTGTGTCGTATGACGTTTACTCTGACATGAGGGTGTCTCCAACTCGGACATGTAAGAGCATACACTCTCCACACTCTGTCTCCTCTCTCCGGGCTCTTCAGTAAGTTGTGTGTTTGTTTACGTTGTGTGTTACACTAATGCTAAGGTTAGCACAGTGCTAGTTGTTCATATTCTTCTCCTTTCTGGTGGGACATTCTGACAGTCCAGCTTGGAGCTTCTGAATGCTCTTGCTAACACACTCAGCTAAGTGGCCAGCTATCTAAGATTATGATGGTCTGACACTGTGTATGAATGCATGTTTTGGATATTTGTTAGCCTGAAGGTGTTTTTTCAGGTGCTGTTTGTGTGTTATGGTCTGTTAGCTGTAGCCCAGCTCTCTCTCTCAGTCAGTGCAGCATGCTGCTGGAAGTAGGATTTGAAGGTCAGAATGAATGAACTGCTAAATTAGCCAGGCATGGTGTGCCAGCACAGAGGTGAAAACACAAGAACACTCCCACCCTGGAGCTGTGTGTTTGAAGACAGATAGATGAAATGTAGCTTGTGATTATTGTATTACTCGCCAAAGCGTTAAAGCTCATTAGAATAATAAAAAATTGTAAACTGCTGCTTGGACTTCTCAGAGATCAACAACTGTCAACATCCGGAGCGTGGAGTTAGCTTCCTTCCATCCTGATCTTTCTGGTACTCTTCTGTCTCATCAGTGTGTTTTTGCAAACTGGGTCACTTTCCACATAGAGAAACGCTATCCTTTTTTTGATATATCATTTTTAATTTATATATTTTTAAATGTATATATTTGGCCTTTTTTTGAAGCGTTGGTGATCTGTCAGTCTGATGTTAGTAAATGAAATAAACTGAATAACAAAGAATAAGATGTTAAAACATACACACTGAACAGTCATATGCAGAAGTCACATGTTGTATGCAAAAATATTAGCACCCAGTCAAGTGATGTTTTATTTCCTCCTCAGAGAACACGCTTCTGCACATTTTAATGCTCTTTATGTGCTGAATTTAACACATTGTGGAAAAAGTGCTAAAGTCATTTTATTTTTTTTCCTCCTAAGTGTTACATTTAGCACATAAATGGAAATTGTAGATATAGAGAAGAGAATAGAAAATAGAAAGATGTGTTTCAATTAGAAAATCAACAGAACATTTGATTTGATCAAGGGTGTTCAAGCTTTTGCATTTTACTCTACATCTGTTTGCGGTATGATGCTTGTCAGGATTTGACAGGTATTCCAGGACAGACGGATGTGTCTGAAGGATGGACAGCAAATCGAATGTCCGAAAGCTTCGTAATGCAGACAGCAACCCCTGCATTGAGGTCAGTCTGTGTGACTGGTTGGGCGAAAGCCTGTGGTTTGGTTTGACAGTATAGAGTGAGATTCTTTTTCAAGCTATCAAACTTTTAGTGTGCAAAATCTTGCCATGCATTTGTGAAAGTGCCCTATAGATGCCCAGGTGAAATGCATATACTGTGATAACAAAAACTGCTGATGTGTCAGAGTATTGTTTTTCTCACCACATGGTGAAAATGCAGTTTTTACTATGTGTATTTTTACAGCGTGGACGTAAATCAATACGTTTGTGTCTTTCCATATAGTCAGTTGTACTGGTGGGGGAACTTTGTGAACTCTGTCATGCAGGCATGTTTATTCTTTCACTCTGGTGCTTGAACAAGTGCACATCAAGGGCTAGCAATGATCCAACAAGTGCATGGTTAGATAAGACCACTAGGGGGTGTATTTTTCAAAGAGTCATTCTGTTTGATTATTTCTAACATTGCAGGTAGAAGTCTAAAGTGTTAATACAGCTTGAGCAGTTCCACCTCTTTTAGTAACGTGCATTATTTCTGGTTCTATGTGCAGGAAAGTGATGGTTCACAGAAGTGCCTGGATGCATATAACTATGATAAGAACATGTGCTCTGCATACTTCTTGAAGTATAAGAATTGCAGGAAGTACTGGGTGAGTACTGTCACATTTCTGGCCAAATCAGAGCTACCCAATGGAGATTTCCAAGCTAGAGTTTGGATTCATCGACATTTTAATTTTCATTCCAGTGAAGAATGAAAGTGTCTAATATTCATGCTAAACAACAAGGGGAGGTTCTCTTACTTCACAGGGGATTTACAAAGTAAACTGTATTGCTTACATTTACTCATTTTCATGGTTTTGCAAAGTTGCAACCATCTTCACTGACATTTACAGCTAAACTTTAATCAGCAAAACAATTGTCAGATATCGTAAGCTAGCTGGCTAATATTTGTTGGATCTGTGAACTAATCTGTGCAGAGCTCTCTCACTTCATTATAAGTCTTGTGGCTGTCTATTGATAATCCTGGAGACCAATACACAAATGCTGTGTCTTGTCTCACATTTTTTTTAATATCTAGTTTTAAACTAGTTTTGAAAGTATCATAATTATGTTTTCTCAGTCGCTTCTTTACTAATAGTCAGTGTTGTGGATTGTTTATTTGTTTATTCATGTATTATGGTTGTTATTATTGAGTAATAAATACGTTCTGATGTTATTAAATTGTTTATATTACAGGTGTGGTCTGTTGAACGTGTAACGTGTCTCTATTTATGTGTCTTATTTTGGGGTAATAGTGTAATGTGCCTCTGTTTCTCTCCCAGCATGAAGTAATGCTACAACGCAGGCGTAATGGAATAAAGCCAGACATGCCTACAGCTAAAGAGAGAGAAGAAATGATAGCTGCTCTGGGAGGAAAGCCCTACTGAGACTCACACAGACACACAGTGAACTCAATTTCCCAGAGTGCTCCTCCGCTGTACTTGACTTTTATTACTGGAGCGTTTATAGTTTCTCAGGTTCAGTATGTGTGGAGGAGTGTGTTCTTCCAAAGGGAAGAGTTAAAGACTTTATTTACTCTGAAGCCTGGTGTTTGTGCAGGTCAGTGTGTGTTGTATGATTGCTTGTGAATGAAATACCCTGTCCATTGCTAATAAATATTCAAAAAAGAAAAATGAAATGTGTAAAATTAGTTTATTTGTCATGGCGATACATAGTGCGTACAATCTGTCTCCCTCTGTGCAAATTGTTTAAAGCCATGTATCTAAGCAGTAAGGGACCTTCTGTCAGCAAATTTGTATATTACCTTTAGGATAAATGTAAACAAACAAGAAAGGATTAAATAAAATCAAGATTTGTTAGTAAAAAGTACTTTGTAAAAAGTTTGTAAAAGTTTTTTGTAAAAAGTTTATAAAGTTTTGTGAGCTGGTTTGAAGAACATAGGTTCAGTTTCGCATGAGTGCCCCCAGCCTGAAACTCTAACAGCAGCTCACCTGACTTAATCTAATGAAGTACTGATTGAGCCAAACCAGGTGTTTTTATAATCCTGGGCTGCCACGAGTAAAAGGTCTGGGAATGATTAAGCAAACACACAGACATGCATAAAATCACTATTTATTGTATTGTATACATTCTAATATAAAGCAGATCTGACATCCGTTTTTAAAGTACTTTATATATATATATATATATAGTCTAGTGTTATGTGATTATACGTGTCCCTGACAACATCTGAAGGTTTCAATGATCTCCAAGATGCATAGGACCAAACTTCAGACACCAGAACTGTCTTTGGTTGATGAACAGTTTGTGGTAAAAGTACGATTGTGTATATTTGAGTATTTGCAGTCTGTAAAGGCTCGCAGTTCCTTTATTGGCCACATGAAGGCGATAAAATTCTACATGTGGTTATGCAGTAGTTGTCTCAGTAAGTTGTGGTTGAATCATCTCAGTGCAGTTCCAGTAATTCCCACCCTGTAGATGTCTTGTGTGATTCAGTAGTGATTAGGGTACTGGGCAATTAAAATATGTATGAATGCAAGTGCCTCAGTAACATCTTTTCTCAGAAGAACAGCCATCTGTTGCTAAGTGGACAAGCTGTAGTGCTGCGTTTTGAATTTTGCATGTGTGTCAAATTCTTTAGTCGTGCTTCTTCATGACTAAAGAATAACAGGCACTGCAAACTAAGACCGCAGCTACAGCAACTGTGTGAACACTTTGTTTCCAGGCTTCTCCTGGAGGCCGCCGCCATAGCATGTATTTGTCAAATTCCATTAATAGCATGCCTCCTTTTCTTTAATAAGGCCAGTTTTTATTTTTTTTTAGCCAAATCAAGTATTGGATGATAATTAATACTGGTTAGCAACGAGATTGGAAATAGTTAAGCATTAACAAACTTAAAATCACTTCATACTGCGTTCATTTTATTCCAAGTGTTTTTACTTAACAAATGAACAATGCCTGCCTATTTAATTTGCCTTATAAAATATAATATTCTTGGGTGCCTGAAACATTTGCACAGTACTGCGTACATGTACACTTATGCTAGAAACTTTGTGAATCTTTTAGAATTCTCTGAATGTCCACCTAAATGTAACTCAAAATGTGGTGAGATCTTCACATCATAACAGGAGATAAAGAGAACCCAGTAAAACAAATATCACAACCAATTACATAGTTTTTTATTCATTTATTGAACAAAGTTGTCCAGTATTAAATCTTCATGGGCATGTGAACCTCTAGAATTATTAGTTCGATGTGGAGGATGATTAGGGTTAGGAGGTTGAATCAACTAGATAATAATAAAATGTTGGTCATACTGTCCTATTTATAAAACATCAACCTCACTATCAAAGTCTGTTTTTCACCACACACACGTGTGAGTGCATGCCATGTCCTGGTCAAAGGAGAACTCAGGAAAACGGTTGTCGATGCTGATCAGGAAATCAATGTTTGGGGACTAATCAGCAGCTACAGGAAATGTTTGTTTGAGGGTCCTCCTGCTTAAGGGGGTCTTACTGGTTACTGACAGCTGAGATTCAAAAACCTTTGGCAGGAAAGACATTTAATGCTACACCACTTTATTCTGTAAATGAATGAAAAACAATACAAGCTTGTATGATTTGGTTTATTCGGTTCTCTAGATTTAGACACATTTTTGGTCGGATTTGGTTAAAAGTTCCGAGAATTTAAAGAGTTCTCAAAATGTTTTAGTGCAATAATCACCAATTTGTGGTCCTGGAGATCTACCTTTCTGAGAAGTCTGGTTCCAGCTACAACCTGCAACACCTGCTCTGGCTAATGAACCTCTTTAGAAGTCTCTGATTGGTTGGATTTGTTAAGTGGGGTGGGGTGGAGTTTGGGTGAGGGGGGTGTAGCATGTTAGATGCAAGCACATGCGAAACACATTCTGATCAATTTCAAATTCCATTTTCTGGAGGGGCGGAAAGAGGAGACCCTCTTTTTGCAGACACTGTGCTGCTTTTATTGTATCAGTGGTGGTTCAGATGAAAAGCAATTGTAACACCCCATGCCTCCTCATTGTTATTGTAGCGTACCATACTGTGAGCAAATGAGCAATCACTGAAATAGCTTTTAAATAGTAATAGGTTGTGATAAAATCATGCGGAACAATGGCGTTTTATTGGTATAATAGAAGATCAAGTGAGGTTTGATTGAAATACTCTGTATTCAGAGTCAAATCAGTAATATTCCCTATAGATCAATAATTCATCATTCAAGCATCAGTGACAGTTATTTTGCTTAATGGTGCAGTATTATCAAAAACAGTGGTGAGTGGTGAGCTGACAAGAATTACACCCTTATAAATGAGAGTCAGTTTTAGGCCAGTTTGTATGAAATAAAAACAATAAAGTGTACAGTAAACAGTATTCAGTATTTAAGAGGCATTCTATAAATCTCTGAAATAAAGTCACATCATCGAACTATAATGTATATCAGTTAGTGGTGTTTTATTTACCAGTTTCTTTTGCTAGGATTAGCACAAACTTGTATTGGACACATTTTTTAAAGAAATAAAAAAATAACATTTAAGGGCATAGTTTTTTAATAGGTGCCATAAAGGGTTCAGTCAAGGCACATTCATGCAAACAGCGTGTTTCTATCATAAAGAGTCATTTCAAACAGACACAACAGTTACAACTAGTGCTTAAGATAGTGATTAAAACCTTGAGTAGTTGTATAAAAACAGGCAGTATTATTCTAGACATGTTATAACACTGTCATTATGACAACACAAGATAAAACTGCATCCCTTCCAGTAATATTCTTAAGCCATATTGTTTACTGCGGTGACTTGAAGCTTAGGGAACCCTATAACTGTATGATGAAATCACAAAGTGCTATTGAGAGTGGTTTTAACTTAATACCTCTGATTGTTATTCACTTGCATGGTCGTTTAAAACGGACATTCTTCCTAGCTTTCATATGTCTTAAGTACATTTTGTCTCCACAGTGCTAGGAGCAGATGCCATTAGTCCTTCTTCAGAATCTCTTCTCGGATACTGGATGTGCGCACAGACTCGTCAGTCTTCTGTTGACACACTCAGTCGCTTTTGCTATGACCTTTAAACTTGGCCATAAAGTCAAACGCTCCCAGATATTCACCGAGCAGCAGTCCTATTTTTACAGGCAAAATACTGAGAGAAAGAGAGAGAGAGAGAGAGGAAAACAAGAAAGAAAACTTATTACATGTTAACACAAAGACACAAACCAAGAAACAAACATCATAAAACAGCAGTAGTAACTGACAAACATAAGTAGTGTAAAATTACAGCAATTTTTCACAACAGCATAGTAGACTACTGTTTTTCAGTCACACCATGAACTGAACATTACAGCAGTTATACACACTTACACCAGTCATTAGGATGCCAAAGACGGCAATGTCCAAATCTCTGTTAATTACATTACAGGATGAAGCAGTTACCAAAACACAAAACACCATTATCAAAACATAAAAGCATTCAAACATATATTTAGAGTAGAAAAAAATGTTTAAAAATATATATATGTACATCAGTAAATTTATATCTGTTCTTTATAGTGAAGATAAATCTGTGCGTGACCTCAAGCAGTAAGTCAGAATGTGCAGGATGCACTTTAGACTTTAATCTGTACATTCGGAAATCTGCGCTTTAAAGATAAGTCAATTATATTACATAATTGCAACCTTGTCTTTCAGTTTGTTCTTACAGCTACAGCTGTTGCTTTGATACACTTTACTACATACACCTCTGAATATGAAATAAATTCAGTGGATTCGGTTTTTCACCGTAATTTGATTGACTTTAATGTAAGCACCTGCCCTTTGTCAGAATGAACCGCACTTATGAGTTTTTTTTTTTTACATAAAAAACTCACATCTGACAAAAGGACAGTAGAAGGAAATGTATAAAACCCCTCAAACGAAAGCTTATCATTTTGGTGATGGCGTCAGACCACATCTTAATTAGGGGTGCAATAATAATATCAGTAAACTTAACAGTGGTTGTAAGCAGATGAACTCCCATAATGGCGGTAGCAGTAGATCTAAAGGGACAAACTCTAAACTCTGTCACACACACACACACACACACAGAGCAAGAGCAGTATGATCAAACACTCCTCCACACACACAGGGAACAATGCAGCAGAAATCTGGCACCTGATCAGTCAGGCTGTAAGTGGTTTATCCATTATGGCATCATGGTCTCATCATAGCTGCGGCATAAGCTGTGTTGTCGCTAATTAAAATCTTAAATGCTGGCACAATTATCTTAGAGTTCAAAGAGCTCGGGGCATTAACAACAGAGAGCACAGTGATCCCACACATACGCATATCACCCATACGCACACATAAAACAGTGTACATTTATGTACACAATTTAATCTTGTATTGTCACTGTCAGTACAATCTAAAAAAAGACAAAGCTTATCCACCCTTTAGTCAGGTGCTACTGATGGAATTAAACACGTCCATGCAATGGCTGAAGTGCATCGAGAAGACAGGAGCCAAAATTGTGAAATAAATATGTTTTAGGTTGCTTAAGTACTGTACAACGACTGTACAAAATCAAGGAAATACCTCATGAAATACACTCATTGGTCATTTGATCAGGTGCACTTGGGGCAACTGGTGGCCTAGTGGTTAGGGAGTTGCCCCTGCAATCAGAAGGTTGTGGGTTCGAATCCCAACACTGCTAGTGTCATCACTGAGGTACCCACACACTGCTCCCCGGGCGCCCCTCGTTGGTGGCAGCCCCCTTCTTCACTTGGTGAATAGGTTAAATGCAGACAAAGTAGTTCACACTGTGTGCTGTGGTGTGTTCATGTGTGACTATAAGGGGCCACTTTACCATATTAGGTGCATGTTATTGATTAATGGAGAGGACCACCAGAGGACCACCCAGTATGGTAGTGTGTTTTGTGCTGGGGTTTATCAGGCACACCAGTGTTGGTGGGAGTTTTAACCCCTAGAAGTCAAGACTATTGCTTTCGTTTTACAATTCAAATGTAATGTACCAAATTAAAGATGTAACAGTTCCAATGCAGTATAGAAATTTAAAAAAGCTCAAATTAAATCTGTATTGCTGCCTTATTCTCCTCCAGTGGGTTCTCAGTTGTCGTCTTTCATGGAAACAATTGTCAGTGATCAAGTAAAGTGGGTGGGGAAGGAGAAGGGCTCCTGGTCAAATGACTCACCTGTTTTCTCTCTAAAGCCTCTAAAAATATCTATGAATTGTGTTATCAAGAATCAAATCAAATCTTGAGCTCACAACAATATCAAACCTGAAAATATGCATATTGATATACGCCTAATATTTAATAGAAAGGGAGTCACATTTACATTCTGTATCAACAGCTTCAAGTTTACACTTATCCTGATGTTCAGAAATATGCCAAAAATGTAAAGGACAGGTTCTTTTTCTACCAAAGAAGACTGTAGACTTTTCATCAAACACTAAAATTTCTTCTCTTACTTGAGAACACAGATGTAACATTCAATGTAAGTTCAGAATGAGTTATTTTGACTGAATTTCTCCACTTGTTTCAGTGAGCTATGAGCAAGAAAGCATATTAGACCATGCTTTTATCATGAATTCTGACAACTGTTACTTCTAAGGGTTAATAAACGAGCAAGATTTGAGTCGATTTATAATACCTTTAAAGATAAAATGGAAAACTTTGCAGGTTTTGACATTTTTCTTTCCAAAAGCTGCAAAGCTACTGACTCAGCCACTACCTTGAGAATAATGCCAAACCTCACACATTTCATCTCCTTGTCATAATGGCGCTCATCTAGCTTTGGACCAAAAGACTGTCAGTATAATAATAATAATAATAATACATTTTATTTGAGGGCACCTTTCTAAAACCCATGGTCACCTTACAGAGAAAGAAAAATAAAGTATGTGCTTTTAACAACAGTTTGTTACAGAAAATGGACACATCTCTATTTCGGCTCTTCATTACCAAGGAAGACGCTCTGATGATCATGAAGCTGACTGTTTCCAAATATACCCAAAGAATTAGTAAATAGCTGTCAACAAAAGCTTTGTGGGTAGTTTTGCTTAGTTAACTACAAAACAAACATCAAATCTGAAAAGAAACCAAGGTGTCCCCAGACATTTGAAGGGCAGCATTTATATTTAAACAAGGGTTTAGGCACTCCTGGTCAAAAGTGAAAATAAGTACACATCCTCTACAGAGGACAAGTTTCTATAATGCATGATTGCTATTTATTTGCTAGATTTAACATATTGGAAAAAAAAAGAAAGAGCAAAAGTTATGGCACCTCTAATATTTTAACCTTCTTCAAGTATGTTAAAATAAGTAAATAAACAGAAATCGAAAACAAAGATTTGTAGGAACATGATATTAATCCTATTTTTACATTTAAGTTTGTTTGTACATTTAGGTACAGTAAACTGATCTGTCTACATAAAGCGCGGCAATGCTGACCCATTCCCCTGAGCAGATTAGTGTAACTTACTTCTTCAAACCGATGATCAGATAGACGCTACGAGGAAGACACAGCAAGACCTGATCTCTTCGAACGGCGTCTACAATCTTTCTACACGCGTAGTCCGGCTCCAGAATGGGCAGGAGTCTAGGCCACCTACATAAACACACACACACACACACACACACACACAAACACATACATTAGAAGCCCAACTTCACAAACCCAAGACATACTTTTTTGCTGTCTGCTGACAATCACGATCATAATACAGAACTGCGCTGGTATTTTTTTAGTACATTTAGTATCAGCAGGAACTAAAGTCTGTTAGGCTCTATTTGTCTCTTTTTGGGCCCCCTTTTGGTCGAAAATTAAATGAGAAAGCTCTTAAATGAGAGGTGTGAAAAACAGTAAAACAGCCCATAATGTCACCAACAGAACAGAACCAAATCAAACACCAAAAAGGAATGTGAAAACAGATGCAGCACACAGAGATGAGGGCGAAAAAAAGCTGGAATATTCCTTTAAACTGTAAGCTCTGATCCAGCATGAACACCAATATTCAGAGATGCTTTATGAATGCAACCCCTGGCTCACTTAAACCCTGATCATTTTACTCTCTTGGAGTGCTTAATGTTTAAATGAGCAGCCAGAGATAACACTTCAGCTCGGTTTGATAGATACTAATTAAAACGATCAGCCCCCGCAGAACCCACGCACCCCCCCCCCCAAAAAAAAAAACACCTGTTTACCTCAGGAGCATCTGACAGATACACACTGATCGTTCAAATAGAACCTGACACCTGAGACATTGCTCTGGGCAAGTGCGACTTCAAGCCTGTCTGCCTGTCAGTCTAACTACATCTCTTTCACCCTCTCTCTTTATCTCTCTCTTTCCTTATCAAATGCCTGAAGATAAGGGCAAACACATTTTTAAAATACTGTATGAAGCTTTTCATAATTAAAATGCATCTGGGTGACCTAGCCAGGCATAATGATTTGGTGACGCAGAATGTGGTAACTGCGCAATACATATACAAGACTGATATTTTATGTCAGGACATGATGTCATTGATGTCACATCATTGTCCCATATGTATTATATATCATTGTTGTCAGAGCAAAACTTTTTTTGGATATAATTTGAACATGCCAGTTGCTCTTTACATATCATGATGACTGGACCAATAGAAATGCTCTGGGTTTATAT
>JBBPCZ010000012.1:5925689-5940636 GCA_037974445.1 Brycinus macrolepidotus
TATATATAATATGTATGTATATATATATAGGTAAGGACAGATAATGTGTGTGTGTGTGTGTGTGTGTGTGTATATATATCTATATATATCTATATATATGTAGTACCTATATGTAATAAAGTCTCAAATGTATTTTATATATCAATAATATTCCCCATGTGTAATATGTATAAATACATTTGTAATAAGAATATATCTCATGTGCATTAGTTAATATTTATATGTAATACGTATGTAAATATTTATATGTAACAATAATAGGCTTAAAATGCACAATATACACCGATCAGCCACAACATTTAAACCACAAGCCTAATATTATGTAGGGCCCCTCGAACCACAAAAACCAATTGAGGCATGAACTCCAGAAGACATCTGAAAGTGTGTTGTGGTATGTGGGACCAAGAGGTTATGCGCAAGTCCTGTAAGCTACGAGGTGAGGGCTCTGTAGATCAGACTTATTTGTCCATCACGTCCCACAGATGCTCAGCTGAGCTGAGATAAAGGGATGTACTTGGTCTGTGATAATGTTTAGGTAGTTGATATGTGCCAAAGTAATATCCATATGAATGCCAGAACCCAGGGTTTCCCAGCAGAATATTGCCCAGAGCATCCCACTGCCTCCACTGGCTTGCCTTCCACCCAGAGTGCACCCTGGTGTCATCTGTTCCACAGGTAGGAGACACACACAACCATCCATGTGATGTGGAAGAAAACATGATTCATCAGACCAGGCCATCTTGGTGATCCAGGTATGATGGTCACATGCCCATGGTATGGGCACTCTGACCGGTTCTGCAGCTATACAACCCCTATACGCAGCAAGCTGCAATTTACTGTGTGTTCTCACACCTTTCAATTTTTCAGCAGTTTATGCTACAGTAGCTCTTCTGTGGGATCAGAGTAGACAGGGCAGCCTAGCCTGCACTCCCAATGTGCATCAGTGAGCCTCAGGCACCCATGACCCTGTCGCCAGTTCACCAGCTGTCCTTCCTTGCACCACTTTTAGTAGTTACTAACAACTACACACCGGGAAGACCATGTTGTTTGGAGGGGCTCTGGCCCAGCTGTCTAGCCATCACAATTAGGCCATATGTCATAATTGTCACTCAGATCCTTACGCTTGCCCATTTTTCCTGCTTCCTACACATCAACAATTAGAACAGACTGCTCACTTGCTGACTAGTATATCCCACCCTTTGACAGGTGCCATTGTAATGAGATGATCAATTTTAATCACTTCAGCTGTAAATGGTTTTGATATTGTGACTGATTGGTGTATATGTAAGTACCTGTAAGTAATAATTATATGTCCCATTTCTATTATACATGATTAAGTATCTCTATTTAATGTGATTTTTTTCTGCCTAGCCCTAAATGTACAAACACCAGTCTTAACCTCAGTGACAAAATGACATCGTTTTGCCCTTTCAGTTTAAAAGAAATGACACATGTAACAAGTTAAACTTTTAAAAGTGACACATTACAAAGTCAGGATAACACACTGTGTTCTTACTTTGTGTTAGCTCCGTCAAACATTCCAGTGTTGATGAAGAAGGGGCAAACTATGGTGGTCTTCACTCCATCACAGCCTGAAGCCAACAGCTCCAAACCCACAGACTCTGCAAAGCCTACTGCGGCAAACTTACTTGCACAGTAATCTGTCAAACACACACAGACACACACCAGTGAATGTGAATGCTTTCTCAGTGTTGCGGGGATGGAAGAGTTTCCAGTGTTTACAGTCAAACTCATTATGGGGGATGGGTGTATACCTGCCAGTCCATAAACTCCAACAAGTCCCGCAGAGCTAGCGATGCTGACCAGATGACCGTGGTTTCCAGCAATCATGGCTGGGAGGAATGCCTTGTACATCTAGAGAGAAAGAAATGCCACTGTTATAAAGAAAAATCATTCTGTTGTACATTATGAAGCCTAATATATACATAATTGATGTTTTTTTCTTCAGTTCTTCTCTTCCAAAGCCAGGAAACACAAGTACATCCTACAAAGGAAGACCTTTTAATGTACAGTGTGACAATAATGTGTGAATGTGAATAAAGTGACCACCAAGTTAAGAACATCTCATTTAGCAAATATGTTTGCCGTTGATTCCTCCATCCTCACATCTTATCCTTGCATCTCATCCTCGCATCATCAGAGAGAGGAGCCAAGGCACAAGGAAAAGATGCAAGGCAAGGGAACAACAAAGAACAAGTAACAACAGGAGGCTGAAAGTCAGATCAAAGCACTCCTCTGAGTCTGAGTTTCAGTTCCCTAAAGAACTGGTGTGGTACATCCAGCATCATCAGTAAAGTAAATGAAGTTTATTAGGTGCTGTTCTTCTCTTTTGGATCCTTATGAGCAAAACTAAAACAAGAAATCTCAAAAAAATGAGAAGTGTGAGTCACTGCAAAAGAGTCCAGGGGATGAACCAACAGAAGAGAATGAAATAAAAAATGTAAAGCAATAAAGAAAAAGGAGACACAAAACATTTTAGAACTCTAACTCTCTCTCTCCAACTGAGTAAAAAGTAGATTTATCACAAATATGAACAAATTTGTAATGCAAAATTCTATATTTAAAATTCAAAAAAGGTAATATACTTAAACTTCACTAGAGTTCCTATGAGGTTGTGATCCTCTGTGTATATTTGTGTGTTACAGAGAGATACAGAGAAGAAATTCCCCGAAGAAATCATGCTTCTAATTTTGCCTGATTGAAATGCAGCAACAGGTTTCACATGACCAAAATGTGAATGTGACTATTGTTACTATTGCGACTATTCATGTACATTCAAATCATAATTTTTTTCAGTGTAAATGAAGGTAAGCCAGAATAACTAACCCAGAAGTGGGCCATGGTGTTCACATCCATTGTCTTCTGTAGGAGAGAGTCTGGAGACTGCAGGAACGTTTTGCCTGTGACGATCCCTGCGTTATTCACCAGAATCGTGACATCACCAACTTCCCGTTTGACCTACAGAACAAATTGGGTCAGTGTTAGCTCTCTCCAACTTGACTTCATACAATGAGTTAAGTGTTTTCAGCATCTATAGCTGTATTCACCAGATTCAGGACAATGTTACACTGAATTTACAGCAATTCTCCCAGTTTCAGTTGCTTTTTCTCCCCATTGTGGTCAAGTCCAATGCCACTTCCCAATCACATGAAAAAGCCAGATCTGAGAGAGTGAAGGCTTGCATGTGTTTCCTCTGCATAATGTGCTCAACACGCTTGGAGAACACTCACGGGCAATTCTGTTAAGTCAACTACAAGCGCCCACACTAACTAGAATGGTGCTGAGTGATGGCGGCGGGGATCCTACCCACTCAGAGAGAGCGAGGCTGGTTATGCTCTCTTGGACTCCTGGCCACAGACAGCT
The DNA here is from genome assembly GCA_037974445.1 of Brycinus macrolepidotus. Taxonomy (NCBI): domain Eukaryota; kingdom Metazoa; phylum Chordata; class Actinopteri; order Characiformes; family Alestidae; genus Brycinus; species Brycinus macrolepidotus. The sequence continues at coordinate 5,929,074 of JBBPCZ010000012.1, forward strand.
GTGCCATGGCCAGGAATCGAACTTGTCAAATCCCAATAATTGGGCCAACACTTGCATAGTAGCACCATATATAGCACCATAGTATTTTTTTTTAGAGTCAGCAGTCCGATGACACTTCACTTTTGACCAGCTGGTTATGCAACCCTGAACTGATAAAGACTGCGCAACTGTGCCTGGGGCTGTCATTATTCATTATTGATCAAGATACATTACATTGTTATTATACTTGATTACTCAATTAATATAATTAATCATTTAAAAATTTATGTTCGTGATAAATTGGCTGAGTGATGAGTTTAAGAAACACCCCTCCCCAGTACTCCTTTATTTTAAAGGCCATATGTTAGCTACACTGACCAAGCAAGTGTTAGTGAGAATACCCTAGTGTCTTAAATTAAATTTCACAAGAAAGTCAGAAAGCACTCAGGTTCACAAAAATGTGTGTGTGTGTGTGTGTGTGTGTGTGTGTGTTTGTGTATACTCCCCCTAAGATACACCCCTCTGGTCGACAAATGAAAGCCTCCTTTATTTTGAAGGCCTGATGTTTGCTACACTGACCAAACAAGTGAGTGACTCTGTCTTTCAGAGGTGAAAATCAAACTTCACAACAAAGTCAGAAAGCACCCAGTTTCACGTGTGTGCCTGTGTGTGTGTGTGTGTGTGTGTGTGTCCCTTACCTGATCTGCCACCTTGTACACCTCCTCTCTGTTGCTGCAGTCGCAGGTGTAGGTGTATGCGCGTGCCCCGTGTGTTTCTTTGATCATCCTGGCGGTCTCTCTGTTGCCCTCCTCGTTGATGTCCCACAGGACCACCTTGGCTCCGAGTCTCGCGAACTCCAGAGCCATGAGGCGGCCCAGCCCGCCGCTCGCGCCGCTCAGCAGCACCGTCTCCCCGGCAACGCTCTTCCTGCGCGCGGGCACGAACAGGCGCCACAGCGCCTCCAGGTTGAACCAGAGAGAGAGGAAGAGGACCTTCAGCGTCTCCAGGAAGAAATTCATGGCGGTGCTGGACACAAACAAGAGGTTTTCAGTGAAAAGCAGTCTGGTAACAAAATAACACCCCCTCAGACCCCCCGTCTGAAAGTTTTCGTGTGTTTATGTCCTCAGCACGGCCTCCCTCCCTAAGAAGAACTTACCTCAGTTCAGCAAACCGACGGGCCGGACAGCTCCACCGAGGCTCTTTTTATAAAAAAAAAAAAATAAGCGTCCTCTCGACCTTCGGCCAGGACACTCCGTGTTTACCTCAGTACAAAGGTCAGTTAAGCCACAGTAACTCTAACAGTAACGGTGCAGGATGTGGAGGGCGCGGCCTCTTTTAACCGTTTACGCGCCGCCCCGAGGAACCAGACCGAGAAAAGTGAAAACAAACCAGTTGAGAAAGCTCTGCACTCAGGTTACGCCATTCAGACCTGCACACTCGAACTAAATCGTTGTATAAAAACCTAGTTCAGTGTCACACATTCCCCTCCAGTCCAACAGAGTAGAGTCTGCATGTACACACTGTCACACCTCAACATAAACTCTGTTCACCTGCTGTGGAAGCACTCTGGAACCACTTCAGTGCAGTTCAGATACCTTTATTGTCTTTGAATCAGAATGAACTGATTTCACTCATTAAAATGTTCTTTCATTGATTCTTTTTCCTTTTCCATAAAACTGTTACAGACAATGCAGTTCATTTATTTAATCTGGGCATGTTTTCAGTTTTTAAGTCAAACAACTCCGTTTGGTCGTTCATCATTTCCATGCAAATAAAATGATCAGCTCTACAGTTATTACCAAAAGTGAGTAAACTGAAATACAAAAGGGATTATTGTAGATTTTATTCATCTGAAAATCATGTACACTTTTAAATTGAGTAAATTCAGTAGTGTAAATTGCAAAAGTGCTTTCCTTCTCTTTTTAATGTACTTTTGGTCTAAAATAAAGTAATAAACCTTAAAGAAGTAAGGGAAGTAAAATTTAAATAGTAAAAGTTCTGAGATACACGTTTAGTGAAGATATAGGCGAGCATGTTGGTTTAGGGAGCTTTACTTACCTTCTTACAATATTTGTAAACCCATTCAGCTGGGTGGTTATTTAGCTGTAGACTGTGTTGCATGTATACACACACTTTGACCCAGTAAAAACATTGCTAGGGGAGCGGCTCATGTAACACAAACCTACACATGATATAACAGCAGTCTCTATTGTGTGTGTGTGTGTGTGTGTGTAGGGCTTTATCTACTCTGCTATTATTAAGGCTTTGACAGCGTACAGAGTTGTTACAAAGCAACAACTATACAAATACAGTTATTTGACCCTCTTCATTCCAGACATATTGATCTTAAGGCGTATTATCCAACAATGACTTATATAATAATGTAACCTGATATCTATGATGTCAAATATGTAGTTATGAGAGTGAGAAAGTTAATAGGCTTATTTCCCACATTTGGGTTATTATCGTACATGCATGTCATACATTGTATTGGTTCCTGTTTAAGTAAAACCATTTTTCTGCCTTATCAAACAAGCTGTTTTTCTGACCAAGTCTTTAAAACCCCCTTCACACAAGCACTTTCACCTGGGTAAGTGTTGGTAATTAAACAGGAAGGGGTTCGATGTGACGACAGTTGTTGATGTGGCAGTTTGTCTGCTGAAGACCTTTGTACAATAGCTGTGAAATAACCGGAAGAGATTTATGAATGGACAGAGGCCTATAATTTACTGAAAAATACAAAGATATTTAAATCACAGCCAGTAAAGCTGTATGTTTTTGTAACGTTTTTTCTAACACTGTTTCACGGGTGAAAATGTCTCAGAAATGTATTTTGGATGTGATTCTGACTAGTTCTGTGCAAAAGCAACACAGCATGGCCAGCAAAGCAGAATGCTTCCGTTTTTATAGCTGAGATGTCAGTATTTTTCTACATGATTCAGAAATACAGAAAATGAGCCTGCGGTTGGGAATAGATGAGAGACTTTTGACTTTAGTGTTATATGCTGAGTAGGGTGTTAGTAACATTAGCCATTCAACTGACAGACTCTGATAACACAGTTTATGGCTTTGACTTTTTCCCTTACTTATTTCTAAAACAAGTGCCATAAAGGTATTACAATAGATAGTAGTGTAGTATAGAGGTATTATAGGACATAGTGTGTGTGTGTGTGTGTGTGTGTGTGTGTGTGTGTGTGTGTGTGTGTGTGTGTGTGGATGTGTGTGAAAGAGAGAGAGAGTGAGATTTGGCTTTTGATTGCACAAGAGTTGTAAAATTGTGGCCAAGTTCCATGGCTACCATCTTATCACCATCATCTCAAGACATTGATCAAGTGATTAGGCCATCCTTTATAATGACACACATTATCTAGACACGCTCTAGTAAAGTCATTCATTATTGCTGACTAACAATAGTCTGAAAGCACCACTTAGGGGTGAGGCAGGCTATATCTCTGGAACAGCAGACTGACATGTTTATTTGAGACAGAGACGTTCTGTTGCAGTTTCGAGCAGTTTATTCAAGCTGTACAGCATATGACAAATTCAGGCTGACACCAGAACAACAGACTATGAAAAATACAGGCGTTGAGCGGGGAATCACTTTGTTGTGGACAAATAACCAATGTGCTTCACCTTCTTTAGTCAGCTGCCATACTTAATTCTGTCAATGGAACAGGTTCTTACTGACTTTACTCTAAAAGGCTTTGGTGATGTTGTGTAAAAAGGAAACAAAGGGACAAATGGGCAGAGCAGAGGTAATAATGGAATGACTTATTATCGTATCATTATTGTCTAATTCTGCTACACAGGCTTGCATCTGTCAAAAATAAATCTCATTAACTTCCATAAGCCATTGTATACCCTCTTTGAGTACATCTTGTTCATGTTCTTAATTCATTTTAGCACTATGTGGACTCATGTACAAATCATAAACGTGATGTCATTGTGTTTTTTTTTTTTTAATTTCTACTATGATCATAGTGTAGCTTCTAAAAGTTGGAGGACAGAGTGTAACAGAATACAACAGTTAATGACTAAACAAAGTCTGCAATGAATTTAAAATCCCATAAAACCCCCATATCTCTTCTCAATCTCAGATGACTCCTCCTCTTCATCCTCCTGCTCTTCCTGTGGGGAGCGTTTGAGGAATCCTCCGTAGCGTTTGCTCTCCTCCCCCCACTCCGGCCGGCCAACTCGCCTCATGAAGCCCCCGTAACGCTTCTGGGGTGACCTTTGACCCTCAGAGTCATAACCTCTCCTCATAAATCCTCCATAGCGCTTAGCCATGCTCTCTAGCCCCGTAGCCCCTCCCCTTGCATTCAGAAAGTCCTTCATCTCAGCTTCCTCCCTCTCGCCGTCATCTTCCACCTGACTGGTCAGCACCTCGACCTCACTGTTGGAGAGGATTTCTCGGCCATGGTCGATGTCATCTGGCTCCAGGCCATCGAGCTCCGCCGCCTTCTTCATGAAGCCTCCGTATCGCTTCATAAAGCCTCCGTAACGCTTCATGAAACCACCGTATCTCTTCATGAAGCCGCCATATTTCTTCTCCTCCCGGTGCTGCAGCTGGGGGTCATTTTCGGCCTCTCGCTCTGCCTCAGGTGCACCTTCGGTGAGGAGACCTTGACACAAGCCCCAGGAGTCACCAACGTTCAGATGCCCCTCGCACTGCAACACACATGCCTGCCAAAAATATTCGAGCATGAGAATAGTGTGTGAGACACACAAGCCATCTTCAGCTCTCACAAGCACTCATAAACGCTCAATACTCACAGCAGCTCTGGCATAATTAGACACATCAATGCTGATGCTGTGGGCGAAAATGTCAGCCCTCTGTCCAGTCCCCATTAACATCAAAGAGGAATCTATGACACCAGTAACTGCTTTCCCTTTCATTCCACTGCAGTAAATGAGTGAGCGAGTAAGCGTGTGCGGGCGTGAGGCAGCGATAAGCTTGTGGGCAACCGTGTCAATCCTAACGCAGCGTGACACTCAATTTTCAGAAAATCTTGAATAGAATTCTCCAACACACACACAGTCTTGTAATCCTTTCTTCATCAAAAGTCTTGTTTTCTGTATTACCCCAGATTACTTTACCACATCTGCATAAAAAATAACTACCAAAATCTTGTAGTTTTCTCCATCTGTACTCCAGCAACGTCTGAACATACACATCCATTCAACATTTGGGGTATTTAGTGAGACAAAATAGTAGATCCAAATACACAAAACTTTACTGAGATGTGCATCCTAGTGGTGAAAAATGTGATTATCATTTTAATCATTTTTATAGGATGAATCTCTCTCTCTCTCTCTCTCTCTCTCTCTCTCTCTCTCTCTCTTTGTCTCTTTCTCCGCCTCCCCCTTCTTCCCTCCCTCATTCACTCCCACAGCTTTTAGGACAAAACACCCCTGAATGAATTAAGGGCAGCTTTGACTAATACATGATCATGGAATCACGCAATCAATATAGCAGGCTTCATTTCCACACATCAGTACATAAACCAGTAATACATATAATCTATTGACTAATTAAAAGCACTGAATTACTTGTGCTATTTTCTTATTAATGCATTTTCTTATTAAAAAAAACAAGTCAGACATCAAGAAACATAACAATACCATTATTATTTATTAATACATTATTGTTATTAAGTAATAACTACTACAATAATAATAGATTAGAGGCATAATAGAGCAATAGTAAAGTGGTGTAGAAAAATGGTTTTGGTTTTGTACCTCTCATTTGCTTACCAGAGAAGTCTGAGTCTCTAACCTGTCTAACCTCACTGCCATCACGGACTTAATTCTTGGTCACACTCTTTTTAGAATACATGCTAATATTAATCTCTAACTTTAATCACTAGTTTCTTGTAGTTAAACGGAATACTTTGGTCAAACGAAAGACAACTTTCACCTTTTTCATCTTTCATTCTTCATTTCTGTCTGTTTCTGAATTAGTCCTTAAATTAGCTCAGAGTAACTCTGTTTGCATTGTTTTATTGTTGCACTCTCCACCTTGACCTGAGTTTGGGGGCCTTGGACCCTCATTCCTATAAAGCTGTTTTTGAGACGAAGCCCGTCACTGAACTGTCCAGCAGTTGCGTGTTTACGTCCAGTCCCTGTGACTGAGTTCTACCAGACACCAAGCTTCGTTAAAAGCAAGGCGTGTGTGTGTTATTGGGGTTCCCAGGGTTTATCATAAGAAATACGCACCGCAACCAAAACTCTGAGGAGATTTGGGAGCAGCGCGCAGGCTGGCTCAGAGCGTGACTGGGTTTTACGCAGCTCTGTGTGTGTATGCGCGCGCGGGAGATGTGTGGGTGTGTGTGTGTGCGTGTGCGTGTGTGTGTGTGTGTGTGTGCCAGGCGTACTTACTACGGGGCTGAAGCGCGTTTGCTGGAGCCGCACGCGCCCAGAGCAGCGCGCGCAGTCCGCGGCACAGTCCGCGCGCGCCGAGTGCGCTAGACACGCGACCCCCAGGAACAACAGCAGCAGCGACCACCTTGAGCCACCCAGCACCACGGACAGCTGGAGGAGAGAAAGAGCACAAAACAGTGTTATAACCGCACAGTTTACTGTTACGATCAATAAACTACTGGAAAGCAGGCGCACTGACAGTAACTGATGAATAACACGAATAAAGTCTTTTACACCAACACAGTCATTATTAAAAGTGAGGGACACAACTGTGCTGATGTAACATTCGCGCGGAAATACATTTGAACAAAGTAAAGTCGCTGCTGCATCCCTTTTTCCTCCCAGGTGAGGATTACACGCTTCTTCCACGAGGCACTTCGTAACGAGTGAGAAGGAATATGTGGCACCACCTCGTTTTAGATCTTCACACGAGTGGAAGTTTGGAGGAGCTTCATTCACTGACCTTCATCCTCACTCTCAGCTCGGGGGTCCTCTTCAGTCCCAGTGTCGTGTGATGCTGCTGAAGTCTCGCGCTCAACTGGAGCCACTAGTCTGGCTCAAACTCCCCGGAGAGAGAGAGAGATAGAGAGAGACAGAGAGAGAGAGAGAGAGAGAGAGAGAGAGAGAGAGAGATAAAGGAGGGGTTGCGCTGGCACCGTCCTCTCTCCACTTCAGCCGGGGTCTCTGCAGACCTATCTGAGTTTCTCTCTCTTTGCTGATGTTCTCTCCGCGAGCCGCGCGTGACTGAAGTCCCTGCCTGCAGTTCCTCCGTCCCGTCTTTAAAGGAGCTGCGCGAGGTTCCCCTCCGCGCGCCGGGGAAACTCGCCCTGACGCGCAATGACGCACACGGGAGCGCGAGGAGCGCCAGTGTATAATGACCCATTTCACGGCTAATAATACGTGGAGAGTCAGTGGAGGCAGGGAGAGGAGGGGAGGTCAAGACGAAGGCGAAGGGGTCGCTGTCACCTAAATCACGTCCCGGCGCGAGCTCAATGGAGCGCGACCATCTCACCAATTCCATTAAAGGCAAATTCAGCGAGCCTAGAACCACGCGCGGGGCACTCGAGCACGCATGGATACACATACATACAACACACAACCATACATACAACACACACACACACTTCTGCACACACATGGAAATACACCAAACCTCTCTCTCTCACACACACACATTTGTGCACACACATATAAACACACCACCACACACACACACAGCCCATATAATTCTTCTATGGGTCAATATGCTCTCACTTTCACCCACAGTCACTCAATTCAGAGTGAGGTGACGATGGTTAATGTCAGTCTTTTCAGTGGAGCTGTGAGCGTAAGCGCAGTGCTGCATTCAAGCCTTTGTTCCAGCATTTCAACTGCGTTTGTATCTATTCTCTTTTAGCTATTGACCACTCCACACTGCTATAAAAGCTATTGATTTAGGCTACGAAACACACCTACAGCCACTTCAGCAAGGTATGAATACAGCTTTGTTCAATTCTGCTCACTTAAAGGCCATGAGAGCCAGAAAAAAGCGCATAGACACACACACACAGAGACTACAGCTGCAAATGTTTTGAGGGTTATGTTTTTTTTTTTTGATTGTTGTTGTTTTTCATCACATCCTGGAGAAAATGTCTAATTAGAGCATGTGAGTTCACACAGAACTCGCAGAAGGGATGAGATGATCTGTTGTTCTGTAACTTGTGATTTTGTAGTCACGCATTGAAGATTCTGCCACTGCGACACAACAGGAGTTAATGTTTGATAATACACACCCTGCCTTTATTTAAATAATGTGCACTTGGGGATCCTTGCTGACCAGATTGGCAGGACTGGAAGCAAAGGCTTATAAAACAAGATATGCGCAACATACCAAGAATAGTTTTATTTTCAGAATGTTAACAACATTAGATACATATCAGCTCCAGTGCAACAGAAATAAATACATGAAGGGCCCAATGACCTTCAATGAATAAGACAATTAAATTGCATTTGCTTGATTACTCACTATTGCTCACTATTGTCCCAATCTGCTTAGTGCTCTAATGCAGCGCTTTCTCTGCTGTAACACACCCACTTCAGCTCAGTGAGGGGCTGTTCATGAGCTGATTAGCTGGGAGAAGACTACACTAAAACGTGCAGAGCAGGGGGCCTTCATGACCAGAGTTGGCAAACACTGCTCTAATATCGGCAGACAGTTGAAGTATATTATTACATTTTCATAGCTAGTCTTGACTCATACATATAAAATTGCATAACAAAATAAGGTGGCAAAATAAAGACACCACTGGACACTCATAGGCACCTGTAGAGGCACCCACCCAGTGCAAAAGCCCCACCTGCACAGTTGGCAGTGACACTGATCAACATTAAAACCACTGACAGGTGATGTGAATAACATTGATTATCTTGTTACAATGAAGCCTGTCAAGGGATAGAATATTTTAGGCAGCAAGAGAACAGTCAGTTCTCAATGTTGATGTGTTGGTAGCAGGAAAACTGGGTAAGCATAACGATCTGGGCGACTTCAACAACAGCCAAATAGTGATGACTAGATGATGGGGTCAGAGCATCATCTCCAAAACCGCAGGTCTTGTGGGGTATTTCTGGTATGCAGTAGTTAGTACCTACCAAAAGTGGTCCAAGGAAGGACAACTAGTGAACAGGCAATGGGGTAAAGCCATGGGGTAAAGGCTAACCTGTCTGGTCAGATTCCATAGAACAGCTACTTTAACGCAAATTGCTAAAATGTTAATGTTAGGTATGATAGAAGGGTGTCAGAACACATAATGCACCACAGCTTGCTGCGTATGGGGATGTGTAGCTGCAGACCGGTCAGAGTGTCAGTGCTGTCCACCTCTGAAAGCACCTGAGCATCAAAACTGGACTGTGGAGCAACAGAAGGAGTTGCCTGGTCTAATTAATTGGTTTTTTAACATCATGTGAAAGACCAGGCGATGTATGTCACTTAGGGAATATAATTGCAATTGTATAATTAACATTTCTGATGGTTTCAGGATATATCATGGTACACTGAAGTGACATTTATTTTCCACATAGAAACCTATTAGAACAGTGGCATATTAAACTGAATGTTGAATGTCACAAATGACCACACTGAACATGTGAAGTATATATCAAAAATTGTGCAAAACAGCAAAAACAGAACTGAACAATAAATAGGTAAATGTGTCATTCATATTACCACTTTCTTTTTAGAACGTCTTTTGCAAATTATTTGCAAATACTGAACATTAAATAGAAAAATAAATGTAAGTGCTTGAAGTGCCTAAACCCTAAAAAACCTTTACATTGTTATCCTAACTGGGAATGAAAATGGCAAAATATTATTTGAAGACAGACCAAAGTGTGCTAAACTCCTCCTAGACTGAGTATAAGCTGCCTCATCATTAGAGGATAGGTTCCTGCATAAATGAACCATTGTGTTTGTTTGTTACTTTGTTTTGTTAGTTTGTTTGCTTTATGGTCAAATGTACAGCCTCTTGAAAATGCTTATTCCAGCAAGGTCCGAGCCTGTGTCTGACCCTTCTGTGGTTCACAGAACCTGCTGCTTGATGACCTCGCCTCTGTTGACTCTTGCTGTGTTGTTGCAGGTTCCATGCTTCTATGCCAGTAATTATGAAAGACATTCTTTAGGACAAATTTTTAATGGATGAACCAGTATACCACCAACTAGAAGAAGGGCAGCGGAGGCAGTGTGATACCCTGGACAATGTTCCGCTGGGAAACCCTGGATGTTGTCATGTGGATGTTACTTTGATACAAACCATCTACCTAAACATTGCTGCAGACAAAGTAAACACTTTGAGAGCAATAGTATTCCCTAATGGCAGCTGCCTCTTTCAGCAGGATTATGTGTCCTGCCACACGGCAATATTAGTTTAAGGAAGATAAATTCAAGGAGTTGATTTGGCCTCCAAATTCCCCACATCTCAGTCCGATCTAGCATCTGTGGAATTTCAGGGAGTCATGTGTTTGGTGCGAAAACTGTAAACATGTAAACATTATTAAAAATGTACAAGTATTCCCAGATGAAACAGAAGAAGGGCATAGTCCTTTGTGCTGGTGCTGAGCCCAATTTAACTCCTGTATGAAAAAAGTAGGTAAGTATGACAATATAGATCTGAAACTTTTCAATTAACCTAAGAAAGAGAGGGAAAATAAGCCTGTGCATATACACAGAAACTTACAAATAAAACACCATTTACACTTTAAAGTAGATTATGTGAATTTGTCGTTGCTGGCATTTAAGTCCTTTTTTTTCAAAACACTATTTGAAAATACCACCCATTCTTTACATTATGTGAACATTTCACGATGAACGGTCCGATGCAAAAGATCCAAAATTGCTCAGAATAAAATCTCATTATGGAATGCACATTAAAGTTAAGGAAGTTTGTTCTTTCTCCTGTACATTTACCACTTCTGAGACACATTTTTCATTGTTGATCTGTGCTCTGTTATTGTCCCCTCTCACCCTCCTATTTAAACTCTTAGTATCTTTCTATATCCTAGCATTTTTTTAGAAACCCTTGTTGTTTCGTTTAAGTATTTGTGTATGTCTACAGCAGAGTCCTGTACATATGGCAGAATTGACGATAGAGTTGATTTTGACTGGTCACACTAGTGTTTGCCACCAGCACTAGCTGGAAAAAGTTGAGCTGAAGGAATTCTGTGGGATCTGATAGTAATAACTGTGTATCAATAGTGGAGTGTAAAAACTACATGCTAATCAGACACCACCTTGACCAGAAACTTTCTTACAGCGCAAAGAATTTTTGTAACCCACAAAAATTCAGGAAAATATATTTCTAAATGGGATGTACATGCTTTTATTAAGTGAGAAAAAAGAAAAATCTAACAATAGGGTTAGCCAATAGGTTACTTAGAGTTCTTGAAATTAGTAAAATAGGCAAAATATCTAGATAGCTGGAATACATTGCAAAAAGAAACTTAAGCAAACTTCTTGTTTGAAGGCAGTAATTCTTATTTTCTTTCTTCGATCTAAACGTTTTTGCTTCTTTCAATAAATATTTTGTTTATCACATTGGCAGATTTATTCATTTATTTATAGGGCTGGGTATCGAGTTCGATACTTTTTAAGCACCGACCGAATCGTCTCGATACTATCGAGTATCGAAAAAAT